>CM034349.1:53629812-53997053 GCA_019925275.1 Mytilus edulis | reverse complement strand
AAGCAAGCAAGCCAAACAAAGATTTGTCTTGCTAGCATTAATGTAAAAGCTGTAAGGATATTTATAGTTCTTTCATGGCTTGAACCACTCAAAACAATTGATATTTATAAGACGTTCATTTATACATATGAAATATTTCTTTTCAATGGCTAATCAACCTATTGCTTCATATATAATTATTAATTATTCTTGGTATATTCTTTTCTATGATGATTTTTTATTGACAAGCATATATCAGATTATTTGTTGTTGATATTTGAATTCTGAGAGAAGAAATTGAAACCCAGGAGTTGGTTGTAAGATGTGCTGTTCCTAAATAATTTTTCAGTTGGTCACTGTCAGTTTATACGGTCCAATTGCAATGGTTGTAAGACATTTATAGTCCTTTCATTGTTTGAATCACTTAGCAGCATGTTCATTGATACAAACAAAATATGTTCACTGAAATATTTCTTTTTAAAGGCCAATCAACCTACTACTGGTCAAGCAGCAACAGATGGGCCAGCAAAAGTTAAAGAAAAAGAGAAGGAAGAAATCGATGAAAAACAAGAGAAAGAAGAACCATTGGATAAAGAAGCATTAGATAGTTTTACTAATTCTGTTGTAACAGGTAAGTTTGTGTAATTTTTACTGCTTAGGAATATACCACTATTTTGTTCTATGATTTTGTGTGGTAATAATGGTTGACAAAAAGCAAATTTGATCAATCCAATTGACTGGTTAAAAAAATCATATTTAGAAAAAACATGGGGGGAAATTTGAATTACAAATGATGGATGAAAAATTCAGTTAGCTGAAAGGACTTGTTTTTCTCAACAAGTACTGATGGATACCTGTTTAGTATTCTCTTCAATATGATAATTATAAAAAATGTAAAGGCTCAGTACATTTTAGAATAAAAGCAGACTTTAAAAGCACTTGACCAACATTGAGTTGTATTTGTTAGTTAAGTAAACAGCCAATGACAAAATTATTTATAAATTTACATACTTTCTGTGATGATTCATTTTTGACAAGCATATGACAGAACATAATTTGTTGATGCCTATAATCTGAGAAAAGTACCATTGAGAACTTGATTTTTTAAATGGGTTATTTAGTTCATCATCATCAAGCCATAACTCGCGTGCATGAAGTCAAATTTGAGGTAAAGGGTTGTTTTGCGGTTGAGAAGGCTATAGGTTGTTAGTATGTAGTAATCTTGAATAAATGCTCCTTGGGTTGTAAGAAATGGAAAATGAATAGAATTTAAAAACTCAATTTATGGGTAATTCAAGTTTTATAAAAGTGCCTCATGACCTGTAAAAACAACATGGCACACTACAATACTCCACACAATGTCAGTAAACAATGGAATCAAAATACTAAGCCCTCAATATTTTTAAAATAATTCTGAAATTCAGTCAGTTTTAGAATATTTAGTCACTTAGTGTTTAAGCTTTCTTTGTATAAATGTTTATTATATTTGTGAATTTACTTTTCTGTCACAGGCTGTTTGACACTGTTAGATTCATTACCAGAAACCGTGTACAGAGTTTGTGATTTATTTCTTGTTGTAACTCAAAGAAATGGAATAAAATGGCAAAAAGATGTGTTATCAACCATTGTACAGGAGGTATGTTTTATTTTAAGATAGAAAGTAGAAGATGCAGAATGAGTGCCAATGAGACAACTTTCCATCCAAGTCACAAGGTGTAAAAAGTAAATGTTCAGTATTTGATTGATCAATACATGAAAATAAAGAAAGAAATAAAAATATGTATACACCTGGAAAAAAGTATTGCAACACCAAATTAAAATTGGTCAGAAGGAAACCCATTGCAAACAATACAATCCTAAAAAGAGAATAATGACCATACAGGAGCCTTTAAGCAAAAACTGTTCAAGATCGGCTCATCGCTACTGGTTATCGTGCGATAATACCATTTCGGGGACCTTTGCCTACGAACAGACACACAGATGCCCGTATCCAATATTGTGCAGAGCTCGCCAAAGTTGGAAATTAACGTCGTGGAGGAAGATCCATTGTTCCAATATCATGAAATAAACAATACCCTTTGTCAAGAATGGTTGCGGCTAGCTTAGCAACAAATGAGTCGACTTAACGCAGGAATCAGAAGACATTAAGATGCGGTTATCCGTTTGAATGGAAGCTGCGCACAAAGTACTAATTATTTGGCGTATATCGACCAGCCATGATGTGAACAATCATCTAAAGATTAATTTTGAAATGTCTGACATTGTAAAGTTCGACTGCAGTAAAACTTGTAAAATGCATTTTTTTGTACAAAAAACACTTCATTTTGTTATAAAAATTTTGGTTCGATAAAACCTTATTTTTTCATATATTTTTTGTTCGTTTTAAAGCCAATGTTATCATTAACTACGTTTCAATATTATTTTACAAATATTTTATCATATTCCATCCAAAATAAGAGACTGATTTTTCAATTTTTAAAAAATCAAGGTGTTGCAATACTTTTTTCCATGTGTATATATAAAAAAATCATTCACCAAGTCAGTAAATATTCAGTATTTGATTGATCAATACATGAAAATAAAGAAAGAAATAAAATATATATATATAAAAAAATCATTCACCAAGTCAGTAAGAATGGTCCTTCAGCAGTGATGGATATATTGGTAATTAAGATCCATAATTATAAATGAAAAGAAATAAACGTTTGCAAAGATATAAAGCATACAAAAATGTAAAATTTACGATGTGGTGTTGATATTTTGTACGTTGTAACACAATTAATTAAGCTATGAATGTCAAAACTGATAAGTTAAAAATATTAACAAAAATGATACAAATATTTAAAATCCATGATCATGATGAAGATGCAGTCACTAAGAAGGCTTAAAACTATTGTCTTTTTCTCTCATCTCACTTAATTTATGTTTTATATTGGATATAAAAAACGTAAAACCATCATAGTGTCTTAATGAATGTCAACTATTTTTTTTCTAGGTAAAGGACCTTAGTAAGCTGATTTTAAATACAACATCAAAAGAAGATAGACAAGCAAACATTGATAACGCATCGCGTTTTGCTGCAAGGCTTCATCTTTTCAGCCTGTTGTTTGAGGTAAGTCTGTTTTTAGGCATTTTTTGTTTGTGGGAGATATTATTTCTATCATTATAATATATTATGCACCCATTCAAAAATGGCGGGCTACAATGCATTGTCCTTGTCTGTCTGTGGGTCTGTTCATCTGCTTGACAAAAAAATACTTGACATAACCCGAGTTATGTGTGAACACTAAGTTTCTGTTAGATGCCTATTGTTTTTCCCCGACATTTTCAAATTGTCATAGTATTTTAATTACCTACTGTTGCCATAGTATTTAATTATGCTTTGTTCAAATGATTGAGTGTCTGTTATATAAAAATTATAATATATTATAACATTCAAAATTAATAGTTGTGATTGAAAGATTTCCTTGCATTGTGTATCTTCATCTGTGTCGTCTAGTGACATATGTGATTGTTTACAATGCTATATTAATGTAGTGATTGGCATCGTTGGGTAGAATTTTGTTGTAATTTCAACCCTGGTATTTGTAGCTAGACATATTAAATTTTGATGTAAAAATTGATACAAGTTTAAAAGCGATGAAAAAAATAAAATTCTCAGTTGCAATTTCATACTTGGTCAGCATCTTGACAGTGATGAGTTGTAATGTATGAGCACTTTTCTGAGATGTCAGACAACTTTCTGTTTGATGATGCCCTGAATTTTTCATTTTGTTGAAAGAACTGAAAATTTTCCACACACGTCACTAATATACAACTGTGCAGACAGACTTTTATATAATGTCAGCAGCTTGACTGTGATGAGTTGCAATGTGTGAACATTTTTCTGATCTGTAACAAACAAGTTAAAATCTTCCTATTTTCCAAACTTAGAATTTGCCTTAATAATTTGTTTGGTTCTTTTTATTTTACAATTAAATACTCATAATACTGTTGTAGTATTTTGTATTGGTTTGAGAGGATGCTTCAATGCCTGTGTATACAAAAATTATAGTTGTGTTGAAAACATTTTCATGCATTGTGTATCTTCATCTGTGTCTTGTCATGTGACAAATGTGATTGTTTACAATGCTATATTAATGTAGTGATTGGCATCGTTGGGTAGAAGTTTGTTGTAATTTCTATCCTGGTATTGTAGCTAGACAAATTTAATATTGATTTCAAATGTGAAACGGTTTTCTCAGGTACAACTTCATCTTTGCTCAGTAACCTGATAATGATGAGTTGTAATGTGTGAGCAATTTTTTCTGAGATGTTAGTCAGTTCCTTCCTGTTGCCCTTACTTTGAATTTTTCATTATGCTGAATGAAATTAAAATTGTCCTCGCACCTTGTTTGCATTAGATTGATCAGAATGATCATCTTTGGTTCAAATGTTGATACAGATGAGTTGTTTGTGTGAGCTTTTTTTCCGATCTGTCAAATGTCTTCTCTCTGCTTTCCAATTCTTTGCTTTACAAGAGAGGTATGCCAAGCCCAACATCACAATGTTCTTGCTTTTCTTACAGCCACATAAACATATTGTTGTCTTAGTATTTTTTAATGGGTTTGCCAGTATGTTTAAATGCTTGTATTTTACAACTGATATAAAAAATATTTTATATAATGCTTGTATTTTAAAGATGATATACAAAATATATTAATAGATGTGATTAAGTAATTTTCTTGCATTGTGTATCTTCATCTGTGTCGTCCAGTGACATATGTGATTGTTTACAATGCTATATTAACGTAGTGATTGGCATCGTTGGGTAGAAGTTTGGTGTAATTTCTATCCTGGTATTGTAGCTAGACAAATGAATATTTTCAAATATAAAACAGTTTTCTCAGACAACTTCATCTTTGTTTAACTACCTAAAAGTGAGGTGTAGTAATGTATGAATACTTTTTGGAGATGTCAGTCAGCTATATCATGTTGCCTTTACTACCCAAGATGTTGAAGGAAATTGAATTGTCCTTACACCTTACTTGCATTAAATTGATCAGAAGGATTTGTCTGATCTGAAACTTGACCGTGATGAGTTGTTGGTGAGAGCATTTTTTCAGATTTGTCAAATATCTTCTTTCTGCTTTCCAATTCTTTGCTTTACAAAAGAGGTATTCTAAGCCCCACATCACAATGTTCTTGCTGTTCTTACAGCTACATAAACATATTGTTGTCCTAGTATTTTATAATGGTGCGACAAGATATTTGAATGCTTGTAATATAAAGATGATATACCATATGTGATATTTGTGATTAAATCCTTTTCTTGCATTGTGTATCTTCATTTGTGTCTATAATGTGACATATGTGATTGTTTACAATGCTATATTAATGTAGTGATTGGCATCGTTGGGTAGAAGTTTGTTGTAGCTTTTACCCTGGTATTGTAGCTAGACAGATTTTATATTGAATTCAAAAGTTATGTATAGAATAGAAGGATAAAGTTGTACTCTGGTAGAATTGGATGTTTGGCCAGCAGCATGACAGTGATAAATTATAATATGTAAGCACATTTCTGAAATGTCCGAGAACTGCTTCTTGTTTGCAGATACTTTGAATTTTTTCACTATTTTGTCTACTGATTTCTCCAATACAAGTTATCAAGAATCATTTCATATTTGGTCAGAAGATTGGCAGTAATGACATGTTATGTTTTAGCATATTAAAGATCTGTTGGGCATCTACTTTCTGTTTTTTCCCCCCCATACTTAAGATTACATGTGTTGGTATTCTAACCCAACAATGTGTGTGTTCTTGTTTTTCTAACAATCACACACTGTTGTCTTAGTATTTTATAATGGTGTGAAAAGATGTTTGAATGCTTGTTTTATAAAGATGATATACAGTATGGGATAGTTGTGTGATTAAATCCTTTCTTGCATTGTGTATCTTCATCTGTGTCTTGTCATGTGACATATGTGATTGTTTACAATGCTACATTAATGTAGTGATTGGCATCGTTGGGTAGAAGTTTGTTGTAATTTCTATCCTGGTATTGTAGCTAGACAATTAAAATATTGATTTTGAAAGTTAAACTGTATTCTCAGATAAGATTTCTTCTATGCTCAGCCTCTAGACTGAGGCAATGTCGTGTGTGAGCACTTATTCTGAGATGTTATTTCCTTTTGCCCTTACTTTGATTTTGTCACCATGTGGAATGAAATTTTGAAAATTGTCGTCACACCTTACTTGCATAAAATTGATCAGAAAGACTCAGAACTTTGTCAAAAGCTTTACAGAGATGAGTTGTGTTTTTTTGTTTGTGCAAATATACAGATCTGTCCGGCAATACTTTATGCTTTTTAATTCTTTGTTTTATTGGTGTGGGTATGTTCAGACTAACAACACAGGTGTCCTTGTTTTTCAGACAATAACATTGATTCTGTTGTCATAATATTTATTAATTCCTTTTCATGCATTGTGTATCTTCATTTGTGTCTTGTCATGTGACATATGTGATTGTTTACGATGCTAAACTAATGTAGTGATTGGCATCGTTGGGTAGAAGTTTGTTGTAACTTTTACCCTGGTATTGTAGCTAGACAGATATAATGTTGATTTGGAATGTAGTATAATAATTGAAGGAGTCAAAACTGAAAAAAGATGATCTACATTATTGCATCACTATGTTTTTGCACTTAATATTTTCTTGCATTATATTATATTAAATTAAATTTTTCTTCACAGGAAATGATGATGCCATGTGCAGAAACCCTAGATACTTTCTATCTGACTGATATGTTAGTACAGGTTCTTAACAGCGAGCAGGAATTTCTATCTGCAAACAAAGAAATGATCACACCTAGGTAAACATATACTTCACATATTACAACATATATACAGTTTCTAATTGATTTTGTATGAGTAAGAAAATATAAATAGAGATACTGATATGCATCAATGAGACAGCAACTCAACAAAACAAAAAGATAAAGACAACTAGTGTTTAAAATATGTTTGGAGGTTGCAATTTACCAACTTGTTTATTATTTGAATAAGTAAAACAAATTGTTCCAAATAATCTCTACATGTACTGGTTAAATGTTGATATGAAAATGGGGAGATGTTGTATGATTGCCAAAGAGAACACTGGAGTTCAAATGAAGTTGAAGTTCGCAATTATAGGCCACTGATCAACCTTCAACAATAAGAAAAACTAACCCTGTTTATAGGCTATAAAAACCCCTGTCACGAAAAAAGGTGAACAAATAAAACAAGAGAAAAAAGTATTGAAAAAAATAAATCATCTAAAATGGTTGTATGTGGCATTAAGCTGACAAAAATTTGTGAAATTTGTCATGCAGTTTTAATTTTCACATTCTGTTTGCGTCAGAACTAGGAAATTATTTGGCCATAGATACCCAGCAATGTACAGAAAAAGCATGAATATTTTATTTTATATTTTAGATGGCTTGCTCCCCTGCTTTTACTTCTTGACCTTTATGAAAAAGTATCTGTGATATCCAAGAGGAAAGCAGAAGCAGCAAAGCTTACGGTAAATATTTTAGACTGTAAATCAGTTGTTTGAATTTTTCATTTGGAACCTCTCACACTCCCAAAAGTCTAGAAAGCCAGAAGATTTGTGTTTGACTAAATGACAATTATGTTATAAACCCACTTGATGAAGTGAATATGCAATCACCTTTTGTACTAAATGGTCTAATAACAATTGATGGTATACCTTAACCCTTTCACCGATTGCTGCCCAGACAGAAGCTACTCTGAGACGATGGCTTCCCTGGCTACTATTACTCAAGTGGAGATCTTCATAATAAATGTCAATAAAAACTTGTTTGTAGTTATTTGTGTATTTATTTCATTCACTAACACCATGTTCACAGTTTTGTTCATTATTTGATAATTTTTATGAGGCTGTACAAATTCCTCGCACTGAACGCTGTCCATTCCAAGTGTTTTGTACATAAAACGACATTTTATGTCAAAAAAGTATACTAGTTTGGCTTCAATTCTTCCATATTCTTTCAAAAAAAATGTTCCCTCATTTCAAATTCTCGTAAATTCCGTAAATTTCGTCTGATTTTGACACGGTTTTCAACAAACGGAAGCGACATGTTTACACTTTCATCCGGGTATTCATCAAAGAAAGATAACTCATGTTTGCACTGTTTTGAGCGGGAAATATAAAAGAGGTATTCCGATCCCGGTAAAACGGGACTCATCGTCAGCTGTCTGAAGCGTGAATCCCGGTAAACCGGGACTCATCGGCGAAAGGGTTAAGCAGATTCTGGTTGAAACTATGTGCCAAGAGAGCAATGAAAAATACATTATATTGCAGGAATACTGCCATTTCAATATGTATTGGAAGTTACTTTAGGGTCTAGTGTTCAACGTTCTTTCTTTTGTAAAAGTTTGGCATTAAGCAAGAGGGATTTCAGTTTTCATAATAGTTCTTCAAAGAATGCAGAAATTTTAAACATTTGAATGATTTCATTATACATATACCAGTAGAAGATTGAACAAACTACTTTAAGATAGATTTGAGGATATTTCATCACTAACAATTTGTGCAATAAATATCACTACAATCACTTTTATAAAGTTAATATGAAGCACCTTTTTTTCAGCATTATTGAAATATTCAATAGTTTGCTAGTAGAGGGTGCAAAATTAAAAGCTGGTTATTCCTTAACTAGAAATACATTTCTTGTTAATTTATTCCCCAGCTTACATTTAAATGATCTTCATTTAGCAATAAAATACAGTAAAAGATTTCCCTGCCAAATTCTAAATTAAGCACTTGTCTAATGTATGTGAATTTCCAGATGACATCATTTGATTAAATTATGGGCAAACTAGATCCTACATTCTGAACTGACAAGGCTTTACATTTGTCCAGCTTCTGTCTATATTACTATGTACATTCTTCAACCATTCCAATATTAATATATCAGTTTAATTACCTATTAGATTTATCTTAGCCTTGATATTACATTTTTAAGCATTCAGGTTTTTGCAATGATTTCTTATATTAACAATTTAACATTACTTACTACCTCTTGCAAAGATAACACGAAGGAATCACCAGTGGATGCACTTGGTACCTTGGTTTGAAATCTCTGAAATGTAACCAGTACCTAGAGAATGAGCACATTTTTTTCTGGAGTTGATGATTTCTTCAAATCTTTCTTGTCCAGCTGCATTTGGGGTTATTGTTACATGAAGAATTTTTTGCATCAGATCTTCTACTGTTTTGCTCCTAATAAGATTTGTTTGCCAAAATAATGTTCTGTCAGGAAAAATACAAGTTTTAGATGTTTGCTGCAAGATTTGAACACTATTGATCTAAAGCCGTTCTTTTAATTTAAGGTGATGTATTACTTGGCTGTTCACACGGCACCTCTTTTTCAACACATTTGTACTTTTGCAAATGATGGTAGTATAAGGTGCTACATAAATGTGGTGTTAATTCCTCAGTTAGAAATCATTTCTTTCTGATTTATTCCACATCCTACATTCACCGTTAATTATCTTCATTGGTTGTCTATAAGAATGCTGACTTTAAGAGGGAATAAAGTAGTTGGCTCCATCCCTGGCTGGTTTAAATTAAAGATTTTAAAGTTGGTATTTGCTACTTCTACACTGAGCACACTGTTTAATTTCTAAGTTTCCACTTCCTCTTTTCATGATATCCAATAAAAAGGAATCGCCTATGGATGCACACTGCTGTCTTATTTGAAACCTATGAAGCAACCTGTTTACTAGAAGATATACACAAATTTTTATGGATCTTCTGATATCTTCAAATTTACTATATCCACCCATTTCTTAAATAATACAAAATCATATTTTTTGGATACTCACACTGCACCTCTTTTTCAACACATTTGTACTTTTGCAAATGATGGTTAGTATAAGGTGCAACATAAATGTGGTGTTTATTCCTCAGTTAGAAATCATTTCTTCCTGATTTATTCCACATCCTACATTCACTATTATTTATTTATCTATGTTGGCTGTTCAAATTAAGATTTTAAAGTTGGTATTTGCTACTTCTGCCCCAAGCAAGATGTTTAATTTAAAGAGAACCCACTTCTCCTTATTAAGATCAAAAGGTAAATGCCTATGGATGAACTCCACAGTCTTGTTTGAAACCATGGGGAAAAAAATCTGTTTCTAGAATTCTTATACAGCTTATCATTTCTTTAGTATTGTCTACCCACATACCTGATTGTTGGGTTATATATACAACAACAAAATTGTATTGTTTGACAATGTGCACCTCTTTTTCAACACATTTGTACTTTTGCAAATGATGGTTAGTATAAGGTGCTATATAAATGTGATGTTTATTCCTCAGTTAGAAGTCGTTTCTTCCTGATTTATTCCACATCCTACATTCACTTTTATCTATCGTAGTTGGTTGTTCAAATTAAAGATTTTAAAGTTTGTATTTGTTATTTCTGCCCCAAGCACGATGTTTTATTCACAAAGATAACCCACCTCTCCCTATTAGGATCAAAAGTAAATGCATATGGATGCACTGCCCAGTCTTGTTTGAAACCTTGGAAGAACTTCCTGTTCCTAGAATTTGTATATATCATTTCTTTAGTATTTTCTCCCCACATACCTGATTGTTGGGTTTTATATACAGCAACAAAAATGTATTGTTTGACAATGTGCACCTCTTTTTCAACACATTTGTACTTTTGCAAATGATGGTTAGTATAAGGTGCTACATAAATGTGGTGTTTATTCCTCAGTTAGAAATCATTTCTTCCTGATTTATTCCACATCCTACATTCACTTTTATTTGTCTTTATTTGGTTGTCTGGTCTTAGTGAGCTGACTGTAGAATGGAAAACTTAAGGTAATTAGTTCCATCCCTGGTTGTGTCAATTTAAAGACTACAGTTGGTAATTGCAATTTCTTTATTAAGCATACATGCTGAGTAAAAGGATTGGTGTCGTGAGCTATAAATCAGAATAATATCCTAATTTGACCATTATTCCTTTGGACCTAACTTGTAAGCAACCTTGTAAAAAAATCTGGCTTAGTATGTCAGTCTGGTACAAAGCAGGTTCTAATTCATTTTCATTTTCAACAAATATTGAAGATTTAAAAAATTTGTATTTCAGCAAAATAGCCATACATGGAAATGGTTTGATGACAGCAGTGGTCGATGGTGTAAATATAGTCTTCCTAATAACAAAACCATAGACGATGCTTATCAGTCAGGTGAAATCAATGTTAGGTAAGATCATGGCTATAGCCTAGCTTAAATGCTTTTGTCTTGGGTAATATACTGTCGGGGAAGATAATTTATATCATATCTCTCTTTTGTCGATTTCTTTGATGGTAATAGATGAAGAAAGTTCAATAGTTCAAAACATTTATATAAAGCTTCACTGCAGACATCTTTAACTTGCTGACTGTACATGTGCAAGGGCTGTATAGCCAGTTAAGGTTGTTAAAAACTGCCATCGTTGTCATCTTTGACCACAAACAAACAATGAATTTGAAATATTTTTTTGTAATAAAGAAAGCCGATGAAAAAAAACAACAAAATACTCAGTTATAATGAAATTGAAACGAGTTAAAGAAGGATAATGTCTGTATAAAAGTCTAATACTCCGATTTTGAAAATGACATGTGATGAAGAAGCTTTTGTAAATATTAGTTTGTTTAGGGGTTCATGATTTAGATAATTCTTCTGAAACAAAAATGCATACTACAGTAATTAAGTATCATTTTAAGATAAGAAATCATCTTTTTAACAGGTTCTCAGCTGGAAGAAGAAGGTACACAATTCATTTTAACACCATGGTTCAGGTAGGAGTTCTCTATTATCATTTGTTATGAATCTTCAATTAAATATGTCTTATAAAAATAAGAAGATGGGGTATGATTTCCAATGAGACAACTCTCCAAATGACACTTAAATTAACAACTGCAGGTCACCGGTGGCCTTTGTCTATGAGCAAAACCTATCCAGCATAGTCAGTTGTAAAGGGCCCTGAAATGACAAATGTAAAACAATTCCAATGAGCAAACTATATATTGCTGTCAGCCTAAGTTTATGTACAAAATACTGAACAAAAGCAAATAGGATGCAGAGCAACAGACAACTACCACTGTTCATTTGTCAGTCAGAGATGGGTAAAGCAATCAATAAATCAATTAATTGTAAAAAAAAAAAAAAATGTATCAAGTGACATGCCAATTTTTTTATACGGATGATTTTAGTACAATATTCAGAAAGATTGTACTCATATTTTGAATATCTTTGTAGGTTAATGAGGAAACTGGTAACAGACGACCTATAATGTTGAATCTGTCCTCACTTGAGGAGAAACAGCAGGCAAAGGAGGAACAGAAAGTTGCTAATAACCTTGATATATTGTCAGTTGAATCTGGTTCTGGTAGGTTGTTTAGGTTGTTTAGGTAGTATAATGGTCAGAGTAAACTTTGCATCATTACTGCAGAATAAATTGTAGAATCATTCACTCGAACATTTTCAAATTACAATATGTTGTTTGTCAAGATAGAATGGAGTTCTAGTTTTGAGTTTGTAGCTCACTTGATTGATTGAAAAATGCTGAACTGTATGTAGGTTTCAGTAAATAAGATGAGAATCTTCAACTTGTTAAAATGTTAATATGCTGGGTTTATTTTTGACGAAAAGAAGGTTATGTTTGTTGTTAACAATTTTCACTTGTTTTTTGGGAGTTCAGTTATGGTCCTTTACTGTTTTAAAAAAGGAAGTTCAGAACTTTTCATCCAACTTTAAAATTTGTATTCTTTTTAATGATATCAATATCAGTTTAAACAACTGTGGAATGGATTATAATTGTTTTTAAATTACATGTATTATTTTGCTAAAGAAAGAGCAATATTTGATGTGTTATTTTATTTTCCAGAGAGTAAAATGGAAACAGAAAGTATAGAAAAGAAAAGAGAAATACCACCTGTGGTTAATGGTTTAAATCATGACCACATAACTAGTATAATCAGGTAAATTCATGATTATAAGTACTTATGAATCTCTTGACAATGCATTTCTATGAAAGTAATTGTTTGCTTACTTTCAAACCCCATAAATTTTGGAAATATTATGTTATAATTAATTGTATCTCCTACTTTTCAATGAATGCTTAATAAAAGTCAAGTAAAGGTTACCTCCTATCCAATTTTTATTAAATTGATTGTTATTGATTCAAGTTACTTGAATTGTCAAAATACTAAAATACTTGTCTTTGATTTGTGTCAATGATGAATTTTAAAGACAAGCATATAACTGAATTATGCATGTTGATTATCTAATTCTGAGTTTAAAATCGTAATACATTACAATATATCTACAGGTCCATTTTCACGGTCAAAAAAACTCACCTTCAGAGAAAAAAGCTGATACCACAATATGTACTGAACACCTGAACAAAAACACAATCAATAGTCTATATTATATATCAAAGCAAAATTGGGAGCCCAAAATCTGTTTTCTTCTTTATTTTCCTTTAAAGAAAGAAGCAAGAGAATGGGTCATTTTCTGTTAAGATGCATATTTATGCACTTATAATTGTCAATAGGTAGGGATTTCCATGCATCTTCAGAATAGCAGAACTTAGGTAGTTTGTACACTTTTAATTCTGAATCTACACTTGACCCGGTTATTTATATAATCCATGATGAATTATAAATTGACAAGCATATGACTGAATTATGCATGTTGACACATAAATTCTGAGTAATAATGTTAGAGCTAATTTCCTAATGCTTGTAGAGTAAAACTTTGGTTGCCTTGTGTGCTTTGTTTGTTTAAATGTCGCTCAAGCATTGTTATTAAGATTGACATTGGCAAATAATATAAAGTAAATGACTGGCCGTTTAATTTTCTAGGATATAGACAAGCATATAACTGAATTATGCATGTTGATAATTAGTTCTGAGTACTACAGTTTTAAGGAGGCTCGAGGGTATAAAAATTTCAGAAAAAAATCAAACATTTGTTTTTCATTACAAATTTTATTTATTTCCTTTTGTAGTTGTTACTTTATCATATGGTACAAAAATCATTCAAAACAATCAATTCGTGTTGGCCCTAGATGACTTTCAAAATGTATACATCATTGAAAAAAGTTCCAAATTATCTCCCTTTGGTGGAAAATGCCATTTTTTGGCTCTAAAATTGAAATATCTTTTTCAACTCATCGGTGACCTATCTTTTTTAATATAATTTCCATATAAGCTGTACTTAAACTAAATCATTGTAAAATTTTAGCGATTTCTGTAATAAATTTCTTTTATTTATTCCGAAATTACCTTTATTTCTCCTATTACTTCAACAGAAAAAAAACACCTTTACAAAAATGTATGCTTTTTTCGAAGGCAGATTGTGAGCGCAAATGAACGGTGACCCCACTTTTTTATTTTATTTTTCTATTAACTATAAGATAAAGTTCATTTATAGAAAAATATAGAGAAATCCTATATAAATGATTTAGACCCGCGAACCCCCTTAAATTCCAATCTTGTAACACTGAAGCTGACTGCGACTTCAATGTATATGAATACTAGTTGAATTTCTGAAGGTTATTTCAAAAAGGATATTTGTTGTTTGGTTTTAAAAAATAAATTTATTGGACAAGGAATTAGGAGAGAGCTTAATATACTTGATATTGTTCTACAGTTATATTATTTAAATGCAATTTATTTATTAATTTGAAGATTGGATCATTATTGCATTGTTTTGTGTTAAATCATGCATTGATGATGAATTTTATAATGACAAGCATATGACTGAATTTTGCTTGTTGAATTTATTATTCTGAAGCCATTGTTGGGATCATTGATCATTAATATTTGAAAAATATCAAAATTTCCAAGTAGGTTTTGAAAAATATGATATTGCCTCAGGTAAAAATCTTTTTGTCCATTAGAAATTTTGGACTTAATTTCTTTTGATTTTTATTCACAATCACCTATAATGGGTTTGTTCAGTTAAAATTCAGGACTCGACAACAAAAAGGTTGTTTTAAAAAGTAGGGATTGCCTTATATTAGATCTGCCCCCTGATTAAAATTTTGTATTGTGTAATAGTTTGTAAACTTCCAGTTGTTAAATTTTCAAACTAGATGAATTATAGTGGTATCATTCTTGTGCTTGTGTCAATTAGACAGATTTATTGAATATATTGGATCTGAGTATTGATCTTTACAGTAGTCTACTAGGTATGTCGTGATGAATTATAAAGAGCCGAGCTGTTGATAAGTGGTTTTTTTTTTAACATTGCACCTAGAAAAATGAAGGTATCCTGTATCGTCTGCTGATTTTTGTGGACCCAAACTGTACTTTACATTTTTGCATTGTGTATCTTCATTTGTGTCTATAATGTGACATATGTGATTGTTTACAATGCTATATTAATTTAGTGATTGGCATCGTTGGGTAGAAATTTGTTGTAATTTCAATCCTGGTATTTGTAGCTAGACATATTTGATATTGATTTCAAGATTAAAAAATAGATAGAGGGATATTTTTGTTTGTCTGTAAGTTTTTGATGGGGTTATACTTATCATTCATGCATTGTGTATCTTCATCTGTGTTGTCCAGTGACATATGTGATTGTTTACAATGCTATATTAATGTAGTGATTGGCATCGTTGGGTAGAAGTTTGTTGTAGCTTTTACCCTGGTATTGTAGCTAGACAAAACTTTTTTCAGATTGAATAAATAATCTGTGAAATAAAAAAATTATAAATTTGACATATAACAGTTCGCTCAGACACCAGTAGTTATGCAATGTTCATTTTAGGTTAATGTTGTAAAGATATCTATATAATATTTTTGTTTTTTTGCAGGTCTGTTGTAGTGTTAGTGGGTATACCTGTAGAAGCAGATACTTTACATGCATCCCTTCGGTTAGTGTTACGTCTGACGAGAGAACATAAATATGCCGTATTGTTTGCCGATTTAGGTGGACCCAGACTTTTACTTGCTCTTACTCAATCCTCATCTTTCCAAGGATTTATTTCATTAGTGACGTTAATATTCAGACATGTAATGGAAGAAAAAGATTCATTGAGATACTGTATGGAGAAGGTATGTCTTTGGATTTTGTAGATAATTTGTTATAGATGAGATTTTAAGAAAGATGGTTGAAAGTGAATACTTTTTATAGTTTTATATTTTCAAGTAAGATCTTGTTTTAGGATAATTATGGTGACTTGAATAACTCCAGTATCACTCAGATTACAATTCTACCTTTACATCTAAGTTGGTATTTAGCCTATAAAAAACTTATTTAGCCTTGAGAATTGAAAGGTCAGTTTATCCCATTCATACAATAGAAGTTTACCTATAAGGGTCAGAATGGGGTTTACAGAATAGAGAATAAATGTAATAGCAACAAAAAATAGAGAATAGAGAAAATGAACAACAAAATAAAGAATAGAGAATAATGCGGTGCAAAAGTATAAAGAATAAATGTGCAAAATAAAAAGGAAACTTAGGTAACTGTAATGCAATACCAATAATATAATGATCAATGTGCATAATTGATAAATAATCTTGTAACAGAAAGACTATATAGTAAAATCATTTTCATGAGAATTTGCTTTACAAAATGAGTTATTTTTAAGGCTATTAAAAGAAAAATGCCCTAAAAATTTAAAGAATACAGATATTAAAAAACCCATGCAGGTCCTCATGTCATTTACATTGTCAAAATATAGGACACATCTAGTCAAACTGGTTTTAAACTAGACATATTAGACCGTTGGTTTTCCCGTTTGAATGGTTTTACACTAGTAATTTTGGGGCCCTTTATAGCTTGTTGTTCGGTGTGAGCCAAGGCTCCGTGTTGAAGGCCGTACATTAACCTATAATGGTTTAATTTTTAAATTGGTATTTGGATGGAGAGTTGTCTCATTGGCACTCACACCACATCTTCCTATATCTATCTAGTCAAACTGGTTTGGTATAACTGACTGTTTCTTGCCCTAGATGTCTATTTCACAGTGACCTTATGTGTTTGTGCTAAGAGTACATTGTTCTGTCAAATTCATTGATTTTCTGTTGGGACATGACCTACATTGTAAACATGCAAAATAGTGGCTTGAGATTTCAACTGATATTAGTATAATAAAATAAAATTTGGAATATTATATCCTGGTTGATGATGGTTTTTTTTGGGACCAAGATGTTTTCTTCATTCTTGTTCACATTATGATTATTTTAACCTTCAACATTGTTCAAAGCACATTTAAAGATAGAAAAAATTTCAGTTCTCATTTAAAATATTTTGCAACTTAATAATAATCTGTCAGATTTGGTGTAAACAAAAAACAAGACCCTGCAAGCATAGTCTATTTCTATAACAGTCAAGCAGATAGTTTTTTTATACGACCCAAATTTTGAAAAAAATTTCGTCGTATATTGCTATCACGTTGGCGTCTGCGTCGTCGTCGGCGGCGTCCGAATACTTTTAGTTTTCGCACTCTAACTTTAGTAAAAGTGAATAGAAATCTATGAAATTTTAACACAAGGTATATGACCATAAAAGGAAGGTTGGTATTGATTTTGGGAGTTTTGGTCCCAACATTTTAGGAATTAGGGGCCAAAAAGGGCCCAAATAAGCATTTTCTTGGTTTTCGCACTATAACTTTAGTTTAAGTTAATAGAAATCTATGAAATTTTGACACAAGGTTTATGACCACAAAAGAAAGGTTGGGATTGATTTTGGGAGTTTTGGTTTCAACAGTTTAGGAATTAGGGGCCAAAAAAGGGCCCAAATAAGCATTATTCTTGGTTTTCGCACAATAACTTTGGTTTAAGTAAATTGAAATCAATGAAATTTAAACACAATGTTTATGACCACAAAAGGAAGGTTGGTATTGATTTTGGGAGTTTAGGTCCCAACAGTTTAGGAATTAGGGGCCAAAAAGGGACCCAAATAAGCATTTTTCTTGGTTTTCGCACCATAACGTTAGTATAAGTAAATAGAAATCTATGAAATTTAAACACAAGGTTTATGACCATAAAAGGAAGGTTGGTATTGATTTTGGGAGTTTTGGTCCCAACAGTTTAGGAAAAAGGGGCCCAAAGGGTCCAACATTAAACTTTGTTTGATTTCATCAAAATTGAATAATTGGGGTTCTTTGATATGCCGAATCTAACTGTGTATGTAGATTCTTAACTTTTAGTCATGTTTTCAAATTGGTCTACATTAAGGTCCAAAGGGTCCAAAATTAAACTTAGTTTGATTTTGACAAAAAATGAATGGGTTAGGTTCTTTGATATGTTGAATCTAAAAATGTACTTAGATTCTTGATTATTGGCCCAGTTTTCAAGTTGGTCCAAATCTGGGTCCAAAATTAAACTTTATTTGATTTCATTAAAAATTGAATAAATGGAGTTCGTTGATATGCCAAATCTAACTGTGTATGTAGATTCTTCATTTTTGGTCCCGTTTTCAAATTGGCCTACATTAAGGTCCAAAGGGTCCATAATTAAACTAAGTTTGATTTTAACAAAAATTAAATTCTTGGGCCTCTTTGATATGCTGAATCTAAACATGTACTTAGATTTTTGATTATGGGCCCAGTTTTCAAGTTGGTCCAAATCAGGATCTAAAATTATTATATTAAGTATTGTGCAATAGCAAGTCTTTTCAATTGCACAGTATTGTGCAATGGCAAGAAATATCTAATTTCACAATATTGTGAAATAGCAATTTTTTTTTTAATTAGAGTTATCTTTCTTTGTCCAGAATAGTAAGCAAGAAATATCTTATTGCAAGAATTTTTTTTAATTGGAGTTATCTTTCTTTGTCCAGAATCAACTAAAATCTTTGTTATATACAATATACAATGTATATTCACATTTTACTACCAACTGATAAATTTAAATGATCTTTACCATTCAGTGATAACAAGCAGTTTTTTTACATCTTAATATTTTATGATGTATTTAAATAGGTAGTTATTGTTGCAAACTCCATTAGAATATTTTAATTGAGATTAGTTTTGGAATAAGGGAAAGGGGGATGTGATTAAAAAATTGGGTTCAATTTTTCTCATTTGAAATTTCATGAATAACAAGAAAATTTCTTCAAACATTTTTTTGAGAGGATTAATATTCAACAGCATAGTGAATTGCTCTAAGAGAAAACAAAATTTTAAGTTCATTAGAACACATTCATTCTGTGTCAGAAACCTATGCTGTGTCAACTATTTAATCACAATCCAAATTTAGAGCTGAATCCAGCTTGAATGTTGTGTCCATACTTGCCCCAACCGTTCAGGGTTCAACCTCTGCGGTCGTATAAAGCTACGCCCTGTGGAGCATCTGGTTTATATCTGAAAAAAAACTACCATGTAAAGAAATATGCAATTAAAAGGCCTAAAATAACCCCTAAAATTCAACATTAACAGATATTTAACAATTAAATCAAGATGCACAAAGTTTTAAGTATTGGTCAGAATATAAGGTTTGTTTGTACTTGAACAATATCACAATAACAATAAAGTGACCTTAATTTTGGACAAGGTAAATGGCATGAAGCCAAATTTATCAACTCTATTGTATGAATGGGAAACTGACCTTTCAATTCTCAAGGCTAAATAAGTATTTTATAGGCTAAATACAAACTTACCTGTCAAGGTAGAATTGTAATCTGAGTGATACCGGTGTTATTCAAGTCACCATAAACAATATTCAGCATATATAACACTTGGAAAAATAAAGATAAGAAAGTATGAAATGATATAGAATAAAAATCGTTATAAATTTTTAGGTTGCCTGATGATAGCGTCAAGTTTTCACTATTGGCAAATAAGGATCACTTCTGTGGTCTCCTTTGTTTTATGCACATTTTGTTAATCTGCAATTTTTTGAAAACAGCTTGATAGACATCAATATAATTGAACTTCTTTTACACACTTACTTTCTTAACTTTAGGTCAGTGATTTTTTCTATACAAAAGCATGAACTTAGTTAATTTGATATGGCAGGTGACACATCGTCTTCCTCGGGAGAGTTACATTTGTTTATGAATAACTGATTCATAGTGAATCATGCTTATGTCCAGAATATCCTCTTTAAAATTGCTTTTCAAATGACATTGATTATGGTTTGGACTGACATAAAAGCTTTGATATTTTACTATTTAAGTTTGTTATTTAAGATTTTGATGGGTGTACTTAACATCCATGCATTGTGTATCTTCATCTGTGTCTAAAATGTGACATATGTGATTGTTTACAATGCTATATTAATGTAGTGATTGGCATCGTTGGGTAGAAGTTTGTTGTAAATTCTACCCTGGTATTTGTAGCTAAACAGAATTATTTCAGATGGAACAAACAGTCTCTGAAATAAAATTTTGATAAATTTCACAACTGTAGTTATGAAATTGTTCATTTTAGGTTGTGAAGAAAGTAACTTCTGGCTCTGGTTCCAGTACAAGTGGTGTATCACAGGGCAGTATGGGTTCCAAAGAATTACATTATGTCCTGAGAGTCCTGGGTCCAGCAGCCTGTCGACATCCTGAATTGTTTACAGAAGTAGTCAAATCTATCTTGCGGGTAGCCTTACCACCACCTGCTAAACGAGGTTTGTAAACATTCAAGATGTAAAAACAGGGGGAGGTATAGTAAGAGTCACTATATGGCCCCTGAAATTCATATTGAAAATTTGACATGCACAAAATTTCCTGATATACAGATTAACAGCTTGCACCTCATTTTAATAACACAATCTTGTTATTTTAGTAAACAGAATATTTTAAATGCTGACCACGAAGAGAACCCAAAAATGAACTGTTGTCCAAAAAGAAATATTCACATAACTGTTTGCCCATTTATATTATGGAAACAGAGTAACAGAAGACATTATTTAAACAAATAAAGCCAAAATTTATTTGTATACATGTTATTTCTACAATAGTTGGTTGAATGCAGGATATAATTCTTAAATGTGACATGTTTTTTTTAAGTAAGGGCTGTTCCAATACTTAAATGCATAGGAGGTACTTTTATAAGACCATGACTTCTCATAAAATAAAAATTATCATTTTACTTGTAATTTTAAGGTAAATGCAACCATAAATATTTATTTAATTTGAGTGCCTCCTGTCCCTCTTCCTGATTCATTTTTAAACAGCCCTGATTAGACTGATTTCTTTTTGGCAGGCTTTTTTTTTTAACATTTATATTGTTTACTTACAGTAAAATATATATTTTGTAGATGAAGACGAGATGAGGTTTTATGGTCCTAATAGTCCTCAACTTCTGAAGTGTATAGCCAGTAAACATACCATCAATTATACAGTAGAATCTCCATTGAAAGAAGTTCTTTTTGATCTCTTGAATGCTCTTATATGCAAGTGTCACTATGCAGAGGAAGGTACGTACAAATCACTCTAGATACAGTAAACAATAGACATATGTTCTTGCTCAACATATTTTATTGCTGCAATGTAATCTCTTGTTATTCTTTATTGTAAGTTCAAAAGAATTGCATATTAAAATTGTTGAGAATTAACCAATGAAGGAATGATAATGAATGTATTGGGAATAAGTTTGATGCTTAGAAAAATGTTATATCAGAACATTTGCATTGTACAAGTTCAAGTTCAAGGGTGTAACATGCACATGTGATATTTTTGATCTTGACTTGAGCCTCTTGTGATCTGGTAAATATTGACATTAAATTAAAAGATGGTCTGTTTCTACACTAGTGGACATAGTATTTTAAATATCAGCAGAAAGTTAAATTGACATCTAGTCTTCTTTCTCCTAACATTAGAATTTGTAATTGATCACAATTGTCAGATATATAATAAAAAACCTGTTTGTATATTTCTAGAAAATAAAGTACAAGAACCAAAAACATTGGCAGAGGCAGTAGCTGAAGCAGAAAGAACAATAGCCAGACAAAACAGTGCAATAGACATGGTAACAGAGGATGAAACATCTGTAAGTAGGAAACTTGTTTCTGTTGTCATGTTTGTATATGGGATTGGAAATTATGTTAGAGAAAGAAAATATTATACTTCTGGCCTTGTGGACATACAAATTTTGACCAGGATCATCATATTCAAAATCAGATATTAACCAACCAAAATACTGGATTTGGTGTTTCAAACACAAAATTATACTCCGAGTACAGAAATAAGTGTTATAACAAAGGGCCAGTTTTTGTTGTTGCAATCTTGAACTCCCTTAAATGGAGACTTAGGCATGCTATTTTTGGTGTCGATGGTGTCAACCATTGTTAAAGTTTATGATTAGGTTTTAGATAAGACATGTCTCAGTGTTTCATAATTAAGGATTAATTAACATGGTAAAAAGTACATGCATGATATGAAATACTGTTAAACAAACAGGTGTTAAAAGAGTTTTTTTGAGATTGAAAACAAAAAAAAACATGTTATCATACTTTAATCACAGTAAAGCAGGTTATTGCATCTTTTTCTAATTAAGTCTCCCAAACAAAGTTTGGAGACTTATTGTTTTTGCTCAGTTCTTATTATTTTTATTATTCTTCTTCTTCTTCTTCTTCTTCTTCTTCTTCCGCCGCTTTAAAAAATGAACTTGTCCGCAGCGTTTCTCCAAAACCGCTTGTCAGATTGACTTAGGATTTCATAAAATGGTAGACTAATATGTCTAGGTG
Organism: Mytilus edulis; assembly: GCA_019925275.1. Taxonomy (NCBI): domain Eukaryota; kingdom Metazoa; phylum Mollusca; class Bivalvia; order Mytilida; family Mytilidae; genus Mytilus; species Mytilus edulis. The sequence continues at coordinate 53,974,397 of CM034349.1, read as the reverse complement.
AGCCATCAATCTTTCGTTTGTGCATTGGGGTCTATTAAGGGGTGTTTTGGGGGGTAGAAAGCAATGAGGGTTTTACTATAGAACCCTATGGGATTTTATTTTCAAAATTTTTTAAATGAATATAACTTGAAAACTATAAGTGATAGATACATGCAGTCTTCAGAAATGAGTATAGGACAATAAAATAAATCACATGAAATATAGGGGGATGCCCTGGGGGGTCATCCCCACCCCCTTCAATTTGAGAATGTGCTATTATCTTGTAAACGGTCCAGATCCCCACCCCTAAACCATATATATTCTTGTAGGGGACAATAAAACAAATCAAATAAAATAAAAGGGAAGTCCCTAGGGGGTCACCCCACCCCCTCTTGTTGGAAAACTTGTAAACGGTCCAGATCCCCACCCCTAAACCATATATATTCTTGTAGGGGACAATAAAACAAATCAAATGAAATAAAAGGGAAGTCCCTAGGGGGTCACCCCACCCCCTCTTGTTTGAAAACTTGTAAACGGTCCAGATCCCCACCCCTAAACCATATATATTCTTGTATGGGACAATGAAACAAATCTCATGTAATTAGATGGAAGTTCCTGGGGGTCACCCCCACCCCGTTCAATTTGAGAATGTCCTATTATCTTGTAAACAGTCCAGATCCCCACCCCTAAACCATATATATTCTTGTAGGGGACAATAAAACAAATCAAATGAAATAAAAGGGAAGTCCCTAGGGGGTCACCCCAACCCATCTTGTTTGAAAACGGTCCAGATCCCCACCCCTAAACCATATATATTCTTGTATGGGACAATAAAACGAATCACATCAAATTAGATGGAAGTTCCTGGGGGTCACCCCCACCCCGTTCAATTTGAGTATGTACTATTATCTTGTAAACGGTCCAGATCCCCACCCCTAAACCATATATTTTCTTGTAGGGGACAATAAAACAAATCAAATGAAATGTAGGTAAAGTCCCTGGGGGTCACCACCACCCCCTCCTGTTTGAAAACTTGTAAATGGTGGAGATCCCTACTCGTAAGCCATATATATTCTTGTATGGGACAAAAAATCAAATCAAATGAACATGGGACCATATGAATGGGGAGTTATCGGAGCTTTGTTTGGGAGACTTCGTAACAGCATCCTGTTACAATTACTTCTTGTTGAATATGTCAATGATGAATTTTATAATGACAAGCATATGACTGAATTATGCATGTTGACAATTTTTATTCTGAGTCTGATACACCAAAAGAAGTATAGTTTCGAAACAAAATGGAACATTTCACACCGAATTGTCAATTTGTTTGTCCTTTTTTCAGCTATTGTTTTTTTCTGGTTAACAGAACTTACTGTTAAATATGGGTTTTGCTCATTTGTAAAGGCTGTACGGTGACCTAAATTTGCTTAACTTTTCTAGGTCACTGGCAGTAGATGTCTCCTTTGAAATCATTTCACATCTTATTTCAGTATTTGCTGAAATTTAGCAGTAAAATTATTTAACGAAGTAGTTGATCAACACTACAAATTCAATTCTACTGTGGGAAGTCAACATTCATTAGAGTTAAGAAGTTTGTCTTCAATCATACAAATATAAATTTATATTTCAGAGTCAAATTGATGTCAATAATTCAGAAGCAGGCACATCCAAAGACCAGAAAGAAATAAAGGAAGATCTAAAGAACCAGAATCCATTGATGCCAAAATCTGCAGTATTACGATTGTTATCTGAAATGATTAAATCTTATTCTAGTTGTACAAGGCTAATTACAAACTACACATACCATAGTGGACAGTCAGAATTAGTAGTAGAGGTAACGTACTTGTATATAGTTATTATTAATTCAAGAACAAAGTATAAGTAGGAATAAAGATACAAATCATATTATTTGTTACTTTACAAAAAATACCAACCTCCATGAAAATTAAAAGATCGAAAGTTCAAAATGGTATTTTTCTGATGCTATAAAAAAGATGAATACACGCCGATGAAATGACAAAAAATAAAAGAATATAGCAACATAAACAACAAATATTATTAGATTGAATAAATGAATGCAGTTTAAAGGGAAGTCAAGAAATAAAGTAAAACAAGAATTTGAATAGGGAAAAGTTGAACATCAACTCTCTAAGGTAATTACAATATCATGATGACCTTTATAGTTCCTTAAATAACTGACAGTCTGCACCAAAAACTTTTTTAACTACTAGTCCGAAGACTAATATTCTGACATTTTTCTTATTGGTCCAAACAAAGTTTTGCAAAAACTTACTAGTCTGAAAGAAGTTTTACAAGTCTGGGGCATCGGACTATTGGCTAACCGTGCAGACTGAACTGAAGATAAGAATATTTCATTGTTTGCCTTACATTAGCATTCTTGTATTTGTTTATTAATACATGTTTTCTTTTTCTTTTTCTTTTTTTAGGATTGCACTGTGTTAGCATATGTTCTGGACAATTTATTACCACAGTGTCAAAAAAGTGGAGACAAAGACTGTCCTGCTTATTCTAGGATTTTCTTAGCTAGCATAGCTGCTTGTAATCACAGTCCAGATGCTCAATTAACTCTTGTAAGTGAACTGAAAGCATCCATTCAGAGAGCTTTGGGCTTGCCTGAAAGCTCAGAAAAACACACAAAGATTCAATCATTGACTAGTTTAATCAGTGTGATTATTGAATCGTGTCCTAGTCCCGGTCAGATCCCTAATCAAGTTTTCAAAGGACAGCAGACATTAATTAATAACATTGTTAAGAGTCTGTTGAAGAAGGGCATTGTAGCAGATTTAGCCAGGATACCTCATAGTTTGGATCTTTCTAGTCCGTATATGGCTAATACAATCAACTCGGCTCTTAAACCATTGGAAACCTTGTCTAGAAGTGTGAACCAACCAGTGCAAAATGTTACAGCTAAACCTAAACCAAAAGCTGAACTACCACAGATTGAACCAGGAACTGGACTTGCCTCTGAAAATAATACAACAGGTACATATTTTATAATACCTCATGAAAAAATTTCACATGTCCAGCAATTTGTTATGGTATATAGATAAATTGTATAATGCATTGTATGTCTAGCATTCTTGTGTACGACTGACCTCTTATCAATGGGTCATTTAGGAAGGGAAGACTGCTATATAAACTACCACTACTAGAGACTCATTAGAAATACATATTTCTTTTGTGTGTTTATTGTGGTTACAATTTAACCTCTCATAAACCAGAGGGTTTTGTTTCTTTAAGACATCGCATAACTAAACCAGTAAAAAAATCTTTGAATCAGTCAAAGCAGGTGAAATCATATGTTGCTAGAATAATGTTGTTCAGATAATACTTGCATTGACTATAAGGAAAGTTTTTAAAGATAAAAAGATATATTTTTTATATACAAATGACAGTAACCCAACAACATAATTGTCAGCTTAATATCAATTAGTTAATAATGCGTTATTTTGAAATCTCTACAAGGTACACTATGTGGTGTTGCAATTTCATGAAAATAGTGTGAGCAGAATAAGTTCAGCAGAAAACCCAGCCTTTCAATTATTATTTTCATAAATTTATATCCGAAACCAGGAATAAATATTAAAAAAAATATTTCAACTTGTCATTTAATTGTCCATTTTTAACTGCAATGGCTCAGCTATAAACATTCTTTTATAGAAATTTCATGCAAACTAGTATAGCTTGTTTTGAAAATGCCTTGTGGAAGAACTTTAATTTTATCACATTTCGTATGAGTAAATATGACAATGAAGGTCAATAGATTAATTGTATAATGTATTGTATGTCAAGCATTCTTGTGTACGACTGACCTCTAATCAATGGGTCATTTAGGAAGGGAAGACTGCTATATAAACTACCACTACTAGAGACTCATTAGAACTACTTGTATCTTTTGTGTGTTTAATGTGGTTACAATTTTTTTTTTTTATATACATAAATATATCAGCTGATTATTTGACATTTTTTATATGAATAATAAGATAATTGTTTGAAGCATTTAGATCTATTGTATACATTTTGTTATTTATCATTTGTCTTGCATTCTTGTGTACGACTGACCTCTAATCAATGGGTCATTTAGGAAGGGAAGACTGCTATATAAACTACCACTACTAGAGACTCATTAGAACTACTTGTATCTTTTGTGTGTTTATTGTGGTTACAATTTTGTTTTGAAAAGATAGTACATGATAACGTTCTGACCAAATCTAATTTTATTCATGTTAACAAAATCTTTCAAACAACTAATAAATTGAAAGCATATATACTTCAGAAGATAGGGTCATCAATGGTCTACAATTAGTCTGTGATTTCAGAAAAGTACTAATAATCATACTGATACTAGCATTCTTGTGTACGACTGACCTCTACAACCATGGGTCATTTAGGAAGGGAAGAATGCAACAATAACATCAGCATTTCATTTATAGCATACTTATTTGTAATTATGTTGTCTGTTGCTGAAATATATTTTGAAGGCATATGTTTTCCACATTTTGCATGTGTTACTCCAATGTTATAGGTAGTACATAAATTTGGAATGCCATGACTTTAAATTTGCATCATACTTACAGCAGATTTCATTGAGTGTGTAGCGAAAGGTAATATCTTTGGTTAGCTTCCTTGTTAGTTGAACCGTGAAGTCATTGTTAGGTTAGGTAAACTACCCTCCTTTCGAAGTAGCATAGTCCAACAGACGGATTGATTTGTTTTCTGTAGGACTAGTCTATTCTTAAAGTAGGGTAGTTTACCTAACCTAACAATGACTTCACGGTTCAGCTAACAAGCAAGCTAACCAAAGATATTACCCTTGGCTACACACTCAATGGAATCCGCTGTAAAAATCAAATATTTATTGTGAAAATCAAACTGATTTGAATGAGGCTTTTATTATTTGTACTGTGCAAGTCTAAAAAATCATGTTCTGGAAGTTATGAATCTTCGCCAGACAATGCTGCAAAAGTTTTTTTTTTTAAGTATTTGAATAACCAATGCCACATCCATAAAATATCAGTATTTCTATAACTGGACTGAAGCTCAACCTTTGTCAGTGTTTGTTTTCATTTGTTAGGCCACAATTAAAAAAATTTTGGTTTGCCCAAACCATACCCAAAGCTTGAGACAGTGGGTAGGTAGGTAGGCATTTTCTTTTCTTTTTTTTTCAAAAGAGAAATTGAAGGCTTCTTCAAATCAGGACAATAAAAGAATTTGAGTAGGCAGCTTTTTTCTGGGTAGGTAGCGTTTGGGCAAACAAACCTATTCTTTTTTATGGCCTTATGCTTGGGTAAAATTCCCTTGAAAACTATAACCAAATTAAAGTAAACTTTTATTGAACATGTTATGGTAGAATAGGCGATTATACAACATCTCTGATGTAACCATATGACATCTGTGAGGAAAATTTTTAGATTTAAAAAAAAATAAAAAAATTTGTTATTTATCATTTGTCTTGCATTCTTGTGTACGACTGACCTCGTACCAATGGGTCATTTAGGAAGGGAAGACTGCTATATAAACTACCACTACTAGAGACTCATTAGAAATACTTGTATCTTTTGTGTGTTTAATGTGGTTATATTATTTCACCCTTAGCAGAGGTTTTACTACTAGATATTTTGTTAATATAGAAGCTAAGTTATCTTTAGACTGATTGTATGTCCAGCATTCTTGTGTACGACTGACCTCTAATCAATGGGTCATTTAGGAAGGGAAGACTGCTGTATAAACTACCACTACTAGAGACTTATTAGAAATACTTTTGTTTATTTAATGTGGTTACAATTTTATCTCTCCTTTCACCATTTTACGACTAGATAATTTTTTTTTAGAAAAGAAGCCAAATTTTCTTTAGTCTTTTGAATTTTCATATTTTCAAAATCTTTGAAAGAACTGATTACAATCATGTCATTATATTTGTTACTTCTAACTTGTGTCTTGTGACTTCAGTCAATGGTTTAAACCATACTAATACTAGCATTCTTGTGTACGACTGACCTCTACAACCATGGGTCATTAAGGAAGGGAAGAATACTATAGTAACATCAGCATATCATAAAGCATACTTTATTGTAATTTATGTTGTCTTGTGCTGAAACATATTTTGAAGACATAATTTTTTAATGTTCTTCAATTGTAATCAGATTTAAAGATTTTTTAAATTTGAAGCTCTTCATATAGCAGGTGAAAAAAGTTTAAATCTTTGCAAATTTCATGCATTGCACATTGATCAAACTATTATTATTTTCTATAACCAGACTGAAGCTCACCTTTGTTCTTGTCTGTTACTGTGAGCGTCTATTTTAATTGCATTGCTTATGTGACAATATGAAGATTACTTTTATAGCATTGAGATTAATTGTATAATGTTTTGTATGTCAAGCATTCTTGTGTACGACTGACCTCTAACCAATGGGTCATTTAGGAAGGGAAGACTGCTATATAAACTACCACTACTAGAGACTCATTAGAAATACTTGTTTCTTTTGTGTGTTTAATGTGGTTACAAGTTTTCACCACATGGTAAAATTTAATCTGTATTAGAAACCAAAAATGTTGTTAAAGTAGCAAACTATTTTAAATGAGCTTTTGTTCAAATAGAACAGACATATTCCAAAATGGATTTATCCTAATTTAATTTAAAGTTTTGTTATTGGGTTTTAAAATGGAAAAGAATATAATGTATAGTACATGAGACATGTTGACGGACAGAAAACTAATGTTTAACTTTTTTTCTTCATTTAAAATAGTTGAAGAGGCAGCACCTGCAGAAAATGAGATTGGAGAGGTCACGATAGAGGATATAACTGAAGAACAAGAAGAACAAAACGAGGCTCTTGAAGAGAGTGAAGCATTTGATGCTGTTGAACCAGTCACAGAAAGCCAGGTATTTATGTTTTTGCTGATTTACATGGTTTTGATCTTTTGCAAAATAGGTTTGTAAATAATAGAAAGAAAACAAAATATTTAGTTCATAATTAATAGTCATGGAGGGGGTATATCCTCATCATTATACCTCTGTTCAAAAAGCGTAGTGATGATGATGATGAGGTACGGTTGCCTGCTTAATCATGTTTTCATTCATAGCTATTAAAAAAAAAATGCATTCTTGTGTACGACTGACCTCTTAAACCATGGGTCATTTAGGAAGGGAAGAATGCAACATAAAATTCAGCATTACTGGCCTACAGTGACTTAATAGACATCTGTAGTATGCTAAAGCTGGAACAATTAAGCTTATCATTTTTTTAAAAGGCAAATTTAGTCTTTGAATCTGTTATTGTTCTTTTTGTCGAGCCTTCGACTTTAGTCGAAAAAGCGAGACTAAGCTATCATACATTCCTTCGGCGGCGGCATCCACAAATATTCACTCTGTGGTTAAAGTTTTTGAAATTTTAATAACTTTCTTAAACTATACTGAATTTCTACCAAACTTGGACAGAAGCTTGTTTATGATCATAAGAAAGTATCCAGAAGTAAATTTTTGTAAAAATAAAATTCCATTTTTTCCGTATTTTACTTATAAATTGGACTTAGTTTTTCTGCGAGGAAACATTACATTCACTCTGTGGTTAAAGTTTTTAAAATTTTAATAACTTTCATAAACTATCCTTGATTTGTACCAAACTTGGACAGAAGCTTGTTTATGATCATAAGATAGTATCAAGAAGAAAATTTTGTAAAAATAAATTTCCACTTTTCCGTATTTTACTTATAAATGGACTTAGATTTTTTGCCAGAAACAAAACATTCACTCTGTGGTTTAAGTTTTTAAAATTTTTATAATGTTCTTTAACTATCCTGGATTTCTACCAAATTTAGACAAAAGCTTGTTTCTGATCATAAGATGTTATTCAGAAGTAAATTTTGTAAAAAAAAAATTCACTTTTTCCGTATTTTACTTGTAAATGGACTTAGTTTTTCTTCCAGTTAACAATACATACAGTCTGCAGTTAAAGTTTATAAAACATTTATTAGATTCATAAACTATCCTGGATTTTTTTACCAAACTTGGAAGCTTCTTTCAATCAAAAGACAGTATCGAGAGGGAAATTTTTTTGGATGTTCTTCCTCATTTTTGTTGTCTGCGATTAACAGCAAAAGTAGGCGAGACACTGGGTTCGGTGGAACCCTTACGATTTTTTTTTTGGTTGTCATACTTGTTAATATCTGTTGGTCTGTTCTTAACTCATTTCTGGCAAATTGAACATGAAATTATGAACAACATTACAATATGGCAAAAATGTATATCAACATAATCACCCAGAAAGGGTTCAATTTGAAAATTAATTGATTTATACTGTATTTTTTAAACAGGCTGCTCAGGAACTAGACAACATACTAGATAATATGATTAATAGAGAAAGAATCAGAGATCCTGAAAGTGAAGTCATTGCAGATATTATTATGGATGTCTCAGGTACTTATCACAGCATGATGTTATGAAGTGAATGTTAAAAAAAAAAAATAAAAAAAAAAACCCCAACAACAATAGATTACTGTGGATTCATCAATATTCTTGTGTAGCTAAATTTTGGTGAATGTTTAAATCAACATCTGATTGTTACACAAACAACACATTTAAAAAATAGAACTAATTTGAGGTATGCAAAATAGTATCTTGATGAATCTAGAATTCTTACTGGAATGTGTAAATGGTTTGAAATTCAGTCATTTTCAGTTTGAGATGTTGTCCTTAACATTATGGGAGAGTTTTATTGTGTCAAAATCATTGCTTTAGCAGAATAGTTGGTGTTGTTGTAAAAACGATCAGTACTTGCCTTCATTAGACCATATTTACTCTTAGTTATTACTACCTATGAATGTTAATAATTATATGTAACCTTTCAGAGGAAATAAATAGAGCATCAGAGTCTGAGGAACATGAACATGATGATGTTTTAATTGATGTAGAAGTTGGTGAAGATGATGACATTGATCATCATGATTCACAGATGGTCAGTCAAGAACTATCCATTGATGAAGATGACCCAGATGAAAATGCACATGGTAAAATTGTATTTCTTGAACTTTTATTATACCCCGCTTTAAAAAAAGGGGGGTATACTGTTTTACCTCTGTCTGTCAGTCCGTCCGTCCATCAGTCCGTCCCATGAAACTTTCGTCACATTTTTCTCAGGAACTACAATACAAGGATTTCTAAAATTTGGTTTCAGGGTTTATCTAAGTCAGCTATACCGTGTGATGCGTTTTCAGATTCATCACTTGACAACTTCCTGTTTACCGAACACTTGCATATTTTTACACTATTAATATTATCCACTTGCGGCGGGGGTATCATCAGTGAGCAGTAGCTCACAGTTTCACTTGTTAAATAATTTTGTTGGTGACTCGCTGTTATGTTTTGTTTTCTATTTGTTCTAAGGCAATTTTCTATTTGTTCTAAGGCAAAAGTAAAGTTTGTTTCAGTCTTATAATGCTCATATAGTGGATAGTCTTGAAAAAGAAAACAAAAATTATAGTGACACCCTCTTTATTCTATCTGAAATTATTTTCCCAGTTTAAAAAATATATTTGCCTTCTGTTTTAAAATAGCACAAAATATTAAGGTGTTCCAAAACACTTACTTTTTTATTGGACAATGAACATATAAACCCGCACACAATTGCCATGATAGTTTTGCACAATGCTTGAAAGTTGAAAACAAACATGAACAGAAATTTGTCTTTTTTAGTGCATGATACTCCTGACAGTGAATCCAACAGTTCAGATGATGATGATCATGAATGTGGTAATGATGATGAAGACGATGATGATGTTGATGAAGATGACGATGAGGAAGATGAAGATGATGACGATGAGGTACTGTTCTTATAGGTGTAAACAATGCATTCTTGTGTACGACTGACCTCTTAAACCATGGGTCATTTAGGAAGGGAAGACTGCAACAATAACATTCAGCATAACTGGCCTGCAATGACTTTATAGACATCTGTAGTATGATAAAGCTGGAACAATTAAGCTCATTCTTTTATATTAAAATAGCAAATTTAGGCTTTGTGTTGATGTTTTGTTGTCATACAGCTTTTAATTTATCATGAACAAATTTAACCAAGCCTGATCTAAACAAATATTGGTAGCTTGAGTCCAGTGACTTGCTTCATTCAGTCAAGTACTTGAAATCAATAAGTTATGGAATATTTATATTTTCTGTTGTGTTGTTATAAAGTTTTTTTAATTTGTAGTTTTACAAAACTTTTATATATAGGACTATAGAAAATTTCATCTCATAAATATGTTAAATGTAGGTGTTTCTTATCCCTCAAAATCTATGAAAATCAGTATACCATGAATGATAATGAATTCAGTGTTTGAAAAATTTCAGCACGACTACAGACAAGTAAAACATTTATCTTGATTTTATCATGTTTTTAATTTGCATTTAACCTAGGGTTCTGATATGGAGAATGGAATAGAAGACGATTATCAGGATATAGAACCTTCAGTAACTACACATTATATTGATGATAACTTCTTCCATCCTGATGATATGTTACTCCCTGGTAAGTAGTAAAATGTGTTATTCTTTTGCCTGTCAGAATTTAGATGTGTACATTTAACTCAAAAGCCTGCAAACTTACTATCATTGTTTTGAGTCAGGAATTGAAAATGTTATGATAGAGATGTTTGAAAATTCTCTTACATAATATTTTTTTTTTATTTATTTCTTTTCTGGAGTAATGAACAGAAAATTTGCTATAAAAATGTTTGAAATTCTCTTACATAGTCAATTAAATTTTTTGGGGGTCTTTTCTTACCATTCTTGAATAATGACTAAAAAAATATGTTAGCAGGTCAAATTTCTGATTTTCTGATAGTTAGTTTTAGCTGGTTTTTGAGTGTCTCTCCTTTCATATAACACAACACCTGTATCTATTCCATATTTTTGCTTTTGTTCAGTTCAACATCAATTTTACAAGATCTAAATATAAAAGAAATGTTCTGTTTGAGATAAGAAAACAAAATTTCAGGGATGAAACAGATTTATTATGCTGACTCCCCCAACTTATTAACTGTGACTATTTTTACCAGTTTGATTTCAGCCTCAACTAGATTATAAAAAAGTCATGATACATAACTTGTTGATAGAAAATATGGACTAGGTTTTCAGTATTGCAATTAGCTAAACTATAGAAGTGAGCACAACACCTTCTTTTTATAGATGTTCTTTGCTAGTTTAGGTTCTGATTCAGTGGGTTCAAGCATTGTCAGATCGATATTCAAATGTTTCTTGTTTTGTATATATATATAAAACTAACAGCCAATTGTACTGTCTATGTTACAGACGGAGGTCAGCACATTATGTTCAACACGATAGACAATCGACAGTTACAGAGACATGGCCTTCCCTTCCCTATTTTTATGGACAATGACAATGGCAATGAGGCTTTGAGTATGTATGAGATTTTTTTTTTTAAGAAAAAATCATTTTTCTTTTCACTCTTTCTTCTTGTTGTTGCTGTCTTTCATTTTGCAGATTTTGAGTCCAAGCTGTTTGCATTGTTTTTATTTTGTATTCTTGTATGTAAAATGACTGATTATTGTATGCTAGGTTTAAGGGGACTTTTTCTCACTAGAGATAAGCATTAAGAAAAATGCCTTCATTATTTCCCTTTTTACAGAACAGGCTGAGAATAGACCAGATGTCAATGTTATTATTTTATTTTTATTTGTTTTTTAAATCATTTTGAAAATGATTATTTTAGGTTTGAAGCCTTCACTTTCAGACCTGATAAGGGTTCATAATGATAAAATTATGTAATAAAATTGAGATGGAAATGGCTTACATTTCTGGAATAAAGTACACATAGATACATAGAAATGTCTGCCTTGAATGAAGGAAAATTTTCACCATACATTACAATAAAACTCAATTTATGGTTTTGCTCAACTCAGTTAAAGCTGAGGAAGACAATTATGTATCAAATACATTTAATACTATTGTGTACATAAACCGGTTGTTTCCCTTTCAGCACCATCTGTGCCACCAGCACCGAGTAATGTGCTTCCAGCTCATCCATTGCTAGTAAGACAACCAGACCAAACTTTCATTTCTGGAGTTGCTAGAGTGAGGGGAGGGCGACAAAGAGGAACGTGTAGATACAATCCCACAACACAAACTTTACATGTTAACTTACCTAGACAGCCTAACCCACCAGCAATTTTACAAAGGTATGATTTTATTATACTTCCACTTAGGAGCTTTTTTGAAATCTCATTGTTCATCCATCTGTCCAACAAATACTTTTGTCCCCCTTTTCTGAGGAACACTGAGTGGAATAATTTCATATTAGGTAAGCAGCTTGACAGTGGTGTGTATATAACATGCTAGCAGTTTTAGGATCTGTCAGACACAAACTTCCTGTTTGCCAATTCTTTAAGCTATGAACAGGTTTGCTTAGCCAGACAATCTGTAACACTTGTACTAAAGACATTAATTTTTAAAAATGCATTCTTGTGTACGACTGACCTCACCAACCATGGGTCATTTAGGAAGGGAAGACTGCAATAGTAACATCAGCATCTCAAAAAAGCATACCTTATTGTAATTTATGTTGTCGTGTGCTGAAACATATTTTGAAGAAATATTTTGGGTGTTTTTCATGTTTTGCATGTGTTACCAATTCTAAATGTAGTAAATAACTTCTGTAAGTGAAATGACTGACTTTTAAGTAATTTTTGTACAGGTTGTAAATTTGCATCATACTAGTACTCAATACACCTTATCGCTAATCCCAGCTGACCCGGCCGCTTGAACTTTTGACGCATACAACAATCACTTTTCCATTGTGGCGTCAGACATTTTGTTTTATGACGTCAAAAATTTTCGGGAACTTGTGTAATATCCAGCAATTGCGGACAAATAGCGATAAGATGTATAACATCAAATATTTATTGTGTAAATCAAGCTTATTTTAATGTCCCTTTCAGTATACCCTTTACGCTCATATCTATTATCAGGCATAACTGAATACAATATGTATAGTGTTGCCGATAGCCCAGCAAGCATAGTGGATAATGGAATTTATCAAATATTTACATACATGTGTCTTTATATATATATATCTATTTATAAACATATGAAAAAAGCAATAACTACAATAACTCCTAATAACAAAAAACCTTGAAATATACTATTAGGTACAACTTAGCTAGAAAAAGTAAACCTTGTACGAACAAGAGCTATAATATGGTTGACATAAATGTAAACTGAATAAATAAATAACTGACTAACTCGATCATGAACGACCTCGCCAGCAAGGAACAACCAAACAAACCCAATAATGGGATAAACTGGAAACCTGGGTCCAACCCAAGGCGACAAGTCATCTCACGAGACATAATTGGACGTGTATTGTTTTGAAAAATATATAAATGCATGTATCAAAGTATATTCATAATATGAATGGAACTTGAATGTTGCCCTGTCTATGGCGGGCTAAAAAGTGATAGTCTAAGGGAAAAAAATTCCTGCAATAAAGTTGGTCATGTGTCGAATACCTAGTGACGTTAACTTGTAAAACCCCACGTGTCTTATACCTAGTGACATTAACTTATAAAACTACTACGTTAGTACCCTATATACAATAGTTTCTCCCTATACTGCAAAACGTGAGAAATTATACTTATTTTTACTGTGCAAAATTCTAATATAGCATGTTCAAAAAGTTTAGAACCTTTGCTTGCCAGACAAATGTTGTCAAAGTTTTTTTTGTTATTTGAACTACCAATGCTACATGGATCAAATTCTAGTATTTTCTATAACTAGACTTGAGCGCAACCTTTTTCAGTGTCTTTTTTACGTTGTTTTGTTTATGAGCAAAGTTTCATAAAAAAAATTACAAGCAAACTAACCAAACTTTTGTTGAACATGCTATTGAAGAGGTTCTGACTTTACAATATAAAGATAATTATTTGAAGCATTTAGATGAATTGTATATATTTTGTAATTTATCATTTGTCTAGCATTCTTGTGTACGACTGACCTCTTATCAATGGGTCATTTAGGAAGGGAAGACTGCTATATAAATTACCACTACTAGAGACTCATTAGAATCTTGTATTTTTTGTGTGTTTAATGTGGTTACAATTTTTCCTCCCATTCAACAGATCTTTTACTATTTGATATTTTGTAAAAATATAAATTTTTAGACTTTTGTAGTTTCATATTTTCAAAACATTTGAGACAGTTAGACTTATTAAAATCATGTTGTTCAAATTGTAATGTTTATGTCCCATCTAGGATAGTAGAGGGGCATTATGTTTTCTGGTCTGTGTGTCTGTCCGTCCTTCTGTCCTCCTTCAGGTTAAAGTTTTTGGTCAAGGTAGTTTATAATGAAGTTGAAGTCCAATCAACTTGACACTTAGTACACATGTTCACTATGATATGATCCATGTCCAATTTTAATGCCAAATTAGAGTTTATACCCCAATTTCACGGTCCACTGAACATAGAAAATGATAGTGTGAGAGGGGCTGAACATAGAAAATGATAGTGTGAGAGGGGCATCCATGTACTTTGGACACATTCATGTTGAGTCCTCTTACAGATTTGATCTTTACATATTTTATAAGGAAAGTCTGATTTAATAGAGATTCGGGAAATACGAAGGAGACATAAACACAATGACACAGTTGTCAACTCTTCATCAAACAATATTTTTTTTAAATTTTAGAATCTATAAGAGTGACAATATAACTGTTGTTAATAATACTAATATTTCAGTAGATTGTTTATTGGTATTCAACAATCAATTTGTAATTTTCGAAAAACTAATTGCAGAAAGAATAAATTGCTACATGTTATCTTACAGCCGATTGCATTGAGTGTGTAGGCAAAGGTAATATCTTTTGTTTGCTTGCTTGCTAGCTTGCTAGCTGAACTATGAAGTCATTACTAGATTAGGTAAACTACCCTCCTTTAAAAGTAGACTAGTCCGACAGATAACCAATTTATCTGTCTGTAGAACTAGCCTACTTAAAAAGGAGGGTAGAATATCTTACCTTATAATGACTTCACGGATCAGCTAGCAAGCAAGCTAACCAAAGATATCACCTTTGCCTACACACTCAATGCAATCGGCTGTAAAACTTGTCACATGACACCTCCATTCAATAGTTTTCAACTTTACTTATACTAGCATTCTTGTGTACGACTGACCTCGCCAACCATGGGTCATTTAGGAAGGGAAGAATGCAAAATTAATGTTCAGCATGTCCTGACTTGATGACCTCCTGTGTTATCAAAAATGGTCAAAAGCTGTTACATTTAACAGTTAATGAATGTATAGATCTTTTATAATAAATAATCAGTTGTAGACATTTTGGTGATGAAGAAGATATGCAAAGGATTGTAAAATTTTTGGGAAATAGTGCCATTTGAAAATACTGGGGCGAACACTGTATAAAGTAAATAAAAAAATTACCTCTCTGATTTATATGAGAGTTGTACTAGAAAAATATCTGTTCATTAAATACATGGTTCTGTCAGACTGCAAGATAGGACAGATATCAATCCTTTTAAATGGCTTAACAACTTATAACAAATCTTAAAAAACAGGCAAGTGAAAACACTTTATGCCCTTGCTGCATGGCTAAGGTGGCACCCAATTGGTACCTTCGTCTTTATGTACGACCCATATTTTGTTTCCTCACTCGTAACTCAAGACTCCTACTAATTTTATGAAATTCATATAAAAGGTAAGAAATGCAAATTGCAGACAGAGTTCAAATTTGTCAGTGTGTTATTTAAGCTTATAGATTAATGCCATTTTCAATTTGGAAAATTTTATTTTATGTTTGAAAGTTTTAGCCTGAAATATTGTTTCTACTATTGCAGACTACTAGGACCATCTACAGCTGCTGATGTTCTACAGTTGACTAATACATTCACATCTGTGGCAGGTCCTACTCCAACCAGAGTGGTTGTAAACAGTAGTGATGACTTCATGTATAATCAAAGGGAAGATGAATTTTATGAGGAATTGTTTCAGGTTGGTAATTAAATAATTTCAGAAACTCAATCCATATGTAAAACATCTTGTAACAGTTGATAAATTTAAATAGTGTGGCATAAGTAGAAAAACAAGTTGGTCCATAAATACCTTGCAAATTACTTCTGAATATTAATAGTATGATATTGGGTTTGTGTTTTATTCAAGTTGTTTAAAAAAAAAAAATTAAGATCAACATTGATTTAACAACTGTGGGATTGTAATTTTCTGTGTGTATGAATTTTGTTTTATTTTTATTACAGGATCCATTTTCTAGCAATGGAGCTTCAGGATCAGGGCTGTTAACATTAGTTCCTTCAACAATGAATAGATGGACTGAAGAAGCTAAAGTATTGGACGGAGATAGTGTACATGACTGTGTTACATGTATGTATTACTGTTATATATTTATTAGCAATAAAGAAGTAGAAATTGACCATCTTGAATCTTGTTATTTTTTTCTACACAGTATTTGTAAAGAATGATATCAGAAGTAGGTCAAGTTAAATACAAATGTTCAAGCACAGTAATTTGATTTCAGAATTAATGAAATTGAGTTGTAGTTTTAAAAAGTACACCAAAACACTAGAACTGGTTATCCAACAAATGGGCCAAAGGTTTACATTTTGTATGAATAATGAAAATACTAACAATACATGAGATACCAAAAAAGATAAATGTGTAAATACAAAGCTTTTCCTATCATCAGTTTCATTTTAGATGTATTTTACATAATATAAAGAATAAAAAGCAGAAACGAAAGACAGGTTAATGCTGATATAATATATCCATTAATCTATTTATATATATATATATATATATATATATAGAGTGGGGCACATATTCGCCGGGGACACAATTTCGTCGTTTTATGATTTTGAGGTGTGAAAACTTCAAAGGATGGCTGAAATTGAAGAAATATGCCAATAAATTACAATTTTATAACAAATATGATTATTTTTTAAACTTAAACAAAATTGCGGCACTTACTGCAAAGGAATGAACAGTCAATTCCTGAATGAAAAACACGATTTTCAAAGAATTTTCTTAGTAATTTTTTTGACTGATTGGCCTAAACTTCTGGTTTTTTTTTTTTACACCTTTGAAATGTCTGCTGTTCATCTATAATGAAGAAATTTATTTGATAAATATTGTATAAAGCTGCAGTTATTTGGTTTTAAATAGATGTGTAAAAACGGCGAATATGTGGCACCCATTGACAAAACATCAGGAAATTTCAAACACCCTTTAATCTAACTTTACAGATGATTATTTTCAAACAAACATGTTTTCAAGCTTAGGAATGTTTTGCATTTGAAGTTATCTTCATATAGAAATATCAGTATACTTCAAAAACATATAGACCTGAACATAAACTGTACAAAACATGGAAAGATATGGCGAATATGAGCACTCCACTCTTATGTGAAGCTTGTTATGTTTATGTTGATTAGCTTTGAAACCAGAAATAATTGAGGAGCTTGAGAAGTTAAGGGATGAAGAATTGGATGAAAGGAAAGAAAAAAGGAGAAAAGTAGCAGAAGAGGAAGAGAAGAGAAAGAAGGAGTATGAAGAAGAACTAAAAGCAAAGGGCCTTGTACATCCTGACTGGAGAAGGCCTCCACCACCCCCTGACCGATCAAAGGTAAAGACCATTATTCCTATAGATACTCGACTGGCATTAATTACTTGATACCAACATAATTCATTTATTTTTTTGGTTTTATTCTTTACTATTATTATTTTTAATTGTAAAAAGTTATAACCAGCTGAAAATGAATCGCATCTGGAAACACTCTTATTGGAATTGTATATTAAATATGATTTGAATATATTTACTAAAACCTATGGATCATTAAGACTACACCTTTAAAATAATAAACATTTCCATTTGAACAGTTAGAAAGATCATATGAATGGACTTTTATATATCACATGCAGTTTTGTGAAAATTTCAAGAATTCTTAATGTAAAACAAAGAAGTTTGCTTTGATGAAAAAAATCAACAGAGAGTAGAGAATAAGAATTAAATTAAAATTGATTTAAAGTAACATTAGACAGCGAAATATTTATCTTAATTTTACTTACAACTGTTCTTTTTTGTAGCCAAATGCTGCAATGTTGGTAACAGCTGATACGTGTCCACCTCCAAGACCAATAAATTATGCACCATCAATAGTTACTCCGGGAGGTATTATTGAAAACATACCCTATGAGGATGTGCAGAGGATAACACAGAGCTTAGAAGAATCAGCGAACAGACCAATCAGTAAGTACAGACGTGAAGTTAACTGATAAGACTAATACGGATGGTCCTTGCATGCTGTTCAAATAGATCACAAGATTATACTTTGACCTTCAAAGGTTTGCTTTTACAAATTGTGATTTGGATGGAGTGTTGTCTCATTGACACTTATACCACATCTTCTTATATTAATATAATAACGTTGCTAGATGTCCAAAATTTGTGGTATAACTTTTTATACGACTGTAAAAGTGAATAGAAATCTATGAAATTTTAACACAAGGTTTATGACCACAAAAGGAAAGTTGGGATTGATTTTGGGAGTTTTGGTCCCAACATTTTAGGAATTAGGGGCCAAAAAGGGCCCAAATAAGCATTTTCTTGGTTTTCGCACTATAACTTTAGTTTAAGTTAATAGAAATCTATGAAATTTTGACACAAGGTTTATGACCACAAAAGAAAGGTTGGGATTGATTTTGGGAGTTTTGGTTCCAAAAGTTTAGGAGTTAGGGGCCAAAAAAGGGTCCAAATAAGCATTATTCTTGGTTTTCGTACAATAACTTTAGTATAAGTAAATAGAAATCAATGAAATTTAAACACAAGGTTTATGAACACAAAAGGAAGGTTGGGATTGATTTTGGGAGTTTTGGTCCCAACAGTTTATGAATTAGGGGCCCAAATAAGCATTATTCTTGGTTTTCGCACCATAACTTTAGTATAAGTAAATAGAAATCTATGAAATTTAAACACAAGGTTTATGACCATAAAAGGAAGGTTGGGTTTGATTTTGGGAGGTTTGGTCCCAACAGTTAAGGAATAAGGGGCCCAAAGGGTTCAAAATTGAACTTTGTTTGATTTCATCAAAAATTGAATAATTGGGGTTCTTTGATATGCCGAATCTAACTGTGTATGTAGATTCTTAATTTTTGGTCCTGTTTTCAAATTGGTCTACATTAAGGTCCAAAGGGTCCAAAATTAAACTTAGTTTGATTTTAACAAAAATTGAATCCTTGGGGTTCTTTGATATGCTGAATCTAAAAATGTACTTAGATTTTTGATTATTGGCCCAGTTTTCAAGTTGGTCCAAATCGGGTCCAAAATTAAACTTTGTTTGATTTCATCAAAAATTGAATAATTGGGGTTCTTTGATATGCCAAATCTAACTGTGTATGTAGATTCTTAATTTTTGGTCCCGTTTTCAAATTGGTCTACATTAAAGTCCACCATTTGCGAGTATGGTGTCGAGAAAAAGATGATAGTCCGTCGGAAGGGAACGATAAATGGCTGACCCGTGTTAAGAGAGAGCCATATCTCTTGCACGTTAAAGACACCCTTGTAGATTTCGAAAAAGAGCAGGCTAATGCCGCTACAAGGCAGCACTCGCACCCGCAAAGTGGAAAGGGATTAATATAAGTTGCAAAAACTTGTTTCCCAATCCACTATAAATAAATATGTTTAAACTAAAGGGTCCAAAATTAAACTAAGTTTGATTTTAACAAAAATTGAATTCTTGGGCTTTTTTGATATGCTGAATCTAAACATATACTTAGATTTTTGATAATGGGCCCAGTTTTCAAGTTGGTTCAAATCAGGATCTAAAATTATTATATTAAGTATTCAGCAATAGCAAGAAATCTTCAAGTGCAATAGCAAGCAATTTTCAATTGCACAGTATTGCCCAATAGCAAGAAATCTTCAATTGCACAATATTGTGCAATAGCAAATATTTTCAGTTGCACAGTATTGGGCAATAGCAAGAAATATCTAATTGCACAATATTGCAATAGCAAGAAATTTTCAATTGGAGTTATCTTTCTTTGTCCAGAATAGTAGTTGAATCAACTTAAATCATTGTTTTATACAATATACAATGTATATTCACTTTTACTACCAACTGATAAATTAAAACAATCTTTACCATTCAGTGATAACAAGCACTTTATTTTACATTTTAATATTTTATGATGTATTTAAATGAGTAGTTATTGTTGCAAACTCCATTAGGAATTTGAATTGAGATCAGTTTTGGAAAAAGGGAAAGGGGGATGTGAAAAAAAAGGGGGGGGGGTTAAATTTTTCTCATTTCAGATTTCTTAAATAAAAAGAAAATTTCTTCAAACATTTTTTTTGAGAGGATTAATATTCAACAGCATAGTGAATTGCTCAAAGACAAAAAAAATGTTTTAAGTTCATTAGACCACATTCATTCTGTGTCAGAAACCTATGCTGTGTCAACTATTTAATCACAATCCAAATTTAGAGCTGAATCCAGCTTAAATGTTGTGTCCATACTTGCCCCAACTGTTCAGGGTTCAACCTCTGCGGTCGTATATAGCTGCGCCCTGCGGAGCATCTGGTTTAATATATTTTCACAAATAAGGTATAACCGTTACAATACATTGAGATGATTACTACCTAGAACTTTTTCACAGTTTTACAAAATGGCTGTGCTTTGTTCATAAAATACAAGTTTTCTTGTTTGTTACGTAACGGTGAGTATGATTAGGGTTTTCATTCATCACTTTAGTTCCATGATTTGATTGGCTAATATTTACAATTGTTACTGTTACAATATTTAGATAAATGAAAAGAAATTTTAATTACTTCATAAGTTTAACTTCCTTGTCGTCCAACACTTCTAAATAGATATTTTGAACCTACTGACTTTTCTGTGTTAATATATTTCCACAAAAGTTATTGATGTCATGAATTTTAAGATTTGTTGGAGAAAAATTTAAGAATGAAAATGTGATGTTGAGATTATGATACAAAATGTGCTAAATGATAATTTTAGGTGCCACAGAAGCAGCTGCAGCAGCTGAAAGAATAGCTACAGCTATGGTGGAAGGAATATTGGCTCCTAGTCCAGGCTCAAATCTAGTAATACCTCCTGGCTCTCGAGTCTTGGGGTCAGATTCAGCATCTTCATTTTCACTCCCTGTTGTTCGACCAGGTGCTCCAGTACCAGAACCTCAAAGGTAAGATATGAATATTTTATCAATTTAAAATGTGGTTCTGTTGATATGTTGCACTTAAGAATGATCAACTTTTAAAATACAATCAGAAAATATGACATTAAAAACATAAATAAAGTCAAATAATCAAGACTTTCATTCAGTCCTATGGTTGGTGTTTGGCACTTTCTCATCAATTTTTGTACCATAGTTGTCATAATAAAAGAAAATTAATTACTTGTCACTGATTTTGATTACAGTAAAATTTTATGACAAATCAATAATACTTTTAAAAAATTACAAATTTCGAAAATATTGATATTTTTTAATGATTGCAGCCAACGGACATCTATGAAGACTATATCTTTTACATTGATATGAGCTGTAACAAAATATTTTTAAGCCCTTTGTACGTTTATACAGAGATGAAATTTTATTTTATATATATATTTCTGTCATAGAATGCACTCAAACAGTTTAAAAAAATCTGTTTATTCATTTATTATAGACGTAATCCCACTACCACCATCACCAACCTTGCTACTCTGCTGTTGAGTGACGATCCAGAAAACAGAACCAGTGAAGAGAACTCACTTGTACAGATGCTGAGAGGAGTAGTGGCTCATAGTACCCCTAGTTCCACACCAAGTATGTTTTAAACTTTTCATTTAAAGTATCTTTTTCTTCATCTCAATATTTGGATATTCATAGATCATCCAGACTTTTTCCATTATGCCTTCACAAATCCAACTGATTTTAATTTCATTTTGTATAATGGTGAGTTGCTGATTGAGATTTTTTTTCTGCCAGATGACTGTCTTGTTGAGGAATATGTCACATGTTTTCCATATCGGAATCAGTAAAGATATCCACTGAAAACCAACAACATGTACAGTATATCAAGTACAATGTACCATAACAAACCAAAATTGAACAACATTGGATGGATCTAACCAATAATTTCTAAACAAAAATGCACCACCATTTACAATCATAAGAAAATTGGTCCAAGACACAACAGGATTGATTTCATGACAAATGAAATAGAGATGACCATTTGGAAAACAATTCAACATAAGTAATTTCTACATGCACTTTATTACGTAACAATGTAAATTATGATATGTCCTGATTTCGTGGGTTGATATTATTGTAGGAAAAACTAGATATAAATCAGAAATTACTGATGTTTAATTTTCTGTTAATTATTCTAGGTACTACTCTGCCAAATGTAACTGAGCCAGTACAAGCCAGTCCAATACCTGTGATATCGGGAATAGGAAATCCCCTCAATGAAGTTACTGGTATCAGGTCAGGATATTAATATTTATTCTTAAACTTTGAACACATATACTCTAGATAAGTGTTCTTGAACTCATTTTGCATATAATTCTGAAATTTTGTGAATTGTTCTGGTCAAAGACTGCAAACTCATATAACTGGTACACTTTATTTGAAAAGAAAGAATTTGAGCTTATTGTAATTAAGACAAAAATCTTGTGACATACAATAAGGTTGGCAATTTATTGAAGGAAAACTGCTTTTATAGTCTAACTGCTTTACAGTTCCTGGTTGTTGGTACACCACAGGCACAAATAATGATTTGTCTACAGAATATAAATTTTTTCATGTATGATAATCTGGTTTTATTTGTTTTTTAGGGATCAAATATTGCAACCAAACAGTATTGTTACTCCTCCTTTACCAGATTTCCTTCATGTTGATGTACCCGTCAGTCTTTCAGTGCGTGGGGAAGCCATAACTGCACCATTGGTACCCCCAGCAGCTACAGCCATGCCAACAGCAGCAGTGACAACAACCTCAGCACCTCCTGCAAACCCTGAGTCATCAGCTGTACCAAGTACGTCGTCAGAAGCCACACCAAGTTCCTCCACAGGACCAGCAAGCTCTACAGGTGAGGGTAAAATTTTTCTGCTTTGTTATCTGATGTATATAACATCAGAGTCTGAAACACCTGACCTCTGTTTAAAGTCTTACCAGCACTTATGCCCAAGTTTCAGTTCAGTTGTGTTTACCTTTGTTTTATTATCTGTTGATATTTCAATGTATTCAGCTATTGGTAAAAGTTATTCATGTGCACAATGCTCCTAAGTTTCTGAAATGAACTCCAAACCCATACTGTATACTTATCAGTCTTGATATAGAATAAGAATACACATTTCTGATTTTGTCTGGCGATGTGATCATGTCATTTTATTAACATTACAAGCTTATTCAAATAGCATTAACTGTCCACAAAAAACATCAGATTCACTGAATGCAAATAATGTCCACTGAAAAAAAACCTCCTGTGAAATTCAATTTGGTTCTTTCAAAAGGCACTACCTGAATAAAAATTACTATGCCTAGAGCACATAAATATATATGTATACAGTTTTGATGATGGGTTGAATATACAAGAGTTCTTATTTTTTGTTCAGAAAACAATTTGCCAGATGGAGTGGATCCCTCATTCTTGGCAGCACTTCCAGAGAATATTAGACAGGAAGTAGTAGCAGAACAATTAAGGCTTCAGAGAATACAACAGAGTGCTAGAGACCAGGCTGCCACAGCCCAAAATATTGGTTCCAGTGAAGTCAGTGCTGAGTTCTTAGCAGCATTACCACCTGGTATTCAAGAGGAGGTAAGTAGCACCTGATAACAGATAACATACTTTCCATGCAATTCTTTCAAATATTCATACATGGCCTGAAATAAGTTATAAACTGATACAACTTGTATCAGCTAAAATTTTACTAAGAGATCTGAAAAGTTTTAGTACAGTCATTCTTGTGAATAAAGGGTTGGAGATTTATTGTGTTTTTTACACATTTTGTATGACACATTGTTGTCATTCAGATAGTTAACTCTCCAAATATAAATGTGTTTTACAGACAGACCTGTGCTTTAATAGTTGGCACTGTGTTTCGCATGTGGACAAACATATCTTAAAAGTAATAAGAAAAATGTTTTTCTTCAGATTTTTCCATTTTGAATTTCTTTTGCTTGATATTAAACTGCGCCTGCTATTTTAATTTTAATTGAAAGATTTATTCTATTTCCATACTAAAAGTTAAGGTGGACTTTGTCATGTCCTCTTATTATTCAGAGTCAGCAGAGAGCATTCACTTTCCTTGGAGGACCCAACTCGTACATTCATTGGAAGGCACTTTTTGTCAGCACCCGCCACCCAGACAATTGCAATTGAGACTTATAGTGCATTATAGTGTGAAAAGTTGCTCTGATACCCCCCAATACATTTTTTTCTGGAATAGCCCTTACTTAAGGGATTTTTTTTTTTTTAAAGAGTTCTGTTTCAGTTGATTTTAAAAAAAGGTAATGGAGATAGGTGTGTTTGAACACGTTTTTTAATGACACTCTGTTGTCGTTCAAATATAAATTCTCCAAATATAAATGTGTTTTACAGACAGACTTGTGCTTTCATAGTAAGCACTGTGTTTCGCATGTGAACAAACATATCTTAGTAATAGTGAAATAGATACCATGAATATTTTTTTTTAAAGTTTCATGACTTTTTAGTTATTTTTTTTAGGACAGGAACTGTAAACATGCTATTTTAATTTTGATCGAAATGATCTCTTCTATTTCTCTTACTAAAACATGGATATTGCCATTTCCTATTGGTAAGAGTTGACAGACTACACTCCTTTTCCTAGGAAGATGCACACATTTTAATCTAATAGCTTCTTGCAATTCAAAATTAGAAAATTTCTAAAATATTTTCTTGATTTATATTTATCCATAATGATTTTTGTAAGCTGGTTGAAATTGTATCGGTATGATCTATCCAAAATTGGGTAAAAATATTTTTGTGTCATTTTGGTGCGAGTTCCTATGCTCATATATAAATCATTATGGTACTCTTAATCATCAGCAATGTATAAAATTACATAAATAATAACTTATTCAAGGCAATATTAGATAAAACTAGGCTTGGCTAAACAAACAAGAAGCACTTTTTACATTGATTGTAAGAAAAGTCAACAATAAATTCAAAAAATTTGTAGAAAACAATATGAAATAAATAAAAACAATAATGCCAACTCCCATAGTTTATTTTTAAAGAACAACATATTACATAGTAGTCTTTTTAAGACTTTTCTTCACACATATATGTGCTAAGTTTGAAAACATGAAGTCCTCAACTTGTACAGGTAGGGCTCGTTTTAAACTGTCAACTGAATTTAAGAAATTGTTAAAGCTTTTTGGCTTTCCTGTTTAAGAAGGCACTGGAGATTTGTTGTGTTTTTAACACATTTTGTATGATACATTGTTGTCATTCAGATATGCAAGTCTCCAAATATAAATGTGTTTTACAGACAGACCTGTGCTTTAATTGTTGGCACTGTGTTTCGCATGTGGACAAACATATCTTTAATTAGAGTTGATTTAGAATATGAAAAATTATTGCTATAAACCAAGGACACAAGTGCTGTTGTCAATGTAAACCTCAACTTCGTCATAGGCAAAATAGGGATAAACAGATTATCAATGGTCATCTCAACTTGATTGCTTTTCTTACTTTTGCAGGACCAGCTCAAGCCAGAAAATCAATCTTATTGAGATAACCAATGATAATCTAAATATTTGAAGGACTGTGATCACACATTTCTTTTGTAATGAAATGCATATTAATTCTTGCTTTAATACATGAATTCCTCAAGTATCGCAGGTAGGGTTCATTTTAAACTTGTATCAACTGAAATTGGAGAAAAAAATTAAGCTTTTTGGCCAAGTTGTCCTGTTTAAGAAGGCACTGGAGATTTATTGTGTTTTTAACACATTTTGTATGATACACTGTTGTCATTCAGATATATAACTCTCCAAACATAAATGTGTTTTACAGACAGACTTGTGCTTTAAAAGTAGGCACTGTGTTTCGCATGTGGACAAACATTTCTTAAAATAGATACAATTTTTGTCCTTGAGTTTTTGAAACAAGATATGAACACAGTATATATTGGGAATACAAATGCAAAAATAACTGTTTTACATGATTTGGTTTGATTGCTGTAGAAAAATAAACAAACAGTTTCAATGCAATAATGCTTCTTATTGAAATGTGGAAATTAAGAAATATGTTTTTCTAAAATGTTGTATCAAGTAAAGGGTAACAGTTAAAATTGATGATATCTTTGAAAGAACTTTGTAAATTAATTAGTGTTGTAGATAATATTTTAAATGTGGTTTTGTAGGTTTTAGCTCAACAAAGAGCAGAACAAGCCAGATTACAAGCCCTTTCACAGCCGGCTCAGCCTCCTTCAGATGCACCTGTAGATCCATACAGTTTCTTTGCTACATTGCCAACCTCTCTCCGAAGACAAGTTCTGGCTGAAATGGATGATAGCATGGTAGCAGTATTACCATCAGATCTAGCCACTGAGGCCCAGTCTTTGAGGAGAGAACTGGAAATAGATCGTTTGTTCTCTCAGGCTGGTGCTGGTTCACTTTCTGCCATTTTGAGACATTCAGGTACAGGTAATTTTATAAAGTAAATTTATCAATTGATTATTGCTGCTTTAATATCTAATAGTTACATTATGTAATACATAATTTTGATTGGCAAATTATAATTTGGAGGCATTCCAAAATTATAGTTTATTTTATTTCCAATTCAGATGCAATATTCACGACAACATGAGCTTTCTGGGATAATATCACAACAATGCTGAGGAAACACATGAAAAAAATTAACTTTCCTTTCATAATTGTAGTATATATCATGTATATATTTGCGATTAAAAGAATTATGCATTAGGCGCACATTTTTAGTTTAAACGCTATCTATTAGAAGGCACTGGAGATTTATTGTGTTTTTAACACATTTTGTATGACACACTGTTGTCATTCAGATATGAAACTCTCCAAATATAAATTGTGTTTTACAGACAGACCTGTGCTTTAATAGTTGGCACTGTGTTTCGCATGTGGACAAACATATCTTAAATTAGAGTTAATTTTTGTTGATTTGTTGATTTGGTTGTCCATGATTCTTTTTTGTTATTGATAAATCTGTGTTAGAATGTGTAGTGTTGGAAACCAGAATTGAACAAATGTATATTCATTGATAATAATACATAATTTTGATTGGCAAACAATGATTGTGAGGCATTCCAAAAGTATTTTTTTTTTTTCAAATTTAAAAGAATGCTCACGACAGCATGAGCTTTCTTTGATAATACCACAACAGTGGTTTAATAGGAAACAATTAAAAAATTTAATTTTACTTGCCTTTCATGGTTGTAGTATAAAAAATTTGATTAAAAGAGTTATGCTTTGCGTGCTTTGGTCAAAGGCTTTGCACCCAAATACAATTACAAAAATAAGCATTCATTTTCTTAGTGAAAATTTAACCAACAGACATATTTTTTTGTTAAAACAATTGTACCGTTGACCCTTGATATGCCAGAGGGACTAGACATTACTATTTGACTCATTTGAGATACCTTTTACTACAATTTACAGTTTACAGATATATTGGCTATCTGTCAGACTGTTAACTCTTTAAGGAGGGTAGTTTACCTAACTTATAATTGCTTCACGGTAAAGTTAACAAGCAAGCTAACCAAAGATATCACATTTACCTACACACTCAATGCAATCAGCTGTAATTCATTTTGTAATTGGCTCAGGTGAATTGTGTTCCTCAAACATAATTTTCTGCATGGTCAGACATCAGAGATCTGGACAAAAAATTGGTGTAAAATGCCAGTCTGTGAGATACTCAAACAAATTGAATAAGGAAACTTACTTCGATGCACAATAAAACATAAAATTTCACTATTTTTTCGTATTTTAAAAAAAACTTTCTAATAAATAGATAACTAAAATATTTACTTTGAAAAAATTTTGCAGGTTTTTCTGGTGGAAGACTTGGAGGAGGAAGATACACAATCAGAGCTGTACCTACTAGTGGAAGGCATTGGCCTTTTAATTCAAGGTCAGGACCATCTAATAGTACCCCTAAAAACAATGCTGTTAGAGTGCGAGGGCGATTTCTTTTGGATCACGAAGCAATGACATGTCTCTTAGTATTACTGTTTGTTGATGAGCCAAAGCTCAACACAACCCGTTTACATAGAGTTTTAAGAAACTTGTGTTATCATGGACCAACACGTATTTGGGTGATTAAGGCTTTATTATCAATGCTTCATAAAACTGGAGAGTGTCAGATGGAGGAAGAGAAGGGCAAGAGTCCTGACAAAAGTAAAAGGAAATCTGCATTAGACAGTCCTGTTACAATGAAAAGTGATACTAAAAATCAGGGTACTTGGCTGTCAATGAGTTTAGAGGCAGCCCTAGGTTGCCGGGCAAATGTTTTCCAAGTTCATAAAACGGGTAAGAAGCACAGTAGTGCTGCTAGTGGGACAGTGACAATTCATACACAAGCAGCCCCAATGGTTTGTCGCCATGCTTTAGATACCTTAATAGCGCTTGCAAAAATATTTCCAAGTCAGTTTTTACCGTCGACGAAAGCGAAAGAAGTTGGAAAATGTGATACGGATGAGAAAAAAGAGACTGATAAAGTTAAACCTGGGGCTAGTGCTAGTCCTAAAAAAAATGAACCAGAAACTGATTTGTGGGATTTATTAGTCAAACTAGACAGTATAAGTGGTAGTAAAAAAGGTAAAGGTATGCAACGGATTCATAGTATACCTCTCACTGAGGGAGATACACAATTTCATAGTTACGAATCGTCACCTCTAGGAGCTTTAATGTGCATGTTAAATCATCCAGTTATCAAACGAAGTCAATTATTGACGGATAGACTGCTCAGACTGTTAGGTTTAGTGTCTAATGGATTAGCTGACTCTTCGGGTGCTCAGTCCCAGTCCAGTACTACAATAGCAGAGATGCCACAAGGTGGTGCCCAAGCACAAATAAGTACTACTGCATTAACGGGGGCTTCAACTGTTACCACGTCTACTGCAACAAGAGCAACAGCATCAATGGGAACTAACACAGCTACTGATCAAATTAAGGAGAAAGAAGAAGAATCTGAAAAGAAAGATGAGGAAAAATTGGAAGAACAAAGTGCTATATTAGAAAACCAGTTACAATTGGCAGTTAAGGTAAGATTACTGAGTACAATTGATTGATTGATTGAATGATTGTTGGTTGCTTAACGTCCAGTGGCAAATATTTCATGCATATTCAGGACGAGAACAAGTTCACAATAAATACTATAGGTAGGTCTTGAAATAATAGATGCCATCTGAGTACAAGCACATACCATTAGTTGCATATCCACTGTAAAAATCATCATATAAGATTACATTGAAACCTTGATACTATAATCACGATGATTCTTAGTGACAGGGAGAACATTGCAAATAAAAATAAGTTAGTGCTAGAATAGAGTTTGTTATTGAATAAACTCAATTGATTATGAATTTAAAGATTTTGCGTAAACGTCAATGAGACAGCAGGCAAATAACAAAAAGTAGACATTTCAAGTTTAAAGGTCATGATTGGTCAGGTATTCAGTGATGGACAAGAATACCTCACATATGGAAAACTAAAATTTCTTTAAAAATTTATAAAAAAATTAATTAAGTGTAACACAATATGGAACTTCATAGCTGGCAATCAGTAATAGAATGAAAACTGTGATATAATTAATTCACATGTGTCATACACTCCCCTTACAATGGGGGAAATAACCAATTAGATGATTTCTGTTAAATAACTACATACACAAGAATGAAACGATATAAGAAAATCATACTGTCAGGACATTAAAGCACAATGCTTGTTTTGATAATTAAGTTTTAAGTCTGAAATTTTGTGTTCTTTCAAAGCTTTACCCCTTGTTGGTGAGAATAAAAGCATCTGTGCATACAAGCATTTTTGAAAACTATGAAATTGCCAATACTTGAAAAGTTGGAATACCAATATATCTGGACTGAAAAACGAAAACAGCTGTTATATCTAATTTTCAATCTTTAAAGATGCTGTAAACTACTATTTTTGTATCAGCTTACAGCTAATTTCCTAAAGCATGTAGAACAAAACTTTAGTTAGCTTGATTGCTTTGTTTTTATATTGTACAATCATTAGGATAACACCCAATGAAATTCAAATATTATATCTACAGGTTAAACTATGTCTATATATATTGCTTAAAGATGTCAATCTTATTTACAAAGCTTGTATAAACAATTATTCAAACAAAGCAAGCAAGCCAACCAAAATTTTACATTGCAAGCATTAGAAAATCAGCTGTAACCAATATCTGTGTTTTTGCTTTAGGTGCTGACATCCAAATCATGCTCAGAGGAAGGATTAGAGGATGCAACAAATTTGTTGGTTCAACTGTCGTGGGCAAATTCTTCTACAAGAGAAGCAGTTCTAGGTCTATTATTGGATGGTGCTAGAGAATTAGGTTTTACAGTGTGTGCACATATTAGGTGAGAGATAATCTTTATTTTATGTAAACAGGCCAGTATTGATCTTCAAAATACACCAGAAAAATTTACAAAAAACTGTTTTGTATGATGTAAAAAAACAACCATGAACTATAATTATACCCCTGCTTTCAAAAAAGGGGGGTATACTGTTTTACCTCTGTCTGTCAGTCCGTCCGTCAGTCCGTCCCATGAAACTTTCGTCACATTTTTCTCAGGAACTACAATACAAGGATTTCTGAAATTTGGTTTCAGGGTTTATCTAAGTCAGCTATACCGTGTGATGCGTTTTCAGATTGATCACTTGACAACTTCCTGTTTACCGAACACTTGTATGATTTTACACATGATAGCCAAGTTGAAAATTTTCGTCACATTTTTCTCAGGAACTACAATACAAGGATTTCTGAAATTTGGTTTCGAGATTTATATAAGTCAGCTATACCGTGTGATGCGTTTTCAGATTCATCACTTGACAACTTCCTGTTTACTGAACACTTGCATATTTTTACACTATTAATATTATCCACTTGCGGCGGGGGTATCATCAGTGAGCAGTAGCTCACAGTTTCACTTGTTCTTTCAGAAACTGTGTTCACTACATGTAAATAACTAAGACATCAATAAATATTTGGCCTTTTATAGTAGCATGATAATGTAAACTTATTGGACCAAATCCAAAAATTGAAGTTTTATAATCAATTTACTCCAAACAGTTTTCTGTTGTCCATTTAAAATGTCCAAAAACAGTTGCATTCACATTATCATGATTATGCCACACCATTTATAAATAAGTCCACTAATTGGTTTATGATATATGACTGTTTTATAACTAGAGGGTGTGCATGATATTTATTAATTACCTACCAACGAAGTCGAAGGGGACTATAGATTTAAACTCTGTCCAGCAAATCAGTTTTCCAGACTTTTTCTTCATGCTTGTTTTCTTAAATGTTTATGGCAATACTTATTGTGCATCTCTTACAGAACCTTAATAGAAGAACTACAAAAGTTAAATGTGAAGTCCCGGTATGAAGATGATGAAGATTCCCGTGATATGGATACTACACAGTCGACATCAACTAAAGGCTTCATTGCAGATAGGTATGTTTGTATTATAATAATGAAACCAGGTTAAGAATATCCAGTAAAGATGTTATTCATTGGTCTTATTTTATGCAATTTACAAGTTGTACTTGAAATCTTCTTCTAGTCATTTGTATTTATCTCGTGTTTAATTCCTCTGTGTATATACACAACATTGATAAGGTTGTTTTTTGTTCTCCAATGAAAAATATTTTGCAATTTTTATAGAAATCTTGATTTTATCGCAAGTTTGGTTGATGCAGTGATTTCGAGTAGTCTTTCCTTCTTTATTGTTGAAAAAATATCTTAATTTATGTAAAAAGAACATAATTGGAAATTTTATCTTTTATACACAAAATTTAATATCTACATATTGTTCTCTTTTTTCCCCTCAATACTGGGTTATGTTGTTACATTGGTATTATGAGTAGTAGGAAATGTAGCTAGGTAAATCAATTGTACTTTTATAGACAATGTAGACTAATTTCAGCTTTATGTTTTAACAATATAGGTACAACCCAGGACAGAATCTTCTTGTAAGTGCCTCAAAGAAAGTGAAAGTGGGAAGGGAATTACAATTACCTTCTATGACAGCATTAACTAGTAAGACATCCAGTCAGCAGTTCTTCCTACGAATACTGAAAGTGATAATTCAGCTCAGAGATGCTGCAAGAACAGTGGGCAAGAAAAACTCTGCAAGAGGAGGAAGGGCTAATAGAGGTTTGTACTCTTTAGTTTTGTTTACATACTTAAAAATTGGAGGATAACAAAAAACTGATAAAGAAAAATTTAAATTATAGGAGGAAGGATTTATTATAAAGGATGTTTCTTTTGTTCATTTAAAAAAAATCGTTTAAATTTTATATTTGGTATAAAAACGTATTTTGAAGAGCATATGGGAATTTTAACAGAACGTATGATACTGAATTTGAGGCAGCATTTGAATCAGTAAAGTTTAAAGGATAAAATTGAAAAGAAAAGTCTTTTTGGGTTTTTTTAAAAGATCGTCAGTACCGGTACAAAAGATTGATTTGTCATTTGTCAAATGATATATGATTTTTTGTTTAAAAAAAAAACAACCAAAATTTCACAATTCAGATTTAAGAGTCTTGGGTAACATTGCAGAGGCAATGGATGCAATAGAAGCAGAAGCTGAAGCAATTATGGAGATGGTAGGAAGACGTGGTAATCAGCTTCCCTCTGCTGCTGGCCAACAAGGGGAATCTGTTTCAGAACCATCAAGTGCTGAAGGCAACACGTCAAATACACCAACATCTTCAGCGGAGACAACTGAAGGATCTGTCAATGCCCCCAGTACATCCGAAACACCTATGGATGTAGACCAGCCAGGTAATTTGATACAATATCATGGTTGATCTGACGACCTACCTTTCAGAAAATGTCTATTCAATATGCATATTATTACACGTCTTTTTCATAGTATGGCTGTGAAATTAAATGTATCCCTTTCAATGTAATTGAGATGTAACAAAATTGGTTTCCATTCTCTAACATGAGTTTGTCTCAACCTAATGTTGTGAAACTGATTCACAATGCTTATTGAAGAGAAACATTACACCAAATAAATCTGGATAAGAAAAGCCTCAGATAAAAACTCATTTGGAGGAAACAGGTTAATGTTTACTTGTAGTTAATATTTCGTTTAGAATACAGTGGTTCACAAATAAGGATATCAATTTTACTTGATAGAAGAAAAATTGTATATATTTTATTTTATACTTGATTTTGTTTTTTTATCAAACTCATAAAAATAAAATTAATTTATAAAGTTAAATTCATGGTGCACAAAATCCACACAATTAGTACATCACAAATGCAAGAAATAACAATTCCATAGTATTGTTGTATAGTTAACTTGTAGAATACATATGATTTCTAATGTTTTCAGGATCAAGTCAGAATGACAAGAAAGATAAGAAAGAAGTGGTACTCCCCAGGTTAAGTGAACAATTAATCTTAGATGAGTTGTGGCAGTGTTTAGGAGAGTGCCTTTCAGAATTAGATAAGACACCTGATCATCATGCCGTGTTGATACTACAACCAGCAGTGGAAGCTTTCTTTATTGTTCATTCTGGTAAGTTATCCAGGAAATAATTTTAGGACTTTTTGGGGAAAAAGAACAATATTTAGAGTTGTTTGATAATTTTTTTAGACATAATTGAAATTGTGTTTGTCTACATCTTTAAATCCAAAAAGCCAATGGAAACTTCTGAAGAGTATTTTTAACTTTGATTTGTGGTTTTTATTGTCGAGCCTGCAACTTTTGTTGCAGAAAGCTCGACATAGGGATAGTGATATGGTGGCGGCTACGGCGGCGGCGTTAGCTAACTTCTTAAAAGCTTTATATTTTAAAAGGTGGAAGACCTGGATGCTTCATACTTTGTATGTAGATGCCTCATGTTACGAAGTTTCCGTCAGTCACATGTCCAATGTCCTTGACCTCATTTTCATGGTTCAGTGACCACTTGAAAAAAAAGTTCAAATTTTTTGTAATGTTGAATTCTCTCTTATTATAAGTAATAGGATAATTATATTTGATATGTACGTACCTTGCAAGGTCCTCATGTCTGTCAGACAGTTTTCACTTAACCTCGACCTCAATTCATGGATCAGTGAACAAGGTTAAGTTTTGGTGGTCAAGTCCATATCTCAGACACTATAAGCAATAGGGCTAGTATATTCTGTGTATGGAAGGACTGTAAGGTGTACATGTCCAACTGGCAGGTGTCATCTGACCTTGACCTCATTTTCATGGTTCAGTGGTTATAGTTAAATTTTTGTGTTTTGGTCTGTTTGTTTTTCTCATACTATATGCAATAGGTATACTATATTTGTTGTATTGAATGATTGTAAGGTGTACATGTCTAGTGGGCAGATGTCATGTGACCTTGATCTCATTTTCATGGTTCAGTGGTCAAAGTTAAGTTTTTGAGTTTTGGTCTTTTTATCTAATACTATATGCCATAGGTCATCTATATTTGGTGTATGGAAATATTTTATGATCTTTATGTCAGTCGCGCAGGTTTTATTTGACCATGACCTCATTTTCACGGTTCAGTGCACAGTGTTAAGTTTTTGTGTTTTGGTCTATTTTTCTTAAACTATAAGTAATAGGTTAACTATATATGTTGTATAGAAGCATTGTTAGCTGTACATGTCTGCCTGGCATGGTTCATCTGACCTTGACCCCATTTTCAAGGTTCATAGGTCTTTGTTTAGTTATCTTGGTTAATGTTAAGTTTATGTGACAGTTGTTATAAAGCTTAACTTTATACTTAGGACTATCAACATAATATCAATGATTAGTATAGAAGGCGAGACATTTCAGCGTGTGCACTCTTGTTTCATTCTAATCCTGTTGTACATTTTGAAATGTAAAAATTACTCAGACAAACTATTATCCAACTTTCTGGAAAGAAAAAAAAATTGAGTAAAGAAAATGAAGTACCTGACTATTAGAAGTCTGCATTAAAAGAAATTATCAACATAGAATTATTATGTTACAGGAGAGAAGGGAAATAAGACTAAAGATCAGTCATCTCAGAGGAGAGAAGATCAGCTAGCTCACCTGAACATTGATTTTGCTCCAGCCTCTCCTGCTGCATCTACCTCCTCAGAAACACCAGCATTGGCCAGAGAAAATTCTGTGTCCTCAATTTCATCTCTGCCTCCTGATACTCAGAAATTCCTAAAGTTTGCAGGTATGGAATAGCTTAAAGTACAGTCATAACACTTTTATAATGGTTGCAATAGTAGGATCATGAATGTGTCTTTAGTTTGGTGATTATTGAGAAGTCCAAGGAAAATATGTATATCACTTAGTATGGTATTTCATTGTTTATGCTTGAAACCTCACATTCAATGTACAGTTTGAAATTTTATGATAATTTGCTATAAGGTGCAGTTTAAAACAATCCCAAATGTTGCCATGATGTTATTGGTCTGAAAAGTACCTATAAAATTTAGGGTTCAGTAGTTGATAAATCAGGGTTAAAAAGTTTCTTTAAAAAAGAGAGCATTTTAAACTTTGCTGAAAAATCTGGACAATTGTTAAAGAAGTTTCAGTTTTTTTTTCTATTAAATGTGTTGTGGTTATTTTTAAAAACAATTAAAATGAAATTCTCATGGATCCTAAATGGTTTATTTGATATAAAAATGTACATGGAGAATTTCTGACTGTTTCTCATAGCACATCAGATCAGACACTATGTAATATAAATCTTATCACCTAGGCCTGAACCATGGTCATGTGGTTAAACAATCAACATGTCACACTGATTTGGGTAATACAGCCGTTTCCATACCATAGATATTTGTAAGAAAAATTTATATCGCTTGAAGAGAAGACGTGTATTGAGAACTTTGTTGATGGATATATATTTTCTATGTTTGAATTTTGGAGCAACTTTTCATCCGCAAGTTCCAACATGGAGAATTTCTGATTGTTTCTCGTAGCACATCAGATCAGACACTATGTAATATAAATCCTATCACCCTGAACCATGGTCATGTGGTTAAACAATCAACATGTCACACTGATTTGGGTTATACAGCTGTCTGCATTATGTAAATATTTGTGAGAAAAAAAATGTATTGTTTACTTGAAGGATAATTTTCACAGAGGAACTTGTATGTTCATTTAGAAGTTAAACATGGAGAATTTCTGATTGTTTGTCATAGCACATCAGATCAGACACTATGTAATATAAATATCATCACCCTAAACCATGGTCATGTGGTTAAACAATCAACATGTCACACTGATTTGGGTTATACAGCTGTTTGAATTTTATGAATTTTTATGAAAGAAAGTTTGTTGTTGTAAGAAGATTAGTCTGTTATTAAGTAGCCTATTTCATGGATTCTGAACTGTTTTTATGTAATGAAAAATATTATGAAATACAATGCTGGCTAGAAGTAACAATGAAATCTTTAATATTGTTGGGATATGTGAACACTCAGCCATCCTTGTCATTCATTGAAAGATATATAATCTAAATAGATATACAAAAAGTTATATTCAATGTCACTTATAGGTTGAATGAGCTATGTACAAACAGAAACTGATTATGGTTTAAAGAATTGTTGAATGCTTTGATGCACTTGTCACTATAACAAATAATTATGAAACTTTTATAATTTTTAGCAACCTTTTTGGCCCTTTCCTTTTATCAGCTCTGCATTGTTTCATGTTTCTGTCAGAACATTTTTACCTTCAGTATCTCTGTAAAAAATAAAATGATAATTGACATGCACTTTTGGAATTAAATTACTGATTCCCTCTCACTGACTAGATATCTATTAAATGGGCAAACATTTTGGTTTAAAACAGTTGATCTTTCATAACAGATGTACATATACACAAATACAACATGGAGAATTTCTGATTGTTTCTCATAGCACATCAGATCAGACACTATGTAATATAAATATCATCACCCTAAACCATGGTCATGTGGTTAAACAATCAACATGTCACACTGATTTGGGTTATACAGCTGTTTGAATTTTATGAATTTTTATGAAAGATAGTTTGTTGTTGTATGAAGATTAGTCTGTTATTAAGTAGCCTATTTCATGGATTCTGAACTGTTTTTATGTAATGAAAAATATTATGAAATACAATGCTGGCTAGAAGTAACAATGAAATCTTTAATATTGTTGGGATATGTGAACACTCAGCCATCTTTGTCATTCATTGAAAGATATATAATCTAAATAGATATACAAAAAGTTATATTCAATGTCACTTATAGGTTGAATGAGCTATGTACAAACAGAAACTGATTATGGTTTAAAGAATTGTTGAATGCTTTGATGCACTTGTCACTATAACAAATAACAAATAATTATGAAACTTTTATAATTTTTAGCAACCTTTTTGGCCCTTTCCTTTTATCAGCTCTGCATTGTTTCATGTTTCTGTCAGAACATTTTTACCTTGAGTATCTCTGAAAAAAATAAAATGATAATTGACATGCACTTTTGGAATTAAATTACTGGTTCCCTCTCACTGACTAGATATCTATTAAATGGGCAAACCTTTTGGTTTAAAACAGTTGATCTTTCATAACAGATGTACATATACACAAATACAACATGGAGAATTTCTGATTGTTTCTCATAGCACATCAGATCAGACACTATGTAATAAAAATCTTATCACCCTGAACCATGGTCATGTGGTTAA
Organism: Mytilus edulis; assembly: GCA_019925275.1. Lineage (NCBI taxonomy): Eukaryota > Metazoa > Mollusca > Bivalvia > Mytilida > Mytilidae > Mytilus > Mytilus edulis. The sequence continues at coordinate 53,936,457 of CM034349.1, read as the reverse complement.
ACAATCAACATGTCACACTGATTTGGGTTATACAGCTGATTGCATCATATAAATATTTGTGAAATATCTACGAGTTTGACTGTCCCCCTCTGGAATCTTTTGCCCCTCTTTGAAGAAGATCAGACATTTATTGAAAATTTTTGATGGATTATTTTCACAGAGAGACTTTTATGTTCATGTAGAAGTTAACATGAAGAATTTCTGATTGTTTCTCATAGCACATCATATCAGACACTATGTAATATAAATATCACCCTGAACCATGGTCATGTGGTTAAACAATCAACATGTCACACTGATTTGGGTTATACAATTGTTTGCATTATATAAAACTTTTTAAGGAAAGATTTGAAGACACCACAATTAACAAAAAACAAATAATTTTTGTGGATTCACTATTTTTTGATGATTCCTAAATTCTATTTGCTTGTTTTCAGACTCTTGCAACCACACGAATTTCTGATTGTTTCTCGTAGCACATCAGATCAGACACTATGTAATATAAATCCTATCACCCTGAACTATGGTCATGTGGTTAAACAATCAACATGTCACACTGATTTGGGTTATACAGCTGTCTACATTTCAGAAATATTTGTGAGCAAAGTGTATTAATTGACTTGATTGAAGGTCAGTTGTTCTCTCTTAGTACTTTTGCTCCCTCCACCAATAAAAACTGACCGTCATGCAATAGCACAATAGTTTTGAAACACCAATCAATCTGTCAATCAACATCATCAATGTATTGCTTGAAGAAGTTACTTATCGAAAACTTTTTTGGTGGATTATAGTTACAGACCAACTTTTTGACTTCAATGTCTATTTAGAAGTAGTATGAACAGAGGGACTTTCATAGGATAAAGCAACCCTGATAATTGTTTCCCTAGTATCAGTATAGTTTATTTTCTTTATTAAATGTTTGTTTGAATTTTGGAACAATTTTTCATCAATAATACAACATGGAGAATTTCTGATTGTTTCTCGTAGCACATCAGATCAGACACTATGTAATATAAATGTTATCACCCTGAACCATGGTCATGTGGTTAAACAATCAACATGTCACACTGATTTGGGTTATACAGCTGTCTGCATTATGTAAATATTTGTGAGAAAAAAATGTATTGTTTACTTGATGGATAATTTTCACAGAGCAACTTATATGTACATTTAGAAGTTAACATGGAGAATTTCTGATTGTTTCTCATAGCACATCAGATCAGACACTATGTAATATAAATGTTATCACCCTGAACCATGGTCATGTGGTTAAACGATCAACATGTCACACTGATTTGGGTGATACAGTTGTCTGCATCTGACATCTAAATATTTGTGAGGAAAAAGTTCATTGTTTAAAATTTAGATGTAAAATTTATTGAAAAGTGTATTTGATGGATTATTTTCACAGAGCAACTTGTATGTACATTTAGAAATTCAACATGGCGAATTTCTGGTTGTTTCTCATAGCACATCAGATCAGACACTATGTAATATAAATCTTATTACCCTGAACCATGGTCATGTGGTTAAACAATCAACATGTCACACTGATTTGGGTTATACAGCTGTCTGCATTTTTAGAAATATATGTGAGCAAAGTGTTTTAATGACTTGAAGGTCAGTGATTCTCCGGCTTCCTCCACCAATAAAAACTGACCACCATGAAATAACACAATAGTTTTGAATCACCAATCAATCTGTCAATCAACATGATCAATGTATTGCTTAAAGAAGTTATTTATCGAAAACTTTTTTGATGGATAATATTTACAGACCAACTTTTTTACTTAGATGTGTATTTAGATGTAGTATGAACAGTAGGACTTTCACAAATGGAAGTTTTTAACGACCTTGACTAGCTATACAGCCCTTGCACGGTCGGTATAGGGCATTCATAGGTTAAAGAAATTTTGATAATTGCTTCCCTAGTATCAAATTAGTTTATTTTGCTTTGTTACATGTATGTTTGAATTTTGTACAACATGGCGAATTACTGATTGTTTCTCATAGCACATCAGATCAGACACTATGTAATATAAATATTATAACCCTGAACCATGGTCATGTGGTTAAACAATCAACATGTCACACTGATTTGGGTTATACAGCTGTTTGCATTATATAAATATTTGTGAGAAAAATGTGTATTGTTTAATATTTAGATATAAAATTTATTGAAAAGTAACTTGATGGATAATTTTCACAGGGCAACCTGTATATATGTTTAAAAGTTTAACATGGAGAATTTCTGATTGTTTCTCATAGCACATCAGATCAGACACTATGTAATATAAATCTTATTACCCTGAACCATGGTCATGTGGTTAAACAATCAACATGTCACACTGATTTGGGTTATACAGCTGTTTGCATTATATAAATATTTGTGAGAAAAATGTGTATTGTTTAATATTTAGATATAAAATTTATTGAAAAGTAACTTGATGGATAATTTTCACAGGGCAACCTGTATATGTTTAAAAGTTTAACATGGAGAATTTCTGATTGTTTCTCATAGCACATCAGATCAGACACTATGTAATATAAATCTTATTACCCTGAACCATGGTCATGTGGTTAAACAATCAACATGTCACACTGATTTGGGTTATACAGCTGTTTGCATTATATAAATATTTGTGAGAAATGGTTTATAGTTTGAAAAGATCAGACATTTATTGAAAATTTTTGATTAATTATTTAAAAAAAGCAACTTTTATGTAAATTTAGAAGTTAACATGGAGAATTTCTGATTGTTTCTCATAGCACCTCAGATCAGACACTATGTAATATAATTATTATCACCCTAAACCATGGTCATGTGGTTAAACAATCAACATGTCACACTGATTTGGGTTATACAGCTGTTTGCCTAATATGAATTTTTATGATAGAAAGGTTGTTGTTTTATAGTAGATATGTGAAACATTTTAAAAGATTACACCAAAAATTTTGTTTTGGTGGCAGTTAATTAAAAAAAAATTGTGCCTTCCTAAAAAATACAATCCTGAATATAAATACAAACATGTTATGTTTGCCAAATATGATTTCTCATTGATGTTTTAAAATGCTTGATACTTGAATAGATATAATTTTGGATACTGCATGTGAATTTTGTCTTTTAAGGTTAACTACTTAGTATATAAAATCTTTTATTCTGCCAGTGTATTGGTTTCATCATTTTGAGATGTTTTGTTTTTCAGAAACACATCGAACAGTCTTGAATCAAATCCTGCGGCAATCAACCACACCCCTTTGTGATGGACCATTCTCAGTCTTAGTTGATCATACTAGAATATTGGACTTTGATGTGAAACGCAGGTATTTTAGGCAAGAGTTAGAACGACTTGATGAAGGATTGAGAAGGGAAGATTTGGCCGTACATATCAGGAGAGAAAATGTATTTGAAGACTCTTTCAGAGAGTTGTTTAGGAGAAAGGCTGATGAATGGAAACACAGATTCTATATAGTATTTGAAGGTAATATTTAATGATTTGTTTGTAGTTTTAGAACTGAACTTTCAAACAATTGGCTATTTACTATGATACATTGTTTTAACTGTGTAATTTTAGCCTATTATATATAATTAGGCAGTTTCGGTATTATTTATAGAATAACTAATCGAAGAATTCAAATAGAGAAAGATATTCAACGAGTGACCTAACAACACATCAATTCACGAATGCGCGTAGCATGAGTTAATTATCAGTGTTGATTGGTCACGAGTTGAATAATTTTAGATATTTGAATTCTTTAATTATATTCTTTTTATTACATTGGCAAATGGCTTTTTTAAAGAAATTAATGTCAAGCATGTAAGGAACTTTATCTTTTTTCTACGCATTCACAATTTGTTTTGATCCGCCGCTATCGACGTCTTGACAACACCTATTGTTGTATGACGTCAGAGAGTGAAATAACCATGTTTATTTCACATGTGAAATTATCGGTTTTTATTTAACTGGGAAATCAATGTAATTCATTGCAACCAATGTAATAAATGTTTTTATATTAATATACCACTAAAGGTATTAAACCACTAATTTACAGCCCGATTGCTTTCTTTGTTAAATTCTGCAATTTCAAGCATTTATGGTTACTTTGTCTTAAGTTTACAAAAAAGTGGCAGTTATTTCATGTCAAATCTGTACCTTATCCTGACATGTGCTGAAAGGATCAACATACCTTTAATTGCATATTAGAGCAGGTAAACGGACAGAAAGTCACAGGACAAAAAGTCACAGGACATAAAGTCACAAATTTGGTAGGACAAAAAGTCACAAATAATTTGTTGACAATTGTTTGAATATATAAGTGAATATCTTAAAATATTTACTTTTTAATACATATATTCATACTAAAGTTGAGGAAATGTGTCACTATACTTGAAAAATGAAAATTTATTTAATTTTAATCATGCAAAAGATATATTTCTTGGCACCATGAAGCCCTTTAAGTGCCAATCAACTTTGACACTATGTTATTTTAACAATTATTTGATCATCTTAAATATTTTTTTGATGAATTTTGTTTACAAAGTTGGTTTATATACAATAGTTCAAGAAAAATACAAAAATATTTTTGTAGAAATAAGGGTTTTTTATTCAAAGAAAATAATCAGAAAAAATGAATTGTGACTTTTTGTCCTGTGACTTTCTGTCCTACATTCTTAGAGCACACTGGTTCCCCAAAGTTTGATAGTACAAAACAGGAACTTCTGATCTGAACAACAGGCCAAATGTGCCCTCCTATTAAAATTTCATATACTTCCTTATTATTCAAGTAAAACTTTCAACAAGGGTTCTGCAGTGATCCCAAGTCTCCAAGCTTTCATTTGATACAAAAACTACCCAAATATTCCCACTATTGACAAAGATACAGCTATGCGTAGGAACTATTTTGTTTAAAATATGTACTTCTTTCTTGTATGTTCTTTCTGACTGGGCCTGAATTAGTTGTTCTATACCTTAAGTAGTAGGGGCTATATTGAATTCACTCTTGTTTTTTATCATCACAGATAAACATAATATCAGTCTTGAACAGCCATTAATGAAACTGAAATAAAAATGACTGCTTGCAAACAAACAAAAACAAAAAATATGCTATTTTGTTTTTGGTCACATAAAAGATCTTTGTATTTGATGAGCAGGAACAATTCTTAGCAAGATTTTAACCAAGAATTTACATTTCTGTACATACTTAAAGATAAATTCTACTGGAAATTAAAAAATAAAAGCAATGGAAACAAATTCTTATATGCAAACTGTTGTCTGTGATTGGCTATACACTATTCCTAATATCAATTTTGGTTCATGGTAAATTATTTTCAGAACTTCTTCTGTTGTATACTTTTATTTGTTGACTCTTCACAAATACAGAATAGTTGTCTAATTGTGAATTGATTGATTGAACTTTTAATTCAATATCAGTTATATGGTATGATTGCAAATGAGACAATTCTCACACTCAAAAAGCAATTAACTGTAAAAAAATAACGGGAGCATGGACGAAATCTACTGCATCCTCACAGTGTTTGTAGTTTATAACTAGTTATTTGAGATTATTAAAGACCCTGTGTATTTTGTAGGTGAGGAAGGTCAAGATGCTGGAGGACTGTTACGAGAATGGTACATCATCATAGCTCGAGAAATTTTCAACCCTAACTATGCATTGTTTGCTACATCTCCTGGAGATCGTGTGACATATACAATTAATCCTAGTTCTCACTGTAACTCTAATCATCTTAGCTACTTTAAATTTGTGGGACGTATCATAGCTAAAGCTATTTATGACAATAAACTGCTGGATTGTTACTTTACCAGGTCTTTCTACAAACATATTCTTGGACAGCATGTGAAGTGAGTATGCCTTATAAGTATTTCTGAGAGTGGAAATAACATAGGAATTGTAGTCTTTTATTTAGATTTGCAGAAGAGTGACCAATTATGTGTTATGGAAAAAATCTTTAGTTTGAGGCAATGGTAAGAATCCTACAATTAATAGGAAAAAATGTATTAACTGCAGAAGCGTTGTTATAGCTTTAAAGGTATGAGTGAACTTGATGAAGCAACCATAATGACCATAAAACATGTTCAAATTTGAATGGAATATATGAAACCCCAACATCTACACATCTCTTGTTTTTGCTTTATAAACAAATAAAAATAATTATATGAGTGCTATATAGTTCAATGATAATCAAGTATACTACAGTGATGACATTTAGGATATAAAATGTGCAATACATGTCTTCTTTTAAACATTTGCCAAAACTGCACTTAAATTCACCTGTATAAATATTTTTCGAGACTAACTTGAAAAATGTTGCATGGACAAATAGATAATGACTGTCATTAAATGTACGTTGGGTCTGATTTTGAAACCTTTCCATTAAACGCTTTTGTTTTGTTTCCAGGTATACCGATATGGAAAGTGAAGATTACTCATTTTATAAAGGTTTAGTCTTCTTAATCCAGAATGATGTACAAGATCTTGGATATGAATTGACATTTAACACAGAGGTAAATTAACTACTAAGACAAAGAGAAGGGAGGGGGATATAAGTTTGGTAGATTTGGTGTAGGCAATCTACATACCTGTCAAATGACCCGGATTCTGCGGGTGTGACCCGAGATTTTCACAATTCTGAGGGATCACCTGGATCACCCGTATGACCCGCTGGGTCATTGAAATAACCCGGAAATTACGAAAATGACCCGATTTCACCCGTATTTCTTAGCCTTGAGATTGATTTTCATAAGTAATATTCCTTTGAAATACCGGCAAATTCATAATTCTTCCATGAACATGCAGTTCATCTAGCTATGTAAACTGTCAAATTAAGTGACCCATTAAGTGCATGGCTTCACTTGACAGCTTTGGTGTCAAACACACTGTTGATTGACACCAATTACTTTAGCTTTAGGTCGTAAATAAATTGCCCTGTTGTTTTACAAAGATATTTAAACTAAGAGTTACTTCCCCTTATTTGTCACCATTCAAAATTATTCCTTATATTTACGTTTTATGGGTGAAAAAGATTAAATCATAATAATATAAAATTCAAATACATATTGAAAAATAACTTTTCATTATTTTTATACCTTTATACATTTTTTTTTTAAAAAGTTGAAAATTATTTTTTACATTTATACTTCCTTTAACCGTATTACTATATTTTATCATAGTCTAATTTCCTTCTCAATTGAGAGATTAACTGACCGTGCGAGGGCTGAAAGGCCAGTCAAGGTCGTTAAACACCACCACATATATATTGAGAGATGAATGTTCATACATGTAATACCTCTACATGATATGTTTAAAGGCTTGGAGTCTCATTTTAAAATTACATTTGAAAAATAAATTTAAAATGATGACAAAAAGTAAAGGACATAAGACTATGATACACAAGTTTATAAAAATCTTTAAAAGTGTAATGAAATAATAATAAATAAGATGTAAAATGACTTAACCAAGTGAACATGCATTGATGTTTTGGTATCTTTGATATACATTATAAGAAAATGTACCATAAATACTGAAATTCAGCTCGAAAAAGTTCGTACGCGTTATGACCTGAGATTTGATTCTTCAATGCAGGTCATGACCTGCATTTTCATCGTCACAGGTTGACAGGTATGAATCTACCACAAAGCGATACTTAAAAATCTACAATACAAAAAATATCCTAAAATAGGCAATAGAAAAGTTTTAAACTGTGTTGTCTTAGGCAGAAACAGGTTTAGTAACCACTTGAATCCAAACTTTTTTTTGGGCTTCTGTGAATTGGAAGGATTTAATTTCTTATCTACAGCTTGATAAAGTTGAGGTATAGTGATTAAGCAATATTATATCTCGTAATCTGCCATGCAGAAATTTCCTGTTTCACTTTAATTTAAAACTTTACAACACTCACTCTTCAAGAAATATTTGAATCAAAGTTTTCTGTCAAGATATCATAAATGCTGGATTATTTTGTGTTTACCTTTAATCCCAAAGAAGATAAAATATTTGGAATTTTTATGCATGAAGACAATGTTTAAATTGGACTGCAAAGCGTGGAAATTCTATTTCTTTACTTTCATTTTTTACTTGGAATAGGGATTCAATATATATATCCACTGTGCTATATATGTGTTGGGTGAATAAATAAAAAATTGTCATTTTCTAACATTTTTTTTTTAAAGTAATATATGTATTATTTATGTTATGTATGTCAAGTGGAAAGTGTTATTTAGGTGGAGGTTAAAATATGTTTTATTTTGTAGATCCGAGAATTTGGTGTGACTGAAACAAGAGATCTCAAGCCCAACGGCCGTAACATACCTGTAAATGAAGATAATAAGAAGGAGTATGTCAAGTTAGTGTGTCAAATGAGAATGACAGGTGCTATTAGGAAACAGTTGGGAGCATTCATGGAAGGATTCTATGACATCATACCAAAGAGACTAATATCAATATTTACAGAACAAGAATTAGAACTTTTAATTTCTGGTCTTCCTACAATAGATATTGATGATTTGAAAGCTCACTCAGAATACCATAAATACCAGCCTACTTCATTACAAGTAAGTGTTAAGTATAATGGGGTAATACATTTTATCTTGTTCCTTGTAGTTAAAATTATACATTCCTATAAAATTATAGTGTTTGTTTGTTTTAACTATGAATATCATTGATCGATTGCTTTTCAGTGATAGTATTACTATTTCCACAGAGCATGAATATTTTTTGTTGACAAGATTTGTAAATGGCTTATTTTGGTAATAACTCTTGTTTAAATATTTTGGTATGAAAATTTGTTAATTCTCAAGTTTTATGAAATGTATCCTATAATTACTTGGACAATGTGTCATGACGCCACATAAATGATGCCGTAATTCTGTACGTCAGAGTTTCTAATTTCTGTATGCTTTGTGCTGAAGACACATATCTAATCGGCTAAATATGTCTACCAATAAAAGTTGCAAATTAAGTGTTTTCACTTTAGAAGTTTTTAATTGATTTTTATTTGATAACCCTGCATGCCATACATAACCTTCTCTGCCAATATCAAATTTTGGAGTCGTTTGGTCAACAGTCCTTTATTTCTTTTCATTTTAAAAACCAGAAGCCAATAGTTTAAATTTTCTCAATTCAGTAATCACAGTACAGAGCAGGCCATTCATTAGGAAGCGGTACCTGGTACTTTTACCCTCCTATGCTATTGACAAGTACCGCCTAAATGTAGGAATTTTTATATAAGATATTCATGGAATAAATTGAAAAGTACCACCTAGAAACGTGGAAAGTACCAGTCAACATGAAAGATAATGAAACCCCTGACAGAGGATAGTATTTTTTAATTTACTCAAGCAATTGTTTATCTTGAATAGAAAAACACTATATGAAACGTGACTATCATAACAAATATTTTCAGGTTCAATGGTTTTGGAGAGCTTTGAGATCTTTTGATCAAGCAGACAGAGCCCAATTCTTACAATTTGTAACTGGTACCTCAAAAGTTCCTTTACAAGGTTTTGGTTTCTTGGAAGGAATGAATGGGTACCAGAAGTTCCAGATTCACAGAGATGACAGGTCTACAGACAGACTTCCAGTTGCTCATACTTGGTAGGTTTGAAGTAACTGTATGTTGTGGCTGTCTGATACAAAAATAAAAAAAAATAAACTAGATACAGAGGTTGCCATTAGAGTTGTGTTGATATATTTGAAGATAACCCCAGCAGTAGCAGAGGGGGCATTAAGTTTTTAACCTTGTCAAGACATCATTAAGTTGGTTTCTTTTCTCAAACTTGAATTTGCCTCAATTGAATATTATGAAACTGGTACACAATGCTTATTATCATAAAACACAGATCAAGTATGAATTTTGGTGGCATGACTTTCACCGTTCTAGAGTTATGCCCCTTTACAAACTGGTAAATGGCTGAATTTTTCAATTCAGTTCTCTTAACTCTTGTTTGCCTCAACCAAATGTTATGAAACTTGCACACAGAACTTATTACCACAAAACTCAGATCAATACAAAAGAGTAGGTTTGGTAATGTCCTAAAATGGCCCCCTGTTTTACCGTGAATTTTAATTTAGGATTGATTGACCAATATCACAAGAAATTATAATTTTTACAATGATTAGATAGGAAATAAGCCATTTTGTTGAAAATTTACGTTCCTGCGTTCTATAAGGACGTCACAAGTGGTACTCGTATTGATTTTTCACGAAAAAATCAATAAAAATGGCTAAATTTCCATAGATTATTGGACAGGAAACATAGAGCGCATATGTCGACAACAGAGATCTTTTACAATAATGTTTATGAAGATATTTCACATGTCTTATTTGAATATTTAGTTTGTCGACGCCTGCACTCTATGATTCCTGGTCCTAAATATGGTTGAAATTCAGCTGATTTTGTCAAATTTTACCAAAATCTCATATTTTGACCTTTTTCTGATGTATAAATCAACTTGTTAGAATAAAACTTTGACAAAAAGAGTCCTATTTAACTTTCTCACACGTCTTTAAGTCATCTTGAAACATTTTTTGTCTTTTAACATTGACCTTTATAATCGGGACCAAGAATGGCCATTACCAAACTTACTCCTTTGGGTAGTGTCACTTTTACCTTTGTTCAGTTATGTCCATTTACAACATTATATGATATGCAAGTGGGGTAATCTTCTGTGTCAATTTCCAATATATTGTTGGTTTGTTTTTCTTTTCTGACTGATGAAATGCATTAACTAGTGTTTTCTTTCATTTTACAGTTTTAATCAGTTAGATCTTCCTGCCTATGAAACCTACGACAAACTGAGGAAGATGTTATTGTTGGCAATTAATGAATGCTCAGAAGGATTTGGTCTGGCCTAGAGGACAATAACTGTCCCCTGAAAACTAGGTCGACATTCATATAGAGGTCCATGGTGCGTACCTTGCTTGTGAAGTTTTGGTTTACATGGAAACCACAAGAAGTACTTTTGTTAGTGAAATTCTTAATGATACCAGAGTTCTGTATGAATTTGTAATATTAAATGGAACACTTTATATGTATATATATATATTTGAACTTGTAAAAAGAAAAGTTATTCGTAGCATATGTGGAATACATATTTACGAACTTCAAAACATTGACATTACTCACTATATTGAGTATAAAGCTTTGTTACATATAAAGTATGTAATTATATGTGTGTACAAGTTATTTAAGGATGGATACTTTTATGCAGTAAATATTTTACCAGTATTTGAAAGGAACATGACTTGAGTGCGGTGAAAGGGAAAGAAATAGAATTGGACAAGAGAATTTTGCTTCATTAAAAATGGAATTATGGGCAAATGTTGCTATAGTTATTATTGTAAAAGTTATATCATGCACAATCTTCAACAGACTAGTTATGTTTACAGCAGAAGTGTAAAGTTAATATGTTTTTTATTTCACACACAGTGTAAACTGATAAAATTCATTATGTGGTGTGAATAGTGCTAATTGTTTTGTTTCTTCAATTTCTTTTACATTTATTTGCTAAGTCTTTGTAAGTGTCCACAGTATAAGGCATAATTTGTCAGGACTGATTTTTATGTGTGTATTGTGTTATTTTTGGTGCAGTTGTATCTTATTTATTAAATTTTTCTATTACATGCATAATGTTCCACATGATTGGATATGTAAAATATTGAGACTGTTTCATTTGTTTTCCAAATGGGACCATGCTTTTGAGAAATTGATTTAGTTGTCCAAAACTAATATAGAAAAATATGAGTAAAAATGGGATGTGTATTCCTGAGCTATTGAAGTGCTTTACATGGTTTGTCCAAACTGTTCCAGATTGGGCATTTGTTTTCCTTCTGTTTGATTCGTTGTTTATATTTATTTTCTGTTATATGAATATATACATGTATACCTTATATATAATTTGCTTGTAAAATAACACTTTTGTGTAGCTTGTTGTTAAATGTTCTTCAGACTTCTAAAAGTAAATAAAAAGTAAAAAATGAAATTGTACGCTTTCAGTATGCTTATTGGTTATATAGGTGACATTAAATGCCCATACTTTTACCACAGGGACGCTTTTCACCACCAAAAATAAACAACAATTAAAATTAAATGCATGTTATACATAAATGTGTATGACTTGAAAGTTGTTTTATTCTTAAAAATATTTTCATGAAAAGAACCACACAAATTATTTGTCGTCCGACCATATCCCATGACATTGATGAAAGTTATATACTGCAGCTGTTCTATTTGTGCAGTCAAATTGCATTGACCCTATATTCATATGCTATATACAGTCAATGACAGTATATCGCCTTGTTTATGATGTTGACAACGTTTTTCTGTTGAGTTTTATTTATGAGGTCAATATAACATACAGATTCCAGGAAATTTTTCATTGTCCGCTACAAATTAAAAAACAAAACAAATGGTTTTTACCCTAAATATTGCATTTAGAACAATTACAAGAGTTGCAGTATATAAAGAATGACCATACATTGTCTCAAAATATAAATTTTATTTGTACTCTGCCTGAAACCGGTAGAAATGTTTGGCACAACCTGGCATTCGACCTGTTTTTAAGCCTTGTACAAATAACATTGATATTCGAGACAATTTATGGTTAAATATATATACACAGCCAGCTTTTACAGCAGAATGCATGTGTGTAGGTAATGGAAATAACTTGGGTAAGCTTGCTTGCTAGCTGAACCTTGAAGTCATTATTAGGTAAGCTAAACTTTAAGAGTAGACTAGTCCAATAGATAACCAATCTATCTGTCTGTAGAACTAGACTACTCTGAAAGGAGGGTAGTATACCTAACCTAATAATGCCTTCACGTTTCAGCGAACAAGCAAGCTAATCAAAGATTCTACCTTTATCTACACACTAAACGCATTCTGCTGTAAAGATATACCTATCCCAAGAAATTATTACTTTTTGATTTTGATGATGTACATATGATATGTAAATAATATCTAGTTTATTGCTGTTGGAGGTTGTTTTGATTTTGAAAAAAAAAATCATTGTAACCTTTTTCTTTGTTTTTTTCATTGGAAGCAAAACTTATCATTAAAACTGCAGTAGATAAATGCTAGTGTATCTTTATATAAAGTAAGCAGAAACCCATCTTTGCTAGCCAAGGGTTGCAATCCACTCCCCTCCTCTCCACTCATCTCCTCTCCACCCTTGGCAGATTAAGCCAACATTTGTTATAACAATGTTGGGCCATCTACTGATTGATTAAAGTCCATTCCAAATACATTCTTCTTGACCAATGGTAGCACTTGGGACTCTCTTCAGTGTTTGAAGCACCATAGCATCTAGAGTCTACAAACTTGGTGAATCGGGAAACCAAAATACATGTTGACATTCCAGGATCCGAAATTCTCTCTCAATCTGCGAAGGGTAGAGCGTAGTTGATTGGAGTGTAACCATTGTCTAGCATAAATGGCAGAAACCATTGTTTTGGAATGGTAAAATTCCTCATCTCAATTCTTTGTTATATAAAAAAGAAGATTGCCAATGAGACTATTCTTCACAAGAAACCAAATGACACAGAAATTAACAGCTATAGTACACCATACAACCTTCAACAATGAGCAAAACATTTACTGCATAGTCAAACAGCAAATTATTCAAACAGCCTTATTTATGTACATAATAATGACCCAAAAACAATATGTAAAACAGCCACTAACAACTACTGAATTACAGTCTCATGACTAGGGGTTGAGTTCAAGAATTGTGTTTTTGGTTAAATATCTTTATGTATAAAGTTCTCGTTTCAATATTTAAAATACAGTTGCTAAATTTCACTAGTCTTGTATTTTATTACTATAGGACCTTTCGGAAAACACTCCTCAGGATTTTTTTTTTTTTTAATACCAATCAACTACAAATTGAGAGGGATGCCTGAAAGTTTACATTTTATTTAGACTTGTTATTTCATTTTATTCTTGAAAGGAGAAAATAGTATACCTATGTTTCAAGAATGTTTATTTTGGTATTTTTTTCTGTTTCGAAATATATAGAAGAAACTTCAAGGTTTAACATAAAATTTGGATAAGATATGAAATTGCAATTTAAAAGAAATTGTGCAAATTAAGGGATTTGCTATTATAGATTCCCATGACCCTTCAAACAACTCATTTCATCTACTGAAAAAGTGGTTATCCTTGTAAAGACGTGCAGTTTATGTAATTGTGGGCGATAGTGCTATAATAATGATCTTTTTGCCCACACCATATAAAGGACCTATTTTAATATGATTTGAAATTATTCAAATAAATCAAACTTTCCAGGAGTGATTTCCATCACTTCTATGTTTTTTTAGGGTTCACTGGACATATACAAGCAGGCTTAAAAGTCGTGTGGACACAATTTTTAGTAAATCGGAAATATTTCAACTTATTTTCCGTTATTTTTAGTTTACTTGCAATTTTCCATAACATTTTGAAAAGTAGAGTAAAAGGGTAAACACATTGAAAAGTAGAGACAAGGGTAACATTAGTAAACTATACAGTTATTTGAAGTTTGTATTGATGGCACACATACAATAAGGATCTCGCATTGAAAGATTATATATTGTGGTATTAACATTGTAGGCTTAGAACCAGAAATATAAAAGTATTGATTAATGTGTTGTATTGTTGATATGCTATCTTGCAGTCTATTCATAAAGTATACGGTTTTGAATAAAGAAACTATACTGTCATTCACCCAAATGACATACACTTTGGTTTCTTTTCAAGATTTATTCCCAGTCATTGTTTATTTAGTGTACAAAGATTTAACATAAAGGATACTTCATTGTTTTGTGTTTGGGGTTAAAGCACTAACAAACATATGTAATCCCGCCACCTTTGTAATGTATCTGTCCAAAGTTGAGAGCCTGTGAGAGTGGTTGTCGTTGGTTGCTGTATTTCATATATTTTTATGCCCCACCTAGTAGAAGGGCATTATGTTTTTTGGTCTCTGTCTGTCCTGCATCAGGTTAAATTTTTGGCACTGGCTACGGTTACATGGAAATGTAACAATAATAAAAATATTATTGTTACATTGGAGACTAATTGCCGGAATGCAAAGTTGGGTGAGGAACCGATTAATTACAAATGTAACAATAATTACTGAGGCTACGGTTACATTACGTTATTGTTACATGAAAAACAGCAATGTACGCTAGATTGATATTAAACTTAAATCTTCTATAGTTGTATTGCTTCATTCTTTCATATGTACTAAACAATACTTGTAATTTAATACTGATAAATAATAAAATATTATTATTCAACAAATGGTGTACAACTTGAATAGTTTTACTACGTATTAATGGTTTTGCTGTTCTTAAAGATACTACTCGAGATTAGGAGTGTGACTGCCAAAGGCGAAAAATATAGTTCAATAGTTTCACTTTTTTACAGTATTTAACTGCACATCTCTTATTACTGTCATTATACTTTGGACCAATTTTGTTTATGGTGAAAAAAAATAAAACTTGGGATGCGTTTTAAACGAAACTAAAACAATATCAAGACTAGACTTGCTACAATTCCCTTTCTAATATTTCTCTCTTACTAATTTATATGTTTACTGATAAGTGCCAGCCTACTGATTGCCCTTGGAGAAAGGGACTTGTATAATAACATTTTATACCGACCAGTATCTGGTCGGTAAGAGGTTATTATTTCACATCTGCTGATAGTAGATAATTAGGCTGTCATGTGTATATATCCCATGCTGTTCTCCCATATTTTATCTCAAGTAGATTACAATTTCACTTTTCTTATGATTCTTACATCAAAATGGATACAGATGTCATATCTGCTGCAATAGATTTTGGATTACAAAAGTTGTCATTTACTGAAATCAAAATTAACCAGAGAAAAGTTGTAGAAAGCTTTTTGGCAGGCAAAGATGTATTTTTCTGTTCTCCAACTGGAAGTGGCAAATCACTAACTTTTGAAATAGCACCTTTTGTATTTAAATATTTACAGAAGAATGATATGTGTATTGTACTTGTTATTTCGCCTCTAACATCTTTAATGCGTACACAGACTCAAGCATTGAATAGAAAAGGAATTAAAGCAGTATATTTGAAGGACATTACCTCACCATCTAATTTTGAAGACAGCCTAACAAATCTTTCCTTAGTAGATGTAAAGGATGGCAAAGTTGACATTATTTTCTCCAGTCCAGAGTCACTTATTGGACATGAAAGAAAATTACTATTGGATTTGGCAAAGAAAAATTTTATCAAGACAGTATTTGTAGATGAAGCTCACTGCATAAAAAAGTTGTAAGTATTTATTTTTGTACATATAATAATGTATAATACTAAAGTAGAAAAACAAATCATCTGAATCGCTCTAACATAAGCTATAACATACATAAGAAGAAATATGTATATCTTAAAAAAGTACATGCATACAAAAGAACATCATATATTTATAAATGTATATATATCTGTACATGCAATAACTATTTAATGTTTATTTATTCAAAACATTCTCATTTAATTTTACTTTTAATAATTAATCACTCTTTTATTTGAATATAATATATATTTCTGTTATTATTATGAAAGATTATTCTGCCAATGGTATCCAAATTAAAAACTTTCAATTCATATTGTGATGTTTTGAAAGATGTATGAAATATTTGCTACTGGACTGTTGGATATCTACATTAATTAAGATTTTATAAATATGTTTTCTATGGTACTTACATAATTTTTCTTATGAAATACTTCTTTGTAATGCTTAGGCATTTTTATGAGACCTATGCAGATTTATATTGCAATATGATTAATTAATTTTATTTTTTTCAGTGGGCTTCCAGATAAAAAGAAGAAGAAATTGGCATATAGACCATGTTATGGCCGACTTGACGAAATTCGTTCACTTGTTGGGGGTCATGTACCAGTAGTGGCTTTAACAGCAACAGCTACAGAGGAAACCAAAGCTGTCATTAAAAAGCAACTTTGTATGGATAACTGCTCTGAGATTATGGTAAATCCCGACAAAAAGAATGTAACATACTGGGTACATAATTTACCTTCAGATGATATTTGCACCAATTTTAGATGGTTAGTAAATTTATTAAGAGGATATAAGCAGGCCACGTCAAGGATGATTATATTCTTTAGGCAAATCAAACACATGGCAGACGTATATGAATATCTTGAAACATCCCTTAAGCATGATGCTTACATAGACTTCAAAGAGGGAGGACCAAATGATAACAGAAATCGCCTTTTTGACATGTTCCACATGAAAACCGATGATGACGTAAAAGATTTTATTTGTACATCCTACATGAATCCAAATGGTAATATTAGAGTTGTTCTATGTTCAACATCCTTTAGCATGGGTCTAGATGTAAAAGGTGTGGATACAGTTATACATTATGGTCCAGCTAATGATGTTGATGACTATGTACAAGAATCTGGTCGTGCTGGTAGGGAACCTTCACAACAATGCAATGCTATTCTACTAACTTACAAAAGGTGTTTAGGAAGTCAAAATATATTCCCATCTATGAAAGAATATGTTAAATCTCAAACCTGTAGACGGGCGTTTATTCTAAATATATTTAAAACAATTGTTGAACATGCACATATACCTCACTTTTGTTGTGATATTTGTCGTCTCTCGTGCAAATGTGCATGCAGTTGTGAAGATGAATGTGTATGTACAAACACTTGCAATCAAGTTCTCCCTAAAATAAACACAGCTATTATGTCAAATGAGGACAATGATGATAGTGATGATAACGATGACAATGACATTACAGAACTGGATGATATGTTTTCAAGTGACAGTGACAGTGATGTTTTAGAATCGTCAACAAGAAAACCACAAGTCATTTACAGTTCAGATGATGAAATGTTTTGAAACAATAAAATTGTTCTGCTAATAGAAATGTTTATTTTGAAACTTTTTTAAACTAGCACCAATCCAGTCTCTAACAAACTCCATGTCTAGCTCTGTAAGGGGATTTTCCTTCATGTTTGGATAGGCATAATGTGATCGGCCAGGAATGAAATCGAATAAATTACATGCCTGGAATTGTCTGACCAAAGTTATAATGTCTATTTCCTTGTCACATGTTTTATGTCGTCCTGATGGAACATGCACGTTACACATTTTGTCAAACTGTTTGATAATTTCGTGGACTTTCATAGCACTCTTACTGACTCTCGAAACCACTTTCTCAGTAAAAACACCTCTGTAACTATGGGCAGAATCTTTAAACACCTTATTACAATGTTCTACGTCTAAATCATTGGGATGATTTGTGTTTGCGTCCCCCTTATGGTTTACAGTTCTGTTCCATATCAGTCTGTGTGCCTGGCGTTCTGTTAACAGAACTTCAGTTTGGGCTATAGTTTCCAATGTACCAAAGGCGTATTTTGTACAATGACAATATTTATAATACAAAACAAGGAACTGGTCAATTCTCAACATCCTTGATCCATCACCCATATGAATTGCATCGTTGTGATCCATTCGTAATAAACCCAATGTTAAAACCAACTTTGTATATGCACTCACTCCATCAGATTCATTGTTGTTATCCTTGCCACTTGAAACTTTTTCCTTAGCAAAAAGAGGGTCATAATGACCATGAATGGAGGATTCGTGTTTTCTGAGGGAATGTGGTTGTTTGTACTTTTTTCCACAGTATCTACAATTATACGTATTGCAATTTGGCCCATATTCTGGAAGTTTAGGTATTTCTGGCAATGTGAATGTCTTAACAAACGAGCGTGTCTGGTCAAAAATATATTCTTTCATTTCATTTGTATTCCCAACTGCACCCTCATACACATTTTTACAGGGTAAAGAGTCTATGCTTTCCATTCCAAAATGAGTAAGACCACCTGTTATAATATATGCTGTGGTAACTTTCTCAACAAGATCAGAAGCTGCATAAAAATCATCAGCCGGATCTTGGGTAACATTTCTTGCATTTATGGTATTGCGTGCGGCATACAGAGTTCCCTGGTCTCTAGCTGACGAGGTTGAGTAGAGCAACTTCCAAATGACCTGAAATTGAAACAATCAGACAGATTACGGGTTTAACAATGAAAAAATATGCATTTCTCAAAAAATAAAAGTGTTTTTCTGAAAAAATATATTCAAAATAAATATCAACATACGACATAATCTATTTCAAATTATCTTTCTTATGTAGATATAAAAAAGAAGATGTGGTATGATTACCAATGAGACAACTGTCAACAAGAGACCAAAATGACACAGACATTAACCACTATAGGTCACTGTACAGCCTTCAACAATGGGCAAAGCACATACCGCATTGTCAGCTATAAAAGGCCCCGTAATGACAATGTAAAACAAAACACATATGTAACACATAAACAAACGACAACCACAAACAATGTGATGGGGTTAAACATGTAAGCGGGATCCCATCCCTCCCCCTAACCTGGGACAGTGGTTTAACAGTACAACATAAGAACGAACTATAAAAATCAGTTGAAAAAGGCTTAACTCATCAGATGGACAAAAATACAATTGGACGTGGCCAGGTACTTGTACATCCCGACAACAAAAAGACCCTAGGAACATTTCTGAGAGTACTCTCAGTTATCTGACAGCTAGTTCAAAGCCACTAACAACTAATAAAAAATCATGCATCTTAGAGTATTGTAGACATTACCTTTAGCAACTCTCCCTGGTTGTGAAATTCTTCCATTTTAGGTACCAGTCCCTCTAATCTTTTTGTTGGAGTTCGACCATTTCGTTTGGATGACTGTGCCTGTTTGTGTCTCTCAAAAGTTAAATAGTCTCCTCCACTCAAAACTTTTTGTGGCTGTTTTGTCCAGTCATCTGTTTCATTGTGTCCAGGTACATACTTGTGCATAAATTCACAAATGTCTGTCATATCTTCGTTGTATTGCTCACTTTTCATCAAAACTCCCATATTTATCTATCAAAAGCAAAATGAGGTACATGAAATTAAACACAATCAAATATAATTCTTATATGCATGTATAGTAAAAAAATAATTATATGTTTTGTACTTAAGTCTTAATACTTTTTAATATTTAAAAAAAATAAGTGGTTATGATTGCCTATGAGACAACACTCCACAAGAGACCAAATGACTTTGAAGTTAACAACTCTATGTTACTTCAACCTTCAACAATGAGCCCAGTTAAGCATATTATTACTTTTTAGGGTTATAATCATTTCGACTAATTTATATATATATATGCTATTGCTTGATTCTTAACATATATCAACACAACTTAAACTTATAGTGGGTTTATTGAAATATTTATATAAATAGGTTTTTTGCTAAATATCAAGAGATAAAATGAAGGACACCATAACAAACAGTAATTTCTGAAGACTTAATTAAGATGCAGGATTTGAAAGTAACCATTTTTAAACACATACATGTAGGGTAGCCTTTTCCCTTTGTGAACCAAAGTCAAAGAAAAAATCTGATTTGTCAAGTTTATATAAATGTTTATGTTACATCCTTGTCCTTGTTTGCAATATGCATGTAATATTGATAAAATTTTCATTAATTTGTTAATAATAACACATACAATATAAACTTACTCTTGCTGTTTTTTGTTTCATTTCTTTCATGTACTGATGCTCAATATTATCGGGAAGGACTGGTGCAAATATCTTGAAATGTGGAATATGCTGACTCCATATTTTTGCTACTAGGAAAGTGAAGTCACTAGCTATACTGTCCAATTCTAACTGACTCGGTATGAAAGTAGTGAAGGGCACTGTATTTGCATCTCCTTTGGCAACAGTGTTGTCTAGGTGGTTCCCTGAAATCCTGTTTTCATAGGCACATATTTGGTACATATGATGGTCTTTGTGTTGGTTATAGATTGTCATATTCCTGACTTTTGTACGCATATCTACATTATCTCCTACAAAGTAAAAGCCAGGGTGCATTAAATCTCTGTACTGATGCAAATCATTTTCTGCATTAGAAAGTTCAAGAATTCGTTGTACCATTGTATCAGCATCTCCATTCACCAAATCAATAGACTCTTTGATCATCTGTATGTTCTGAAGTAACACTAATTCATGTGACGTTTCACTTGTTACTAGTTCTTGCATGGCAACAAGATCCTTGTCCCAGTCATTCCCTAACTTGTCTGCCAAACTTAGCGTTGATTGGTAGCTGAAGCAGTCGTATGTGGCATTCAGTCGAGAAAATGCAGACTTTTTGCAACCACCTTTCCACAAAATATAGCTATTAAAATGTTGAAAAGCATTTAAATCTTTGCTGTAAAGGGTCAAAAGTTTACAGCCAGCAGTCACTATGCCTGGTATTAAAGCTTCACCCTTTTTATACTTATTAAACTGATGTGCTGGGTTTGCTACCGCTGCCTCAAGTGATTTTAAAAAAGTAGGAGCCTTCTGTCTCCATTCATCTATAACTCTGGCAAATGTAAGAGACTTTATCTTGTCATGGTTACGTAAAATTGAGTTATTCTCTCTTAGTGCCAAAGTCTTAATTTCTCCTTTGATGGTATCAAACACTGTTTCTTGGAAAACATCTTGTAAATCTGGAATTTTTGAAATTAACGAACCAACTGTAGGCATATCACCAGAGGTTAAGGCATCAAGAATTGGAAAGTGCTTCTCAGGCATGCACCGTATTTCATTTTTTAATCCACGGCATATTATAACCTAAAAAAAAGAAGGTCTTTATTAAAAAAAAAAAAGAAGATGTGTTAGGATTGCAGATGAGACAACTTTCCACAAGAGACCAAAATGACACAGAAATTAACAACTTCAGGTTACCATACTGCCTTCAACAATGAGTAAAGATTATCATGTCTAAAAATTTGACATACAAGTAATATAATTTTCACATTTTGAAAATAAATCTAATGTTTTATTTAATTTAACATTAATATTGGTATTTCACACAAAGATAGCTTTCCATTGAGTTAGTTAACAATTTCGGCATCAACTGTTCTTTTTGTGTGTGTGTTTCTTTTTTTTTTCTGGGGAGGGGGGGTTAAAATTTGCCAGATTCTAGTTTTCCGGAGAGAAAATCATCTTTAATCGATAGGGGTCGTAAAATAAAACCAGTTTGTTTCCACTAAGAATTGGACAAACACAAACTTGACACTTTGTTTTCCAAAAAAAAAAATATTGTTACTGTATGCTAAAATTAAATAATTGTTCCCAAAAGTTTTTCAAAAATAAATTACTTGTTCTTCAAAAAAATAACCATACTCACTATTTCCCCTCTCTAAAAATGATTGTTTCCTTATTAAACTAATGTTTTTTTATTAGTTACTGTTTCATGTTTAATTTCATTATTTTATGTATGAATAAGTGTATAAAAAAGTAAATTAAACATATACATAAAGATATAATTAACAGTTTTTATAAATATGCTATTCAAGAAATATGCTTTTTAAAAATTTTGTATTCAAAACTGAAAATAACTATGCTTGAATCATAATTCTAATCTAGAAACACATGAAATATTTGCCACTGGAGGAAAATAAATATAAAAAAATCAATAAATCAAAAGGAGATTGTACACTTTCTTTGCTCATTTATGCATGTTATGAAAGGACATTTCTTTCTTATTTTCTCTGTTTTTACAATAATGTACTTTACAAACATACCTTCAGTTCTGAATCAGTTTCAGTGTCAATATTGAATTCAGAGTCTTCTTCTTTTTCCTCATCTCTAGGAAACAACGATTTCCTACTATTAACAGTTGCACTACCATCCTCGGAAAATTGTCTTTTGAATGAAACCGAGTTATGTCCATGTGTTTCACGTAGTTTTGCCAAAGTATTCTGATATGACGATTTAAATGTTGTGAAAACACTGTCAATTTTTTGCAATTCTCTAACACATTTTCTACATGCAGTATCTGCATGTGTCTCTTCTGTAATATTTATTTCAAGATATTTTTCAATAAGAATACAGTATTCAGATTTGATGCTGCCATGAAATAATTTTCTCCTGTAATCACTTTTTTCAATTCTGTTTCCACAAATTACACAAAGAGTTTTTTTAGTTGTTGGAGTAAATTTTATAAATCTAAAAAACTTTTTTGGAGTAGAACTTTCTGCCATTAGACACAACAGAAACTCTGACAATGATGTGATGTTTGATCACATGTATAAGTTCAGTGACCTTATCTTTCTAGTAAGTTATAAAATGAAAATAAATAAACAGTATTTGCACAACACTGGAATATCAAGTTTCACTTCCAAACTGTTATCTGAAATTCTTATCTATAAATGTCAATCTTAATTACTCTAAGATTAACAGTTTGGTCAAGCCTCAGACAAACTTTACAAGTCCCTTCCTCCTGCAGATGTCAGTATAATTGTAATCTCCTAGTTATAGCAGTAAAATTATTAAAGGGGCAAAATTGAAAAAATAATAATAATTAGGAAGGGACATGTAGCAAGTCTATATCAAGACATACATTTCATACAGCTAAAAATATAATTTGACGCAAATTGATAATCAAAAGCAAAGTTTGCTAACTGTAACTTAAATACTAAGAAATTCTGTATGTACACGTATCCGTGGAGGACGTAATTTCGTTCATCAAAAATGTGTCGGACTTTAAAAACAACTTGCTTACTGGATTTGTAGAAATTGTCATTGTAAATAAAAAATTACAGTAAATAAATTGTATGTTATAAATGTATGTAATAAATGTCCTCAACTTTTATTATTTAGTACATATTACTAGTCCCATCGTACATTGCTTTTTTTCATGTAACAATAACGCAATGTAACCGTAGCCTCAAAAATTATTGTTACATTCGTAATTAAACAGGTCCTTACCCAACCATGCATTCCGGCATTTAGTCTCCAATGTAACAATAATATTTTTATTATTGTTACATTTCCATGTAACCGTAGCCAGTGCCTAAATTTTTTGGTCAATGTAGTTTTTGATGAAGTCCAATCAACTTGAAACTTAGTACACGTTCCTTGTGATATGATCTTTCTAATTTTAATGCCAAATTAGAGTTTTCACTCCAATTTCACGGTCAATTGAACATCGAAAATGATAGTGCGAGTGAGGCATCCGTGTACTGGGGACACATTCTTGTTTAATAAATATATATTAGACAGTTAGTTTTCTCATTTGCTTGGTTTCCGAACTTTGTATATGACGGCAATTTTTTGTTGGTTCGTATACTAGAAATGCGATGATGCAGTCGGTGGTATGGATTTTGATCATTGTTGAAGGCTGTATGGAGGCCTATAGTTTTGAACTTCAATTCTGTGTCATTTGGATTCGGTTGGAGTTCCTTATTGGCATTCATATTACATCTTCTTTTTATGCCCCACCTACGATAGTAGAGGGGCATTATGTTTTCTGGTCTGTGCCCCCGTTCGTCTGTGCGTCCGTTCGCTTCAGGTTAAATTTTTTGGTCAAGGTTGTTTTTGAAGAAGTTGAAGTCCAATCAACTTGAAACTTAGTACATATGTACCCCATGATATGATCTTTCTAATTTTAATGCCAAATTATAGTTTGACCCCAATTTCATGGTCCACTGAACATAGAAAATGATAGTGCGAAGTTCAGGTTAAAGTTTTTGGTCAAGGTAGTTTTTGATGAAGTTAAAGTTACATTAACTTGAAACTTAGTACACATGTTCCCTATGATATGATTTTTCTAGTTTTAATTCCAAATTAAAGTTTTGATCCCAATTTTCACGGTCCACTGAACATAGAAAATGATAGTACGAGTGGGGCATCCGTGTACTGTGGACACATTCTTGTTTTTTTATTTGATAGTTAGCCAAAAATCACAGGATTCTAGTCCTCCACAATTTAAAAAGTCGTAACAGTTTCTGTACATAATCATTGTGTTTCCGATTTTTTTAAAAAAAAATTTTTATTTAAAAGTGATAAACACATTATGTAACTTTCTTTTCTTGAAGATTTCTTTACGTATTCTTGAATTGAAAAGGATGGGATTGTGCTGTTCTCCTTTCACATTGGAAAATATTTTCCAAATTCTGACGAGCACTTTGTACATTCTACATCAAAAGGATGTAACATTTCGCGGACTTCTCAATGATGGCATTTAAACCAACGGAATTTATTTTAATATGTTACATGGACATGAGAACGTTTAGAAATTCTGAAAAATATTAGAACATTTCATACGATATGAATATGAACCCTGAAGAACAGATTTGCCGTTTTCACTTTTAAACATCAGGGGCCCGTTAAATACAAATTTAGACTAATGCAAAGATAAAAAAAAACGAACGTTCATTACTTAAAAAAATAATGAAATCGATTGAAGTGTAATTGATGTGTATCACACCCTGTTTTTATTATGCCCCACCTACGATAGTAGAGGGGCATTATGTTTTCTGGTCTGTGCGTCCGTTCGTTCGTTCGTCCGTCCGTCTGTTCGTTCGTTCGTTCGTCCGTTTGTCCCGCTTCAGGTTAAAGTTTTTGGTCAAGGTAGTTTTTGATGAAGTTGAAGTCCAATCAACTTCAAACTTAGTACACATGTTCCTTATGATATGATCTTTCTAATTTTAAAGCCAAATTAAACTTTTGACCCCAATTTCACGGTCCACTGAACATAGAAAATGAAAGTGCATGTTTCAGGTTAAAGTTTTTGGTCAAGGTAGTTTTTGATGAAGTTGAAGTCCAATCAACTTGAAACTTAGTATACATGTGCCCTATGATATGATCTTTCTAATTTAAATGCCAAATTAGAGTTTTGACCCCAATTTTACGGTTCACTGAACATAGAAAATGATAGTGCAAATTTCAGGTTAAAGTTTTTGGCTTCAGGTTAAAGTTTTTGGTCAAGGTAGTTTTTGATGAAGTTGAAGTCCAATCAACTTGAAACTTAGTATACATGTGCCCTATGATATGATCTTTCTAATTTAAATGCCAAATTAGAGTTTTGACCCCAATTTTACGGTTCACTGAACATAGAAAATGATAGTGTAAATTTCAGGTTAAAGTTTTTGGCTTCAGGTTAAAGTTTTTGGTCAAGGTAGTTTTTGATGAAGTTGAAGTCCAATCAACTTGAAACTTAGTATACATGTGCCCTATGATATGATCTTTCTAATATAAATGCCAAATTAGAGTTTTGACCCCAATTTTACGGTTCACTGAACATAGAAAATGATAGTGCAAATTTCAGGTTAAAGTTTTTGGCTTCAGGTTAAAGTTTTTGGTCAAGGTAGTTTTTGATGAAGTTGAAGTCCAATCAACTTGAAACTTAGTATACATGTGCCCTATGATATGATCTTTCTAATTTAAATGCCAAATTAGAGTTTTGACCCCAATTTTACGGTTCACTGAACATAGAAAATGATAGTGCAAATTTCAGGTTAAAGTTTTTGGCTTCAGGTTAAAGTTTTTGGTCAAGGTAGTTTTTGATGAAGTTGAAGTCCAATCAACTTGAAACTTAGTATACATGTGCCCTATGATATGATCTTTCTAATTTGAATGCCAAATTAGAGTTTGACCCCAATTTTACGGTTCACTGAACATAGAAAATGATAGTGCAAATTTCAGGTTAAAGTTTTTTGGTCAAGGTAGTTTTTGATAAAGTAGAAGTCCAATCAACTTGAAACTTAGTATACATGTTCCCTTTGATAAGATCATTCTAATTTTAATGCCAAATTAGAGAATTTATTCCAATTTCACAGTCCTTTAAACATAGAAAATGATAGTGCGAGTGGGGCATCCGTGTACTGTGGACACATTCTTGTTCAATAATGTAATCCCACAAATAGAAAAGATAATTCTGTATATTTATGCCGCGGAACAATCGATTTTTAAATTGCTAAATATAGACATTACGAACAAGTGAGGTATGACCCTTTGTAATGCTTACTTAGTTACACATAACGGGGAAGTAATACACGTAACGTTATTGTATCATCAGCTGTAGAAATGGCAACATCAAATAAACCATTAAGTATAAGAAATGCCCAAGTGCCAGTTTTATGCTATTTTTGCAAGTGACAAGCAATAAAATGAAAATGTGAAGATTGCAATATTCGCATGTGCAACACCTGTAAAGATACTGTTCACAAAGGACTTCAACCTGTGCAAGAACATAACGTTGTATCTATGCATGATATTAGGAATTCATCACAAGGTTTCGAAGAGGTAGCGCCAGCAGTTATTTCACCAGTTTTCAATTCATACACAACTACTTTACCTGCTGTTTACACCTTACTTTGCTCGGATGACGATTTACTTTACTCTACCTTTTGTCGTGTACCGGCTGAGGAAAATCAGTCTGTAAAAAGTAAACTTTTAAAATCATCAATTTAAATATTACAGACGCGTAAAACAAATATATTTGACATTGCAATAAACAAAGATGGTTAAATCCGTTTCTTAGACCATAATACCAACAAAATTCAAGTTTTATCATATATGCAGATGAAGTAATAACTGGTTTAGATTTGTCTCCGATGAGACCATTGGCCATACATGTAAACAAGGACAATGAAGTTATAGTTGGATTACGAGAACAAGTACCACGGCATCCAGCCAAGGATTTTTCGGTCCGACAAGTTATAATTTTTGGTATTTGGTAGTGATTTTCAACGAAAAGAAACATTCAAAGGAGTAGGTCCGGTAAGGACCGATTTTGGCCTCAAATTTCAGGTTCATCTGACGAAAGATTTTGACCACTTTTTAAACACTTAAGTGTCTATTTTATTTGAATTAATTAGTTTATGTGAAAGATTTTAACTGATTTAGTCATTAAAAACGACCCGATTCAAGCTCAAATATGAAAAATCTACCAAATATGCAAAAAAATGTCACTTTTCAGATGTTTTTTGTCAAGAATGAAAGTGGCCGCAACCGTGTTCATCCTCAATCTTTATATATGTTATGTATTATCATAAAATACAACTTACATTTAAATATTAAGGATGAACACGAATGCAGCCACTTTCGTTTCACACGAAAACCGTCTAAAATTTAACTAAAATGCTAGAATTGTGAAGATTTCAGTAATTTAGCATAACTTAATGGTGCTAATACCCGATATATGTGCATTGCATTGTCAAAAACAGCCCATATTTATGTAGCAGAAGCATTCTACTGTACAATAAATAACTAAAAGTTTACATTTTAACAATTTTGTAAACTGCTATATTTTGGGGCCAAAAAGGGATCTTACTGGACCTACTCCTTTGACAAAAAAGGGAATAAATTGTTCAGTTATGCAGGAAGAATTCGCACTGATTCTCGAAATGTTGTCTATGTTTTTGATCGTTTTGACAGTGCATGCAACGGTAGAATAATAGCTGTAGATAGAAATGGCCACTTAAAATTTACCTATGATGGACAAACAGATCAGATAAAGTAACATTTCAACTAGTAGGAATTACTATTACACCAAGTGATAACATTTTAGTTTCCGATGGTGGTAACCATGCACTACATGTTATAAATTCGAAAGGAGGCGTTTGGGAGTCAAGTACTCAGCAAAGGGAAATTAAGCTCCAGGCCCTGTCGACGACTCTTGGTATAGAGGGACCAAGCCCCAGGGACATGGACACTCCGTCAACCAACCGGAACCAGATGAGTTCCTATAAGGGTATGAAGCGTTGCTCCATCTAATAGCAGGTGGCTACGATAAAGGGGGCTAGATTGACGGTGGAGAGAGAAATAAATGTAGATGTATTACATTTAATGACTTGGGGGGAAATGAGAAATTAGACCAGTGGTCAATTTCGAAAGGGAGTTTTGAAATTGAAGAAAAACACTGGTTTGCTGAGACCGCTCCCATATACAGTGAGTAGTTGAAGTTGATTAAAGGGAGGTGGGTGGGTATTTTGTAACTTTATGACATCTAATGTTTGACTTTCCCTGTCAGCAGTAAAACTCAAAATGACCAACTACCTAGCATCCTTGGGAAGTTTGAGAATGGAATGTATCACTCCTTGCCTTATAACAAAATAAGGAGTGATCATGTATTCAGAGGATTGTCAGTACCAAACCTGTGCTACACCCATGCGGACTATGATGTGTCATTAAATAAACAACAAAATAAAATTGAGAATGGAAATGGGGAATGTGCCAAAGAGACAACAACCCGACCATAGAAAAAAACAAAAACAGAAGGTCACCAACAGGTCCTCAATGTAGCGAGAAATTCCCGCACCCGGAGGCGTCCTTCAGCTGGCCCCTAAACAAATATATACTAGTATAGTGATAATGAACGCCATTCTAATTTCCAAATTGTACACAAGAAACTAAAATTAAAATAATACAAGACTAACAAAGGCCAGAGGCTCCTGACTTGGGACAGGCGCAAAAATGCGGCGGGGTTAAACATGTTTGTGAGATCTCAACCCTCCCCCTATACCTCTAGCCAATGTAGAAAAGTAAACGCATAACAATACGCCCATTAAAATTCAGTCCAAGAGATGTCCGAGTCTGATGTCAGAAGATATAATCAAAGAAAATAAATAAAATGACAATAATACATAAATAACAACAGACTACTAGCAGTTAAGGACCGGTCAATATTTATCTACACATAGGACCGGTGCAAAGTGCAGTAGGACAGATACTTTTTTCCGGAATCGCTTTTGTTGGGACATCACTTTTTTCACAGATAATATCCATAGGACACAAGTTTTTTTTCAAACGATTACTTTGAAATAATTTTTAATACATTTATAACAAAACTTAAAATAACAAGTATAATATACAATATGTAAAAATAAAAATTATTATATAAAAATTCAGATAGGCATCTTTAATTTTTTTTATAACTTTTTCAAATCAACTTGGATTTTCATCAAACTATGCAGCTATCTTAGATATATATGAAGCTTACTGAATCCCATTTCATTTAGTTTTTTGTTGTATTGCTGTAAAATTTAAGAATTAAAGTAATCTTGGTAAAAAAAGCTAGGATTTGCAATTCGGACAAAATAGAGATAGTACACTTTAATTTTTTTAATAACTTTTTCAAATCAACTTGGATTTTCATCAAACTATGCCGCTATCTTAGATATATATTAAGCTTACTGAATCCCATTTCATTTAGTTTTTTGTTGTATTGCTGTAAAATTTAAGAATTAAAGTAATCTTGGTAAAAAAAGCTAGGATTTGCAATTCGGACAAAATAGAGATAGTACACTTTATTTTTTTTAATAACTTTTTCAAATCAACTTGGATTTTCATCAAACTATGCAGCTATCTTAGATATATATTAAGCTTACTAAATCCCAGGTCATTTTGTTTTTTGTTGTATTGCTGTCAAATTCAAGAATCAAATTAATCTAGGTCAAAAAAGCTAGAATTTTCAGTTCGAACAAAATAGAGATAGTACACTTTAATTTTTTTTTATAACTTTTTAAATTCAACTCAAACTATGCAGCTATCTTAGATATATATCAAGCTTACTGAATCCAATGTCATTTAGTTTTTTGTTGTTTTGCTGTAAAATTTAATTTCACTTATATGGTGAAGTGCAACAAACATACACCATGTACATTACATCATCCAACAAAGTAGCAAAAATTTGGGGGTCACATCAGGTACATTTTCTGTAAGTGGGAAAATGTTAAAGCAATTATTACCATTCCTAATAAAAAACACATTCCAAGGCAACCTATGGGTCTTCAGGTTAAAATATATATAGAGAGTTCAACCAAATGCTATTGAGTTTCATGTTTCTCCTGGAGCTTGTTTTTATAATTAATATTTAAAGGTTTTGATAAAATTCTATAAGATACATGCAGCTTCATTAATTTTTCAGTTTAACAAACACCTATTTGTGGTTTGATTGCATTATGCAATGTCTTTGTTTTTTTCAATGCTATATTCATAGTATAATTTATGATAATGCCATGCCTGTAATTGTATGTGAATCAACAAAATAAAACATGAAACTGTTGCTTTTGATCATATTATAAAGATAACATATGTTAAATGCCTCTATTAAGTATACTTTTATTTACAATACATTGGAAAAGTAGGATAGGACACCAACTTTTTTATTACTAAGTTGGCATAGGACATCATTTTTTTTTCAGTCAGAAAGCGATAGGGTTGTAACTTTTATTAAATGTTTTTATTTTTTGCACCGGTACTATGTGACGATAAATTTTGACCGGTCCCTAACTGACATGTCAGCTTCAGACTTCAATTAAACTGACTGAAAGATTATGATTTCATCATATGAACATCAGGCACAATCCTTCCCCGTTAGTGGTTTAGTATCATACCATCATAACATATATGAGAAGAACATAACCCGTGTCATGCCAACAACTGGTTTTTGAATAAATGTGTTTAGTTCTGATGCAAAGACCCTATTAGTGAATCAATATTAACGCCAAAATATGCAATCTTTAATGACCTGACAACAGTATCGTAACTTTATCCCTTCTTAATAAGTCTATTCAAAGGTTTTGTTAGTTTTTGAGGTGAATACTGACACCTTTGTGCTTTATAAAGAATATTTCCATAAAAAAATGGATGTGAAATACCTGAACGTATAAGAAGTCTGCATGTTGAGCTATATTTACGAATGATGTCCTTATACCGATGATAAAATTTAGTAAATGTTTTGACTAGTTTGTGATATCGAAAACCCTGGTGTAATAATTTTTCAGTAATACAAAAATTTCTCTAGTTAAAATCTAAAACATTGTTACATACACGAGCGAATCGTACAAGTTGAGATATATAAACACCGTAAGATGGTGACAAGGGAACGTCACCATCTAAAAATGGATAATTAACGATAGGAAATGAAAAATCATCTCTTTTATCATAAATTTTAGTATTCAGCTTTCCGTTAGTGATATAGATATCAAGATCGAGGAAAGGACAGTGGTCATTGTTAGTATTAGCTTTATTTAAAGTAAGTTCAGCAGGATAAATTTCTTTAATATACATACTGAAGTCGTCATTATTGAGAGCCAAAATATCATCCAAATATCTAAAAGTATTATTAAATTTGTTTATCAGATGTTGTTTCGATGGGTCTTTGCTTTTTTTGGTCATAAATTGTAACTCATAGCAATACAAAAACAGGTCCGCAATAAGTGGTGCACAGTTAGTCCCCATTGGAATTCCGATAATCTGACGATATACGGAATTCCCAAAGCGAACAAAAATGTTATCTAGTAAAAATTCAAGGGCATATATAGTATCAAAGCATGTCCAATTGACATAGTTTTTTTGTTTATTGCTACTAAAAAATGACCTAAAAGAGTTTGAACATATATATTCACATTCTGACTTTTTAAATGCTCATTTAATTAGGTGTGTGAATTTTTTCTTAATGAGAATGTGAGGTAATGTGGTATACAGGGTAGAAAAATCAAAACTTTGAACAGATTCAAAATCACCAATATAAGCATGCAATTTATCAAGTACTTCCAACGAGTTCTTGACACTCCAAAAGTAATTAATTCCACTATTTTCGAAGGCCTTATTTGAACAATTTATTATCAGATTTTTAATTATACCAAGTGTGCTGGTAAGAAGAATAGACAATTTAGTAGTGGAACAATGGCTTGAAGACGAAATAAATCTTTATTTGTAAGGTGTTTTGTGTAGCTTCGGAAGCCAGTACATAGTTGGGACTTTCATTGTATTTGGCTCTGCTTGTAAAGCGGTAGCTAAAAGTTTATGTTTGTTACAGATGTCGTTTTCTGAAAATGGAGTCAGTTGGAATGTTGGTGAATTGGTGATATTTTTTTTCAGAACCTCAATGTAAAATTTACGTCAAACAATGATAATGTTATTAGCAGCTTTATCGGCCGGGACAAAAACAAATTTCATGGCTAGTTCTTTTAGTTTATGTTTGATACGAGAAATAGGTTTTTTGTGGTTATTGTTAATAGTAAAATGTTCTTTAAAATGTTGAATACGTATATCAACTATCTTCATTACTGAATTAAAAAAAGAGTCCAAAGATTTTTTGTCAGCTTTTTCCCGTTTTGTCCATTTCATACAGTAAGTATGGAGTGAGTCGTGGATGATATTACGACACTCATTCCAATTAATAATTGACGGGGGACGATATTTAGGTCCTTTACTGAGGAATGATTTTAACTCTCGGTCTTGAACGATGTTAAGATCTCCTGTTATAACATGGGAAATGGGTCCATAAATATATTCGGAGGTACTACAATTACACGAAGTAGGTGTATTTTCACTGATATTAACATCTTTACACAGTTGACTATAATTAAACTCAATTTCCCGGGTAGATTTCTAGTAAACATAACAAATAAGAGGTAGCTCTGTATTGTCAAAATATCCAGGAATTTGTTCTTTAACAGAATGGTCGTTAAATATCCCGGCAATATTTACAAAATCAAAACCTTTATTGACATACATTATTTTAATAAAATGCTTTTTATGATCTTCAGGGCGATCAATTTTGGGAAATAGTTTAGAATAACAATATGCCATAATAATTTGAACAATTTCATACTTAGGACTGCTATATGAAATTGTGTTGCAATCCTCCAAAATTTTATTTAACTTATTAACCGGTAATGAACAGAGTTTTGTTAACAGATAATGTCTTCTGTTGTTTTTTGAAATAGAAATTAGGTCCGAAATATTGGTATGATAAGTCCGAAATTTTTTTTGATTGCGATTTGTTTTACGGCCGTGAGAACGGTTTTTACGAACAGTTTTAGAAACTATATCCAAAATGTTAACGGAATCGGTTCTAGATATATTACCAATTCCCATGATATTATCACTAAGACCGAGAGGGTAGACTGTTTGTAATTTTTTAATCCAATTTAATTCAATTATTTTCCGTGATCGTGAGATTCACCAGGCTGCTTCTAAAGGTTGAACTGCTAAATATTTACATAAATGTAAATAATAAGCTTCTATTTATTCTATGTCTCCAGGGACTTAAGGATATAACAGAACAACTGAAATCCCAATTTAACAGAAGTAACCATGACATTGACAACACAACGGATGCAGCAAGTGATGACTTATTCATTGTTAAGTTTGTAATCTATTTTCTGTGGTTTATTGATATGATTCATGTACCTTGTTTAGCTAGTTGCCTCTTGTTAATGTGTTTCTCGTGATTCAGTAAACTGTGACCTTTTAAGAACTCCTCTTTTTAAGAGGTGTTCTTGGTGATTCTTTTATACCCTGTATTTGTAGCTCTCTTGTTTAGGTGTTCTCTGGTGTTTTTTATACCCTATATTTGTAACTTATTTCTTGACATACTCCTGAAGTGTTGACAAACTGACATTTAATGTGACCTTCAGACATAGACATCCCTATACGATTGAAACAAAGAATCTAGTAAACCAAACATTATATCAATGACTTTGCTGCTGACAACAAGATTATTTAATTTTCTATTTTTTTTATTAATAAAACATATAAATAATTTGGCCCTTTGGAGTCAATTACTCAGCAAAGGGAAATTTAACTCCAGGCCCTGTCGACGACACTTGGTATAGATGGACCTGGACACTCCGTCAACCAACCGGAACCAGATGAGTTCCTATAAGGGTATGAAGCGTTGCTCCATCTAATAGCAGGTGGCTACGATAAAGGGGGTTAGATTGACGGCGGAGAGAGAAATAAATGTAGATGTATTACATTTAATGACTTGGGGGGAAATGAGAAATTAGACCAGTGGTCAATTTCGAAAGGGAGTTTTGAAATTGAAGAAAACCACTGGTTTGCTGAGACCGCTCCCATATACAGTGAGTAGTTGAAGTTGATTAAAGGGAGGTGGGTGGGTATTTTGTAACTTTATGACAACTAATGGTTGACTTTCCCTGTCAGCAGTAAAACTCAAAATGACCAATTACCTAGCATGCTTGGGGAAATGAGAAATTAGACCAGTGGTCAATTTCGAAAGGGAGTTTTGAAATTGAAGAAAACCACTGGTTTGCTGAGACCGCTCCCATATACAGTGAGTAGTTGAAGTTGATTAAAGGGAGGTGAGTGGGTATTTTGTAACTTTATGACAACTAATGTTTGACTTTCCCTGTCAGCAGTAAAACTCAAAATGACCAATTACCTAGCATCCTTGGGGAAATGAGAAATTAGACCAGTGGTCAATTTCGAAAGGTTCCAAAAAGTCAGGTGTGAAACAGCTGAGTGACCCCCCCCCACCCCCCAGGTTACTGGGACAGCAGTTTATTTTCAAAGACTAAAGACTTCGGCATCTATTATCCATATTTTTTATGCTTTTACAAGGATACTTGGTTATTGGATGTGGCAAAGATGAGAACTACGGAAAAATACATGTCGGAAAAATACATGTCGTTAAAATTACAGACAGCCTGATGTAATATATTTTGTTGTAAATATAAATTACGAAAATTGTTAAATATAATAAAACGAGTATAACCTTATAACAACTGCATTTAGAGTTTTAATAATCTATGGCAATCACATAGGACTTGATAGGAGATTCTAGAGGATAAGGTTCACAACAATTATATTAAAATGTTCAAAATTATTTTCTCAAGTTCCCTAACTCATTGTGCAATATATATATATATATATAAATAACTTATGCAATCGTTTGTTGATTATTTATGTGCAATTACATTGTTAATATATATATCGTTACTATAAATGTGATTTCCGGATCTTGTTTTAAGGAACGCTTTTTTGTTTAATCGACCTTCGAAATATACATAAGTCCTTTCTACTCTGAACTCGCACACGATTCAAAATAATAGACTCTTAATGACAGTTTTAATAATTTTAATGAATCTATAATTGCATGTTATTATTAAAAATAACGAATGTTCATCAGCTCTCCCAGATAATATATGTATACAACAGCTGCTATAAATATTAAAAAATCATTAGATAAGAAAATTGAAACAATGTATTAATTATCATAACTTACATATTCTTTTTCTCTGATTGTTTTTTTATGTAGGGTGTGCACTGTCTGATTTTCTAGTCTTAGATTCATGATTTTTTTATTAGTTGTTATTGGTTTTCAACAGCTGCCAGTAACGGCGAGTACTCCGCTGAGATATGTACTCTGTATTTTTGTTGGTCGGATGTACCTGGCCACGTCCACTGTGTGTTTTTGTTGGACGTATTTCTATTTGTATCCATCTGATTGGTTAAGCCTTTATACAACTGATTTTTCTGGATTATTCTTTTGTTCGACTGTTACACACGGTTCAAAGATAAAAAGGGTTGGGATCATGCTTTCATGTTTAATCTAGCCACATTCTGTATAGTGGTGTCTGTCTCAAGTCATGAGCATGTAATGCAGTGGTTATCGTTTGTTTCTGAGTTACATTTAAGATTTTCGATTATTTTTCTGTACATTAATTAGGCCGTTTGTTTTCTCGTTTGAATTTTTTAAATTTGTTTTTCGGGGCATTTTTATATGTGACTATGCCGTATGGGCTTTGCTCATTGTTGAAAGCCATATAGTAACCTTTAGTTGTAATGTCTGTATCATTTGTGAACAATTATCTCATTAGCAATCTTACCACATCTTTATTATTTTTATACTCACAGTGATATAATCTGTCAATCAGAAAGGAAATTTAAACAAAACTCTTTCTGAGAAAAGTCACAAAGAAATGTTTAACATTCTTGCTTTAACTTGTTTGACAATTAACAATAGTATTCTTAGTTTATTTTATTTGCTTTACAGGAAAATTAGCTTCAAGATATATAAAAAAAAAAAAAATGATTTTTTTGTTCAATCATTGATATAAATGAAAAAGTAAAACAATAAATCGCTTTTGAATGCCTTCTTAGGTACCAGTCTTGTATAACAACTTTATTACAAAGTTTCCGAGGCATATCAAAACATGGAGGGAAATGAAATAGTCCATTTTTTTCTGATTTTTATACGACCGCAAAAATTGAAAAAAATTTTGGTCGTATATTGGTATCACGTTGGCGTCGTCGTCTGCGTCGTCGTCGGCGTCGTCGTCCAAATACTTTTAGTTTTCGCACTCTAACTTAGGTAAAGGTGAATAGAAATCTATGAAATTTTAACACAAGGTTAATGACCACAAAAGGAAGGTTGGGATTGATTTTGGGAGTTTTGGTCCCAACATTTTAGGAATAAGGGGCCAAAAAGGGCCCAAATAAGCATTTTCTTGGTTTTCGCACTATAACTTTAGTATAAGTAAATAGAAATCTTTGAAATTTTGACACAAGGTTTATGACTACAAAAGGAAGGTTGGGATTGATTTTGGGAGATTTGGTTCCAACAGTTTAGGAATTAAGGGCCAAAAAAGGGCCCAAATAAGCATTATTCTTGGTTTTTGCACAATACCTTTAGTATAAGTTAATAGAAATCTATGAAATTTAAACACAAGGTTTATGACCATAAAAAGAAGGTTGGGATTGATTTTGGGAGTTTTGGTCCCAACATTTTAAGAATAAGGGGCCTAAAGGGTCCAAAATTAAACTTTGTTTGATTTCATCAAAAATTGAATAATTGGGATTCTTTGATATGCCGAATCTAGCTGTGTATGTATATTCTTAATTTTTGGTCCCGTTTTTATATTGGTCTACATTAAGGTCCAAAGGGTCCAAAATTACACTTAGTTTGATTTTAACAAAAAGTGAATCCTTGGGGTTCTTTGATATGCTGAATCTAAAAATGTTCTTAGATTTTTGATTATTGACCAAGTTTTCAAGTTGGTGCAAATCAGAGTCCAAAATTAAACTTTGTTTGATTTCATCAAAAATTGAATAATTGGGGTTCTTTGATATGCCAAATCTAACTGTGTATGTAGATTCTTAATTTTTAGTCCCGTTTTGAAATTGGTCTACATTAAAGTCCAAAGGGTCCAAAACTAAACGAAGTTTGATTTTAACAAAAATTGAATTCTTGGGCTTCTTTGATATGCTGATACTAAACATGTACGTAGATTTTTTTATTATGGGCCCCGTTTTCAAGTGGATCTAAATCAGGATCCAAAATTATTATATTAAGTATTGTGCAATAGCAAGAAATTTTCAATTGCACCGTATCCGGCAATAGCAAGAAATCTTCAATTGCACAGTATTGTGCAATAGCAAGAAATTTTCAATTGCACAGTATTGCGTAATAGCAAGAAATCTTCAATTGTACAGTATTGTGCAATAGCAAGTATTTTCAATGGCGTGTAGTATTGCGCAATAGCAAGAAATATCTAATTTCACAATTTTGAGCAATAGCGAGAAATTTTCAATTGGAGTTATCTTTCTTTGTCCAGAATAGTAGTTGAATCAACTTAAATCATTGTTTTATACAATATAGAATGTATATTCACTTTTAATACCATCTGATAAATTAAAACAATCTTTACCATTCAGTGATAACAAGCACGTTTTTTTTTACATTTTAATATTTTATGATGTATATAAATGAGTAGTTATTGTTGCAAACTCCATTAGAAATTTGAATTGAGATCAGTTTTGGAATAAGGGAAAGGGGGATTTGAAAAAAAAAAATTGGGGAGGGGGTTCAATTTTTCAGATTTCATAAATAAAAAGAAAATTTCTTCAAACATTTTTTTGAGAGGATTAATATTAACAGCATAGTGAATTGCTCAAAGGCAAAAATTTTAAGTTCATTAGACCACATTCATTCTGTGTCAGAAACCTATGCTGTGTCAACTATTTAATCACAATCCAAATTTAGAGCTTAATCCAGCTTGAATGTTGTGTCCATACTTGCCCCAACCGTTCAGGGTTCAACCTCTGCGGTCGTATAAAGCTGCGCCCTGCGGAACATCTGTTTTTTTTCTGGACTTATTTTTTTTTCTGTTTGATTAAAACTTCAGGCTGAATTAAAACATTCATATAGATTTAAAAAACATCTTGCAACTTTTTTGCAGAAATCGATCCAGAAAAGTGGAAGGATATGTTTACTGCAAGTGGTGCAGCCTTATAAACACAACAAACAGAAAGTAGAAACAAACAGTTTTGACTTCATGCTTACTTAACATCTTATGCTTCGTTCAACTTTTTTCGATTTAATAACAATTTTACGTTAGTACATACATCATATGAATATGAAACAAAATTTCTATATAGCATTTTTATTTTCAAAGATCTAGTGTTTTGCATGTAAGCCTAAGGAGCAGTCAATTACAAGACAGCAACCTGCATAGTTCAACTTTGACAAAATTTGACTAGAACCATCGATAATCAATTATTGACTTGCAAGTGAATAAGTCAATCGCATTAAATCCATATTTATGCGACCTTTAATCTAACCCTTTAGCTGGAGCTGGATTGCCCATGAATTACGCATGGTCAGTTATTAAGATGGAATGGAATATCACCATTGAAAGTGAAACAAGGGTTAACCATTTGATTTTATTCACAACAACTCATTCTTATATAGCAAACAAACAAATGACTTGTATATATTTTTAACATATAATATGAAATTAAGCAGACAAAGAAATACAATTACACGAGTTCGCGATCTATTTTCATATTAATACTTATAATTATACCAGATTTTATGACCGTCGTCGGTCTCCAGAGGTCACTGGGATTGTTTATATGACGGCGTCTAGACTAAACCACACCCAAATGGCGATGCATATTATCGAACACACGCATTGTAAATTGCTTATTTTTGACTTTTTATCATTTGTACATACATTTCAATATATGCTTCAAATTCTAATATGAGAATTGGAGTCAAATCGGTGAAAATACATATGACAGCTAATGTCCCTTTAGTGTAAAACTAAATCATACTTTCGATGGCAAAGCGATTGTTGATTAACAATGGCCGATCATTGTGATATTTAATGCATTCCAAATACTTTTGGTCGCTTTGTGTTCCATAAAGGTTTTAGTTAACAGATGCTTACACAGTTCAATGTAAATAGGAAAGGCACAAATATACCGAGTCAATAAAATATGACGGATAGTAATAGACACTGATAATCATTGGGCATATATAAGGAAAACTAAGTATAATGTAAAGTAAAACAATCCTTTATGATGAAATATAATCTTAAGATGCAATCATATAAAAAATTGTGAAAAAATACAGGTATGATGTAAATTGAAAGAATGATTTTACAAGCATTTTCAAAGATTTTTTGCAAACATTTTAATTGATTTTATCCCTGAAAATGTATCAATGTCCAAGTTTGCAAATGCAAATGCAAATTTGTTAATATCTGAAAGTCTAAAAAACATCATAAAAAAACATCCCCCCTTGTCACCCCTAAAATATTTCCTGTTTTTCTTTAATTCATTATTAGAGCAAAGAATAATAAGAAAGTTTCAACACTTCTTATGTATTTCCACATTTATCATTTGAAAATATTATTTCTCCTAATAAAAGAATTTTTTTTTGGTCGTATGAATAATTATCGATGCATATTGTCATATGATAGTTATAACTTCCTTGTGGTAAAAAATTATATAAATTTCACTAAATACTACTTGTTTTCATCACTTTTAAGATAGACAGGAAACTTTTGAACTTTGATAGTTTATACATCTTATATATGAATATAATTTTGTATCATAATACAATTAGATATCGAATTCAGTGCTGGATTAAACTTGTATACCATAAAGTAGTTTTTTTTAGAACATGATGGCTTTTACTCTTTTTATAACAGCATCTTGTTTTGCATATGTTTCTTGTCATACATGTTTTATTCAAGACAACAGAGGAGATTGTTCTTCACGAGGGCTCAAAACTATTCAACAGAATTTACCACGGAATCTTACGTCACTGGACTTAAAACGAAATTTAATAGAAACAATATTACATGGCGATTTCCAATTTTATGGAAGATTGATAATATTGATTTTAGACAAGAACAAGATTTCCGTTCTGCAATCAAATGCTTTTAAAGCACTTACACTTTTGAAACATCTGTCAATGGCAGACAATATGATTGATCTCAATACATCATATGTTTCGGAAATATTCAGACCTCTGAAATCTCTAGATAGGCTTTACATTTCAAGAAATATGCAAGTAGGAACAGATTTGCCAGTTTATTATCCGTTTTTTGGATATTTTCGTAAACTTACGATTCTAGAAATGGATCTTGCTCGAAAGCCAGTGTGGAATAAATGTGGATTTTTAAAACTGCAACAGTTACGAACTTTATCTTTTGACTTCTGCTATTTAGATAAAATGACGAATAGGACCTTCGCTTTTATGCCACCATCAATAGAA
Source organism: Mytilus edulis (assembly GCA_019925275.1). NCBI lineage: Eukaryota > Metazoa > Mollusca > Bivalvia > Mytilida > Mytilidae > Mytilus > Mytilus edulis. The sequence goes on along the minus strand of CM034349.1, from coordinate 53,895,283 downwards.
AATGTCTACTTTGTGGGCTGTAAGATTCGAGAGTTGGCTGAACTTAACTTTCTCGAACCTTTCCAATCATTGAAGATCCTCCGCCTATTCCAAGTTTGCATGGACATTGAGTCAGCACTGATGATTGTATATCCTTTTACAAAAATGCAAGAGTTGAACTTTACAAAAGTTAATCCTGGATACTGTGATGGACTAGTTAGGGCTCCATATGCAGTAATAATAACTGCTGATATGACAAAATACTTGCGAAATATATGTTTGAGAAAATTAATTTTGATAAGAAATGGTATTGTTGATTTCAAGCCTAATTCTTTACTTTCTTACACATATCCTGAATGCTTTGTTACAATAGTTTTTTCTGGAGACCGATTTTCAATAACAAATGGATTTAAAGCAGTTGAACTGACAAAATTCGCATTGCAGTTATCAAGTCTTGTAACCTTTAATTATTCCGGGATTCTCGGTATATCAACCGACGAAATGAATTCAGGTTTAACGGTTGATACAGAATATGCAGAAAATCTGGATAATGTCAACGCAAATAATTGGAAACTAGATGTTCAGATAACCTACCCGTTCCCGCGATCACTTGAAGTACTTGTTTTGTCGAAATTTGCTGGAGTTGAACATATTCAAGGGACTACTCCACACACAATATACTTTTCGAGTATTCACCACTTACGTGTTCTAGATTTATCCTATTTCAAGATGAAGTATTTTCCAAATATTGTGTTCAATGGAACGAACTACTTGAAATATGTTGACCTTTCGGGTATTGACTCAACTCTATACTCAGGAAGGAATAATATTCCGTTGTTTAAAGAATCTAAAACTTTAATATTGAAACATGCAAGACTTGATTTGACATTTAGAAGAGGTAAAAAAATATTTAGTCTTTTTCCAACAGTAAAAAGATTGGACTTATCATATAACCACTTATGGTTTCTGCCAAAAGACGCATTCAACTCCAACAAACACATACGACATCTTGATATGGGATTCAACTTATTTTCGGAAGTACCAATAGCGGTGCACACTTTAACAAATCTTGAAGTCCTAAATTTAGAACGTAATAATCTCCAAACGATCAATGAGACGTTTCAGCAATTTTTCGATTTGAGAAATGATCGTACTGAGGCTTCGTTTCAATTGAAACTTTCTGGAAATGTTTTTAGATGTAATTGTGGGACTTCTGACTTTGTGTTATGGATTTCCAAAACGAGGATAAAACTTGATAAACCTGCGCGAGACTATACGTGCCAGTTAGGAAACGGAACATATACTACTACACAAAAAGCGGCAGAAAATTTCCATGAATTTTATGGCAATTGTGAAAATGAAGTGTGGCTCCGAGTTGGTATATGTTTACTCGTGATTTTTATAACATTTACTACTCCTATTGCAGTCATAGTTAATTTCAGGTGGCGAATAGCGTATTGGGTATATCGGGTCTTTAAAAGAGTTGTTGAAAATGATTTAAGGTCAAAATTCAAATACGATATTTACTTATCTTATTCAGATGATTGCTTCGATTGGGTTAAAGAAATGTTAATATCGAAAATCGAGAACACATGGAAAATGAAAATATGTATAGAGGATCGGGATATTTTGGCTGGAATTATCCGATCTGATGCCATTTCACAGTCTATTCATGAAAGTAAAAATATAATATTTGTCATTTCTAAATCATTCACCAAAAAAACCTGGGGAAATTTTGAGATTCAAAGAGCAAAGTATGAAAAGTACACTGGACATCTGCAGCGTATTATTGTCATTACAAGAAACGTCCAAGTAGAAAACTTCCCAATCGAACTCGATTGTATACTCGATGACGTCTTTCTTGTGAATTGGTCAGACCAGGAAATTGAAAATGGATGGGACAAGTTGAGAATGGCGTTGTTTTCCGACTATAGTTAACTTCAACTGTTTTACTGCAGATATAAAACAGAATGATCTTTCAGTAGTTTATCTAGACTGATGCCTAGCAGAACAGCTGCATTAGATTTTAATAGGGCTGCAAAAGGAACAAAACTGTATTTTGATATATAAGAAGAATTTATTGTGCTGTTCCATAAAGCATGAGATTGACGCTACTTTCGAGCATTTATTATCACTTGTTTTTTCCCCACTTTTTAAACAATTTTGCAATTTCATCTTCCCGTTAGAATAATAATACTAGTTGACAATGCAGTCGTCGAGTTACCTGATATTAATTAAAAATAGGCATATGTAGAAATTAAAAATGATCGGGAATATAAATATAGTACAAGATAATATTTATGTACAAACATTTTAAAAATGTATTCAAATTTGTTGTTTTTTCACGGAAGAAAATATACAAGCAAACATTTAGCTTACCAATTCAACACTGCCATAAGATCTTTGGATATTGTATTTTTTTTTATTTTGTTAACATGGTTAATATTGATTTCGATATCAGTTAAATAAAACCAACATATAATTTTATAGACATACATGCATGCACATTCACGGAACTATATTGTACAATCTGACGAGATCTATAGACTGGCTTTGAACAAGGTCATGTTTTTCTCTGAGTGTAAAAATGACGTCTTTAAACTTAACCTATTTGATGTTGGATTTGTACTGATTGATTTTATAGTCTTAGATACATAATTGTTAGTTGTTATTGGATTGAACTACCTGACAGTAATTGAGATAATTCTAAGATATGCACTTTGTGTTTATTTTCTTTGTTAGGATGTATAAATACCTTGCCACGTCGTGTCAGTTTTTGTAAGATGTCTTGTTTAGATCTGATGAGTTACTGTTTATTTTAGTTTTTCCTGATATTTTTTCTGTTACAACACAATTTCGGGTAAGAAGAGGGGTGACGCCTGTCCCAAGACAAGGAAATTGCAGTTAAGGGATTGTCATTGGTTTATGTCATGTTATATTTTGTTTCCTTAAATTCTTTTTATTTATGAATTAGTTTCGTTTGAGAACCTATAGGAGAGTACCAGGAAAGCTGTTGTGTCGATTTGTATATTTAACATCGTAAATACGCGCCATTATTTTATGCTTTTCTATGGATATTGACACAACAAAATTAACCAAATTTTATGACACAAGACTAGTTTGACTTTTCCCGTGATGAAAATCAAAATTAGGAGGTATCTTTCAGACGGTAATGTGTTATGCAGATATTGTTGAACTGTTCCCGACACTATATATACATTGCTGACGTTATCAAGTGACATTTTTCTGTAAAAAAAATGAACATAGTAAAACGACTATTATCGAACCTAATGTATAGTAGCTTCAACCTAGTAGGTTCATTATTGAAATTTAATAGGAGTAGTGTTCACAGGATATCTCGATTTAGTACATTTGAATGAAATATCTTCATATTTCCTTTTATTTGATACACTACTGTGATGCAAAAATATGAAATATGTAGTATTTTGATTAGGTAATCAACTTTTATAATTTTATTCACAGGGAAACATAATCTGGTATTAGAACATTGATTATTTATTTCCGGTTAATTTTGTAGACAGTACAAAAGTTCATATTGTTTATTCAAAATGATTTATGTTTTCTGAATTGGCTTTGCAATATAACTATTGAAAACCGTACTTCGATCAATATTATATTAAATGGGTTTCAATGATAATATACTAAAAAGCAAATAAACTCATCAAAAATAGAAGTATTGTCATTTTGTAGTTGCACCAAACGCGCGTTTCGTCTACAAAAGACTCATCAGTATTAACCAAATTCTTTATGTTGATCTTTTTTATAGTGTATTTCATGCACAAAATGTGTTTGTTTTCTTGATAAACCATGCATCCTTTACAATCTAAAGAAAATAAATTATAACAAACTGGTAAAGCGGTTTCTTTATTTGTCCTTTAATAACTAAACAAGAATTTAATTGGCTAGTTGTTACTATGGTTATTTTTTAGGGAGTTATTAAAGCTGATTTCATTTCCCCCGAAAACAAAGTTAGCATGATTTGTTTTTGTACACACTCAAATAAAGATGTTGTATGTAAGACCTTGCAGTTCTATATTTGTCAGTTAAAAAGCAATGATGGATCCCTGAACACATTTTCAATTAATTAAACACAAAGCTTTTAAGTCTGTATCATTATTTGGACCATTCATTAGGAGTTTTAAGTTGGGTCGCTGTTTCATTGACGTATACACTTTTGTTCCTTCTTTATTCTTGATACTCAAGATACACGGTTTTGAAAGATCAAGGATACAAAATTAATAGGTATATGCTTTGAATAATCCGAGCGACGACTTTGTTTAATTTGTGGCGAAAACTTCGAGAATGCTTTCAGTTTATTTCAGTATTTTACTAGTATACTACATATAGTGTTTGAGCTGACCCAAATATGTTGGAGATACACTGATTTTGTTAAAAGTATGAAAAGAAATATTGATGAAAAGATGTGAGCTACTAGAGCTAATCCAGTGGATCTTTGGCAAAAATACCGAAATTGTTTTCTGTCGTTTTATTACTTTTGTGTACTATTTCCATAAAGAACGCGAAGTCTTTAAAAAATAATAATAATTAAACATCTGAATGAATGAATTAATAATAAGATTCAATTAAAGAGTCCACTGCAACAAAATTTTCCCTTCCCTGTAAAAAAAAAAAAATCCGTAAACAAAGCACACTGATCAGATAATTGATCAATTGTTTTAATTAACTATCTACGATTTATAGGTTATTACCCAGTTACACTAGACCACGATCGCACCACGCTCACCGCGATCTAAAATAATTTCAGATCGTGGTAAGCGAAATAAATGTAGATTTTCGTTGTCTTCACGATGCAGCTACGTCCTTATTTATACGCTTCTACAACGATCCCACTACGATTATACCACGTTTTCACCATACTGATTCGGCGACCCCGCTACAATTATCACGATCTTACTACGCTCATCACGTTCTCACTACGACCATACCACGATTTATCCGATTGCAACACGATCTGTTCACGCATTTTCTTCGACTATAGAACGCTTTTACCACGATCATTCTACAACCTTACCACGTTCATATTGCGATCCGACAACGCTTTCAGCAATATCGTCATCAACATCATGTTCCTACGAGAACTGTCCATTTTAATACTGTTCCATTCCTTCTAATTTTCAATACTATGTAAAATTCTCGAATACGACACAGGCATGTACTAAAATCTAACAGAACTCGTGGCCGTTGTGGTAGGGGTAGAGGTAGCGTCAGAGGATCTCGTGATCGTATAAATGTAGTTTGCGTTGTGTTGTATGAATAGAGAAAAAAGGCGTCTATACAAATGGATGATTTAATGCTGGAATACAATTACGTTAATACATAACAACCATGACGTTACATATAGAGAGCAGTAACGCGTATAAGTACATGTATGAATCCCGCGTAATGTGATTGTCTCTATTTATCCTCGACATACTCGGGGCCACGAGTTGTGATTAAAGTCTCAATGAGCAATTTATCTAAATTACGAAATTTATCTATAAAATGAAAAGAAATGAAATATTTGAAACTTTAAAGTCTATAAATCACATTTAAAACTATCTCTGAATCAAGTTGCGATTGAAAATTGTTCTCAATTATAATTACAGTCTCTGATTGCGGTTTTGTAAACAAACACTTCTTCTAAGTATTTGCGATTCATCATTGTCATTTGAATTTATCTCTAGTGAGTAGAGTTTGACGATTGGTCTATTCGTAAGTCCAAATTTTGTACGCACTATTGCTGATCTCACCAAACCATCTCCACCACGCACAAGGTCCTCGATGATACCAATGTTCCATACAGATCTAGACGAGTCATCATGAATCTGTACTATGTCCCCGGTCTTTATCCTCTGTAAATTATTGCCACTGGCTCTGTGGAATTCCCGTAGTGATGTAAGGTACTCCTTCTTCCATCTCGTCCGAAAGTGTTGTAGTAAATCTTGTTGTTGTTTCTTACGTTTTAGCGCATGAGCGCAAGTTAGTGTTGTTTTTCTAGTGTCTTTGATTTCGCTTTTGTCATTTGAAGGATATGGAAGTGTCTTTAACCTTCTGCCATAAAAAAGATGAGACGTCGTAAATGGTTCTGGATCCTTTTCATCAGTAGAGAACGGTCGGTCATTCAGTGTGCACTCGATTTCTGTAATAACGGTGTGTAGCATATTTAAGTCGATACAGGCACGTCCTAAAGTTTTCTTGACCGAAGTTTTCGTGAGTCCAATAAGTCGCTCCCACCAGCCTCCGTACCAAGAAGCCCTGCTGGGTATAAACTTCGACACTGTTCAAAATTCACTAAGTTTTCCGTGCATAGTTTCTGATTTGAATATTTTATACGTAGAAGCATTGTCAGATATCATAATTTTCGGTAAAGATCGGCGGCTAACAAATCTGCGAAAAGCTAATAAAAATGAATGTGTCGTTAAATCCTGCTCAATGTGAACAGCTCTGGTTGAAGCACACGTAAATAGACATATGAACGCTTTTGTTTCCTTGCTACTATTTTGTCGTACATGTAACGCTCCTGTAAAATCAACTCCCGCGACGCTGAATGGCTGGTCTTCTCCAAGACGATCCTTTAGTAGCGGTGGTGGGTCAGCCGCCACATACGGTCGACTAATTATCTTTCTACAGGGAATACAATTCCGTTATGCGTTTTTCACTCTCTGTCGGATTTTCGGTATCCAATATGTCTGTTGAATTAAAGTAATTGTCCCATTTATTCCACTGTGATTTTGTAGTTTGTGTGCGTCCAAAATAACTAATGTTGTCAATGGGTGTTTTGTCGGAAGTAAATAAGGGTATTTCACTGTTTCGCTAACGAGCGCATTTTTAATTCTTCCACCGGAACGTAGTAGTCCTTTTTCGTCGATATTTAACCGTAACTGACGTACAATAGGTAGTCCATTAGTATCCTTTGAAACAATATTGCGGATTTCATTCATAAAAATAGTTTGCTGTACATTCCATATCAATACGAGTGAAGCATTTTGGATCTCGTCTACCTCTAAATGTTGGTATTTCCTGTTTTGTGAAAGTGTTCTGCAATTCGGTATAAAGCGCAATACGTAAGACATTATACGAAGCAGTTTCGGAAAACTGCTGAACTTCTCTATATGGTTGACTTCATTTACAACTGTGAATCTGTCATCATTTTGTTGAATTTGCCGGTCTATGTCTTTACTTTCATTGTCTGTAATTGTTGTCATAGCAACGGAATTTCGATCCCAATGCGGCCACTGTTCTTCATGTGCAAGCCATTTCGGTCCGTTGAACCAAGTATCATTATTCAAAAACTTAGATGAAGACATGCTGCGGGTAAGATAGTCGGCGGGGTTACAGTCAGTTGGACAATACCTCCAAGTTTTATTTTCCACAAGTTGTCGGATTTCTGTAATTCTATTAGCTATAAATGGTTTTTGTATTTTCGACGAATACAACCAACTCAGAACGATTTGGCTATCACACCAAAATGTAATGTCTGTAATTCCTAAAACATTTGACACATGTTTAGCTAATTTCGCTCCAACTACGGCGCCCATCAACTCCAATCGCGGCAAAGTAATTACTTTAAGCGGTGCAACTCTGTTTTTAGCCATAACTAATTGCGACTGTTTTCCTTGTACAATTTAGGCGCATGCTCCATAAGCTTGTTTGCTAGCATCGGTAAAAATGTGTATTCTAGCTGTTTGTGGCGATAATCCATCGTTGTTAAGTAGTCTGGAAAGTTCAACTGATTTTGTATCTTTAAGATCTGTAGATAAAGTAGTCCATTGCGTAGTTACATCTTCAGGTAAGCGTTCTTCCCATCCAAAATTACGTTTCCATAGTAACTGCATTAGTATCTTGGCTTTCACTGTCACGGGACTAAGTATGCCAAGCGGATCAAAGATTTTAGACGACTGTCGTAATATTTCTCTTTTGGTTACATCTACCATGGTTGAATCTGTGTCTACTTCTGCAAATAAAAGTTTGTCGTCCGCAACGTTCAAGCGCATTCCAAGTATGTTGACCTCGTTACTGGAATCTAGTACGTTTTCTGTTTCAGCAAGTTCTCGTAGTCTGTTAGAATAAGAGTTCCATGATCTGAGGTTAAAGCCTCCTTTCTGTAATAAACACCTGGAATCACGGTAAAATTGCATTAAGTCAGTTAAAACATTGTCTACGTACAAATCTTGTGTAATTCTTGAAGCTGTTGGACTAGGATTATCTTCAAAGAGTTTTAATAAAGTTGCATTTAGTATAAATGGTGAGCATGTAGCTCCGAATAAGACTGACTTGAAACGATAAGTTGTAAACGGACTGGTTGAATCTGTTGGGTCACTTAACCAAAAGAAGCGAGTTACATCACGGTCAGGTTTATGAAGTCCAACTTGCAGAAATGCCTTTTCGATATCTGTTGTCACTGAAAAGTTCTGAGTACGAAATCTGGTAAGTAGCTCTGTTATATCATTTGTAATTGGCGGATATGAATGAAGACAGTCATTTAAACTCGGACTTTTTGCGTTCTCTTCACAACTGCAATCATACACAATTCTAATCGGAGTAGTTGTAGAATCTTTCTTGGCGGGTTGATGCGGTATGTAGTGTATGCGCTGTGGCTCGTCCTCATTCTCCCCTATCTTTTCGATGAAACCACGTTTCTCCTGCTCTTTAATTATGTCGCCATATATTTTGAATAAGTTTGGTTCCTGGTTTAAGTGGTTAACGACTCTATGGGTCCTTGCTCTTGCAATCATTTCGTTTGTCGGTAAGTCAGGACATTCTTCAATCCAAGGAAGTTTTGCAACGTACTTTCCATCCTCATATGTTATCGATGTTGATGAAAATTCTTTGATGATTTGTTTTTCCGTGTTAAGTTTGTCGTTTTCTTGTATACCAAGTGACTCCAATTTCCAAAATCTCTCAATATCATAGTCCTCTTTTGTGTGACTAGATAATATGTGCATCATATGTGAATTGCGTTGTCCTCTTGTACATGTAAGTGGTCCAGATAACAAATATCCTATTTTGGAGCTCATCGCTGTCGGTCCGTCGCCTTGAACGATATCATCCTTGATTACATCCCAGTAGTGGTCTGCTCCAATGATTAAAGAAATTTCAAAGCTATTATCCTCTGATAACGGGTGGGCTAGTTTAAGTACTTTCAAATAATGTAGTTGCTGCGAAATGTACCTGCGATTATTCTGAATCGGCGCTGCTATATATGGTAGGTACAATCAATACATGTAAAGGTATTTTCTCTCCTCAGTCTGCTTCTAAATACACTGTGGCTTTATTCATGTGACGAACATTCTTGTCAGAATTTCCGAAGGCGGATATGTTGAGAGTTTCCTTTGCGTCTGGCCTGACGTTCAACTTGTCGGCTATTTCCTGCGTCATAAATGATCGTTGCGCTCCTTCGTCGAAAAGGATGTGAGCGTCGGCGCACTGATTCTGTGACCATATTGGAGCGATTGTCGTTTATAAGAAGACGGTAGAATTTTCCTGTTTAGCAGATGTATGCATAATTGGCGTGCCATTTTCTGTATAACTTGATATATTCTGACTCTGTGATTTTTGAATTGAAGATTCATTGCATACACATGTATGATTCTTACGTTGACATTTACGGCATGTGTTTTTCGACCTACATTCTGATATTTTATGGTTACCCAAACAATTGAAACAGAGGTTTCTCTTCTTAACAATCTCCATTCTTGATTTGCTGTCGGTGAACTTTTTACATTCTGTAGGGAAATTTTGATCATTGCAATAAATGCACGTTTTACTTGGAGAATAGTTTTTAGATTTTGATTTATTTACGTAATTTCCATTTTTCTTACCAATTCCGGCATGGAAACTTGCTGTCGGTATATCATAAGTCTCACTCCCATTAGTGCTGGCTTCTTGACTATATATTTCCCGTTGTATTGCCTTTCTTAGATTTCCAAGGGTCCAGTCGTCGTTTCCGTTTTCTCTTATGATATTACTTTTTACACTAATAGGGAGCTTACCAAGCATAACTGGGATTAACAGGGAACCATACGTATCTTGGCACTGTCCTAAAGATTCTAATCCACGGATATAAACCTCTGACTTATCCGAAAAATCACGGATACTATCTAATGTGTATGAAGTTGCTGGTAAATCTAAAAGAGCTTTCATATAAGCGTTCACAATTCTGTGTGTTTTCCCCAGGCGATTTACTAATAACTCCACGGCTTTGTGATAATTTGCGCTAGACAATTTAAAACCTTTTATGAAATTCATAGCGTCTGCATCAAGAAAGGGACTGAAGGTACGTGAATTTCTAGACATCCGATGTATTTTCCAAATTCTGTTCATCCAGTTTAAGAATTACACTTTGTTTTTTCACTATAGCGTCAATAATTGGACCTACAATGTCTATATCCATCTCCGAATCAGTGTTCAGCTCATCTAGTTTCTTGAAGAATTTCGTGACAGCGGCTCTATTTCCAGCTCAAATAGACTTGATTCTCGACGAATCCATCTTTTATCCTGGTCCCGGCACCAATCTCGTGATCGTATAATTGTAGTTTGCGTTTTGTTGTATGAATAGAGAAAATCTACGTCTATGCAAATGGATGATTTAATGCTGGAATTCAATAACGTTAATACATAGCAACCATGACGTTACATATAGAGAGCGGTAACGCGTATAAGTACATGACTGTATGAATCCCGTGTAATGTGATTGTCTCTATTTATCCTCGACAGAGGGACCTCTGATACAAATTCTGATCCAGATGAGATGCCGGATCATTCAATCCAACCTGATTCACAGCGTTTTACTGATCCATCAAGATAAAATGACGATATTTTATTTAACAATAGTGGGAATGATACAGATATGTCAGGCATGGTTTAGATGCTGGAAGTAAAGCACATGAGGTCAAAAGTACACATAGACACACAAAACCTGGAGAGCTTTTATCCATTTATTTGACAATGACAATGAGCTCGAGCATGGCTAGAACGTTGAGGACGGCATGAACGTGCTATATTTAGTATGGTTTATAAACGTGGAAAAGTCGTAGTAGAGGCGTTGTCGGGTCACGCGGAGAACGTGATGGTTGTAGTGAGGTCGTAGTAACGTCGCTGTTAGATCGTAACACAATCTCTCCGACTAGAATCGCTCTTTCGCTACGTTGTGTCTACGATGGTACAGCGACCTTTGCGATCCTACCACGACCTAACTGCGCTCTCGCTACTTTTCTACTACGATTTGATTTCGTCACGACGCACCTATATTGTTTTGAACATGTTTAAAGTGTGCAACGCTCATAACGATCGTGAAGACTTCACCACGACCGTACCACGACTGTACCACGACCTTACTGCGATCTACACGATCGCACTACCATCGTCAAAATTTTTTTAGAGATCGTAGTGTGATCGGGCCTTGTGTCAAAAATCAATTGTTGCCGGTAAATTGTATAAGAATTACTTTCTTCTACAATTTTATAATTACATAGTTTTGACAGCTTAACAATGAAGAAATGTACAGAAGTATAAACTGGTTTTTGTTAGACATTTGTTTTTCATGTGATAATTTTGGTAAACATTTTATAGTTCTTTTAGTTTTAATCTATTTTTCAGTGGGTGTTAATCCTCTTTTCCGAATTGTAATACGGTATGCAATTAACTGCTTGTAAACATTGAAGATTTACATTGTTTATATTTAAATCAACACCATTTTATGTACTTGAAATTCGACTTGAATTCGAAGTTTATATCGAAGTGACTGGAATTGCAATTCAAACTTCAACCCTAACCCTAACCTTAACTCCAACTCCAACTCCAACTTAAACTGAAAGTAGTCGAAATTAAACTCGATATATAAATTAACGGTTAATGCAATTCCTCATGGACGTCTAATTTTTGATAAATCGTTTGGTATTTTCCCCTTCCTGTGTACTCCGTGTTCGAACTCGGTTCAATAAATTAACATAATTTGTATTCTAAAATATCATTGAGATTTTGTTCTAAAAATTATGCATTTTAATCAACGAACTTAAGGGTAAGAAAACTGTTTGGAATCAACAGTGACTCCGATAATTTTTATCGTATTTAAAGATGTTATATTTTGTCAAGGTCCTCAGAATGGAGCATATTTTTCTGGTGTATATTTTGTGAAATACAAAGATTCTACCAATTTGCATATAAGTTGCAAATTTTAGAAAATGGCTTATTTTCCAGAATCTCGATCGAATGAGTAAATCAAAATGAGCAGTCACTTAAATGTCACATTTATTCAGAATGAGAAACAAGCATTATATTTGTAAAAATAAGTCAAATACGTTACATTGATACCGTTACAATTCCCATTGTTAAACCATACCATTATCCGTTACCTTGGAAACAAAAGATATATACAACTTTAGTCACATCAATACACGTTATGTTCCAATTCAGGAATAATACAGTAATTTCCATTCGTTTGATGTTTTTGATTAAGCCATTTGATAAAAGACTTTCAGTTTTAAAATTTTCTTCAAGTTCTGTGATTTTACTATAATTGTACTTTTGATATTTGCAACCATATATCATAACATTTATCATAAAGATTTTGTTTACTTTCCTTTCATATTTAGGACAATGATAGATTGCAATTGTTACTTACACTTCGTCTCAATACTTGTATAAATAATTCCAATTTGCATAACAACTGTTTCATTTTGAACATGATCTATGATTTTGCATCTAATTTCAAAGGAATGTATTAACAAAGTTTGTTCGCACGGAATGCAAATCCACGATTGCATACACTATTTATGCACCCGTCATATCCTGGGCTAATTCATTCAGAGTGGATGATACACGATAAACATAAAACTTTAATTTTGACAATTTTACCACAATTGTTGTATAACTCACCCCTAGAATCTCCCATCGTGTCCCATTTCACTCCCATTTCCTGGTAATTATATCTCTAAATGAAATTACTATGCCATACTCGTTATATTATATTCAATTATTTTAAAATTTCAATTGACAACCAAACATATTACATAAGACTATCTAAAATTTTAACGACATGTATTTTTCCGAATTCTTCATTTTCTCCTCTACAACACCCAATTAATAAATATCCTTCAGTGTCAAAGCATACACTTGACGAATAATTGATGTCCAAGTCTTTGAAAATAAACTGCAGTCCAAGTAAATCACCTTTCGAATTGATAACATGTAGTGCCTTGTTATAGTAATCTGCAACTACAATGTTATCACTAGGAGTAATAGTGATTCCCTCTGGTTGAAATGTTCCTAAATCCTTTGGTCCGTCGTAGGTAAACTTCAAGCGGCCATTTATAGCTACAGCTACTATTCTACCATGGTTTGCATTGTCAAAACGATCAATAACATAGACAACATTTCTAGAATCAGTGCGAATACGATTTGCATAACTGAACAATTTATTACCTTCTTTGTCGAATTCTAATGTAACTTTCCGTTTATAATCGCTACCGAAAAGAATAACTTGTCTTACTGAAAAATCTTGGACAGGAAACGGTGGTCCTTGTTCTCTCAGCCCAACTATTACTTCATTATCTTTGTTGACATGTATTGCCAATGGTCTCATTGGAAAAGTATCTAGCACGGTCTTGACCTCACCAGAAAGTGATACAAGTTGAATTGTGTTGCCACCAAATTCTTTTAGAAGTATTTCACCATCTTTCATTATTGTAAAGTCGAATATTTGTTTCTCAGACGTCTGCAATATCTTAATTGATGATTTTAAAAGCTTTCCTTTCACAAATTGATAATTGTCAGACGTTATAGTGTTATAGTGGAAGTAAATCAAATCGTCATTCGAGCAAAGTAACGTATAAACAGCTGGTAGAGTAGTTGTGTATGAATTGCAAACTGATGCAATAACTACAGACGTTACCTCCTGGAAACCTGGTGATGTCTTATTGATATCCTGTTTAGAAACAACGTCATTATCTTGTTTAGACGGAGGTCCTTGGTGCACAGTAACTTTACAGGAATTACACATATGCACACCACAATCGTCACATTTCCATTTAATATCTGGTCCTTTACAAAAATAGCATGACAGTGGCACTTTGGCTTTTCTTATACTTGTAGATATCCCTGATGTCGCCATTTATACAGTAAAAGAAACAGCAACACATTACACGTTTCATTTCTTCATTCGTTGTGCAAGTAGGTAAAACAATCAAATACTTCAGTATAGAGAAATCTGATCCCATTTAAAATTTGTCTTCCAATAACTTGAACATGAATAAACATTATTTGTATAAGTTTAAAGATAAATGCATCGATAGGATAATAGTACTACACATTAAATTATATTTTTGGGCCGTAACACAACTAGGTATTGTTTAAATTTTTTTTATTGTCATATTTAAAATGACTTATTTCATATACGAACGAGTTATTCTATATGAAGCTCAAAATGCATTTTAAAATCAACAATTGTCTTGAATTGATTATTTTATTTTTGAACTTGCGATACAGCACTCACTCAATCTTGCAAAGGATACGAAAACGGACAGCAGAAAGTATAACTACATGCTTAACTGTCAAATAGTATGATTTTTTATTTATTTTTAATGCTGTGTATGTTTTTCTATGAATCGATAAGGGGGTGTCATTGTTCATGGTATTGTTTACTTTACCTACCATATGGACTGAAACATGTTCTTCTCATTTGTATTATATCACCTTTGTCTATGATGACTATGTCATGTAGAAGTAGGATCAGCTTGTATTGTGCAATTGACTTATCCTGTCTTCGCCCGACAGCTGTAATAAGTAATATCAGTAGGTCATTGTAGGTGTAACATTCTCGTGATAATTAGGTATCAAAGGACAGCACGATGCATTATCTTGATGACTTCTTTCCTAGAGACCACGGGAATGAGAAAAAGTGTAAATGTATTTGTATAGTTAGTACATATAAAAAAGAAAATTTAGTATGATTGCTAATGATACAACTCTGCACAAGAGACCAAGTACCACAGTTCCCAACAACTTTATATCACCGTACGGCCTTTAACAATGAGTCCACACCGCATAGTCCGCGATTAAAGTGCTTGAAATGACAAATGTTAAAAAAATCAAACGAAAAAAAAAATAAAGGCCTAATAAAAAGTTTTCAAACAATATGTATAACTATCTAAAAGGACTATTTTTTGGCACTCAGCACAGTCTGGGTTTGGACAAGATCACTCTTGTCGAACAGCTCTTAATAATATCATAGGTAAATTATGTTTTTACATCTTATTTTGACAAATGCGCTGCGTCGGGAAAAAAACATTTACAAGTGCACGAATGTATGTTGATGTACAATACTCTGAGTGGTTTTGGTAAATTCAAAAACGAATTTAAAGATGACTGTTGGTATGCTCTGTGGGGTTCTTATGACTACTCAATTCCACAGTAACAGACCTTTTTCATTTCGAAATTGGTTAAAGATGTATTGATATACATTCACTGGCCAGATGATATATGGTACCCATGGTGTGGAAACCTCCAACATATGTGGCATTTACCCAGTGATTGTAAATAAACTCAGCATTGATACCAGGTTTATTGGCAGACGCATCACAAATTACAAAGTACAAATAGATAATGCTCATATTGAAAAACTTAATAGCAATGCTCCATATTAGGACCTCTTCTGTTTGTTTTATACATATATGATATTCCTACATATATCTATATGAGAAAACAATTGCACTGACTTATATGTTGATGAATGAACTTTATATATATTTTGGGTATTTGTTTTCCAACTCTACAGTCAAAAGAGCAAGAAAATTTGCATTGCACTCCGGAACAATGGAATGATAACAATATGTATTATAGATAAAAATAAAATGTATGATTTTAGAATAAAACGAAAAGAAATACCACCTTACAGTCAACGTTGTTTTACTATAAAGAATAAAATTATACAACCGTCCACATGTAAAAGTCACATAGAAATTGATCCTTTCATCACCAGGACAAACCAAATTGATTAAATCTGCACAAAAAATCATCTAGGCCTTATTTACCAGTAAAGATAAAGACATTTCCTTATCTAGACTGCAGAAAATCAATGTATAATGGTTATATTTTACCATTAATTGATTATTGTTGTATAGTTTGGATTGGTTGTAGCAATAAAGGTTCAAATAGAATCTAAAATTACAAAAGATAGCAGATAGAATTTTTTCTAAAACCCGACCAGTCAATTGAAAAATATATTGAATAATAAATATTTCATCATGTCTTGGAAGTCTTTCATAACATTTTATTCAGTTATAATGAGCATTATCATTATACTTGACTTTCATACTATTGTTTGCAATTTTGTTTTTCAACAATTTGTTGTTAATGATTCTTTATTAAGCCTCGGGAAAGATCATTTAACCCTGTGAAAATAAAGTATTGTTGTTGTTACAATAGATGGCTATTGTGTTTCCAAGTTGGAGCAACATCAAAATCAAACTAATGGATGAAAGCGGTCGGGTTGATCCGAGTAGCACATGTTTGCCCTTAACTGACATATAGAGGTTTCGATAAGATCTAGTAACAAGTTCAGAATAACTTAATGTTTTGATACTTTGTTTTTGCTGTATTTACAGATGTAAGTTTATTTCTATTATAATCACCGTTTAATTTCATGTCCTCCTATAGTATATTAATAAAAGAAGACGTTCATGTATTGATCATACTTAAATAAAAAAATGTTTTGAAATTGTAAAATGAAGTATGATTACTGTATATTTTTGAAAGAAAATAAATTATTTACAGTCTGTAGTATGTTTTAAAAAGAAAACCATTCGTTTCAGGCTTCGATACATATTTTATAAAACTATTGCATACAAATGTCCCAGAAATTTCCTTGCCTTGTTTGCCAAGCAGAATAAATGAAATGATCTGATCTGATTGTATCAACATTTTGTTTATGAAATTGTCACAGCTGTTTGAAACGGCTTGTCTACAATATATTTGCCAATGATTTTATTTCACACGAAACATTTTCCTACTGAATCGTTTGCTTCTGATAACAGTTTAGTTTCTAAACATAGTTAAAAAGTACATTGAAAAAATCTCACAATATGGGGTTCGTTCAGTAATTGAAACTCATTTTATTTCTATGTTGAGCTGCAGTATAAAAACAATAGCAGGTCACTGTCAGACGAATACATTTTTTTTTTGATTCAGCATAACACATTTGTATATGATATTTCAACAATAAGCACGCAGTATTAATGATAAGCAGCAAAGACTCGGAGTCATATATGGAAGTATTTATATACTAAACATTATTTGGTGGTCAAGGGAAAAATTGTTTACATCGACAACTTTGGAATTGCAACGGCTACTTATTGTGCAGATCTATATTTTTTTCTATAATGCATCTTTTTCATTTAAAACCTGCTCTAACAAATTGATCGACAAATTATTTTCATAAATGGACTTTGTTATATGATTACAAATCTTGAGACTAAGACACTTATTCGATCATCTTAATTTGAAAAATTCATTTGTAAGACCTATTCATGAAAATCACATGGACTACTTATTTGTCATGCCCTACATTTCCGAGCACTTCATCATCTGAGTTCAACATTGTTCAATATATAGGATCATGTGTCAATTAAACATTTTCACGTTTTGTTGACTAAAGATGCACAACATTTGTATAAAAAAAATCAACGAAATTTTTACTCAAAAAGTTCTATTGAAACTAAAAGGAGACAAATTCGCTAATTCATAACTTTTGACATGAGAAAAAAACAACTAAAAATTACATTACATGTGTATGTTACAACGAAAGAACGACATTTGCTCATGAAATTGGTGTAAATTTATATAAACTTCATAGTGGAGGTGTCTTTTTGTTGGGCGATACAATTTACATCTGGATACAATCTTCTGATCATAAACAAGCTTTTGTCCAAGTTAGGTGGAAATCAAGGATAGTGTAAGGAAGTTATTAGATTTTTTTTGTTTTTTACCAAAGAGTGAATGGCAGAAACAATAAGTCCATTTATCATGTTTATAAGTTAGATATTAAAATAAAATAAAGGATTGTTTTCCAAGTTCAGTGGAAATGCGGGATAGTTTAAGAAAGTTATCAAACTGTTAAAATCTTTAACAACAGATCTAGAGTGAATGTAATCATAACTTACATATTTTATAAAACTATTGCATACAAATGTCCCAGAAATTTCCTTGCCTTGTTTGCCAAGCAGAATAAATGAAATGATCTGATCTGATTGTATCAACATTTTGTTTATGGAATTGTCACAGCTGTTTGAAACGGCTTGTCTACAATATATTTGCCAATGATTTTATTTCACACGAAACATTTTCCTACTGAATGTTTTTTACCAAAGAGTGAATGGCAGAAACAATAAGTCCATTTATCATGTTTATAAGTTAGATATTAAAATAAAATAAAGGATTGTTTTCCAAGTTCAGTGGAAATGCGGGATAGTTTAAGAAAGTTATCAAACTGTTAAAATCTTTAACAACAGATCTAGAGTGAATGTAATCATAACTGGCAGAAAAACTAAGTCTATTAAGAAGTAAAATGCGGATAAAAGGGTTTTATTTTTTAAAACATTTAATTCTGGATAATACTTTATGATTATAAACAAGTTTCTGTCAAAGTTTGGTGGAAATCGAGGGTAGTTTAAGAAAGCTATTAAAATTTGTAAAACTTTACCCACAGAGTGAATGCTATGTTAACTGGTAGAAAAACATACATTCATGAGTAAAATACGGATGAACAGGATTTTTTTTCATACACAACTTTAATCTGGATACTATCTCCTGATCATAAACCAGCTACTGTCCACATTTGATAGAAATTAAGGTTAGTTTAAGAAATGTTAACATTTTAAAAAACTTAAATCACAGAGAGATTTTTTGTGGACGCCGCCGCCGAACACATAGTGAATAGTTATGGACGCCACCGCCGCCGACGACGAGAACAGAAGAATATTTAGAAAGAAAATAAAAAAAATAGTAAAAAACCAGCGTAGACGTAAGTTAACAAGTGAACAAAACCACACAAACAAAAAAGTGACATAAAACAATTCAAATGAAAAAAAGAGAAACTGTCAGTTACAATCAAGTTTACACTGACACAAGTATACGTAGATCCCTGGATTAAAAAAATACACATCCTAATGATTGAA
Organism: Mytilus edulis; assembly: GCA_019925275.1. Lineage (NCBI taxonomy): Eukaryota > Metazoa > Mollusca > Bivalvia > Mytilida > Mytilidae > Mytilus > Mytilus edulis. Next base: position 53,876,114 of record CM034349.1, on the reverse strand, counting down.
GGGGTAATTTTATAGACAACAAAAAATGAAGTCATTGCGATTTAACGAACATATCAACACAGAGTCTTTTACAATGAATACAATGTCTATTACGTATTTGGCACAACTTTTTGGAATTTTGGATCCTCAATGCTCTTCAGCTTTGTACTTGTTTGGCTTTGTAAATATTTTGATATGAGCGTCACTGATGAGTCTAATGTAGACGAAACGCGCGTCTGGCGTACTAAATTATAATCCTGGTACCTTTGATAATTATCTATACAATATGCATATGTCTCTTGTTTTTCGTTCAAGTTAATAGAATGATTTTTTTTCAATTTTATAAAAGTTTTTTTGATAGCGCCGTGTTAGCTTAATGGGTATCCCATTTGAGTGATTAACCGCTTTGTTATAATTCATGAAAAAAATACTTCGCATACCGAAATTTAAGGATTTCAGAATGAATCTTAATCAGCCCCACTTTCTATCTTAATTTTTTGTTTCCTTCGCATACACCGATAGATACCAATATACATTTTAATGACATATATTAAAGAATCACCTTTGCATACTTTTGCATTGTTTTGCATGAATATAGATGTATATTGACATGTTTATTTTCAGTCGGATGCATACTTTTGTATTATATTTTATGAATACAGGAGTATATTGACATATCTATGTTCAGTCGGATGCAGTTTTGATGTAACCTTCAGTGAATGTGATCCTACAAGTAACATGGTTATTAAATCGTACATACCAACAACAGATAATGACGGTTCATGTGTAAACAGGTCATTTGAATATTCATGTGATTTGCATGAAAGATTAATGGAAAAAGAGAAAATGTCAAGACAAGAGAGCTAACAGAAAAATAAACAGGAAGGAGTTTAGACAACAGAAGCTTCTCGTCTGAACTAAAGACTTTTGAAGAATTATCAAGAATAAATCCACTTTTCATCATGTACAATGTATTAAGACTTAGAAATAAGTAGGTTCAATTCTGCGTCAAGTTGTTTTCTTAACATTTAAAAGTGACAGAGAATATGGTGACTAGGTAGTTTGGTAGTTTACTCATATCAGTTCAGTAGGCTGATTTTAAAATTCAGATTGATCGTGAATTTACATATGAATATAATAAAATTGTTGTTTTTATTTCAGCATTGATTGAGACACATTTTTTTAAAAATCATTAGAAACTAAAGACGACACTCGTTGCCCGTTGCTTTTTTAACCGGATTTTTGTGACAAAAATGTCGGTTATTGATTTGGGGATGTACGGCGGGCGGCCGGGCAGTCGAGCAGGCGGCAATCAAATGTTGTCCATGCATTTACTCATGAACCGTTCAACCAAAGCTTCCCAAATTTTAATATGTTGTTACTGATGACAAATGGAGGTCAAGTTAAATAATGACGATTTTGACTTTTACCGTTCAGGAGTTATGGTTCTTGAAAGATTGAAAAATGGAGTTTCCAGTTGTGTCCGTGCATTTACGCATGAACTGTTCTACCAAAGCTTCCCAAATTTTAATATGTTCTTACTGATGACAAAATAGAGGTCAAGTTCAATAATGACGATTTTGACTTATACCGTTCAGGCGTTATGGTTTTTGAAAGATTGTAAAATGGCGTTTCCATTCACGTTGTTGCATTTACTCATGAACCATTCAATCTAAGCTTTTCAAATTTTAATATGTTGATACTGATGACAAAATGGAGGTCAAATTTGATATGGACGATTTTCACTTTCACCATTCATCAGTAATGGTTCTTGTGATATTGCCAGGACACAAATAAATATTAATAAATCCGGTTTGCTGTCGTTGTGACAGCCTCTTGTTTAAAAATCACATTACCTTTTTTATAAATATTGTACAAAACAAGTCTTCTGTGAAATGTATTTTTTCTATCGCAGTTGTTGAATTTATACGCAATAGTTTTGTTGCTATAGTCTTGAAATAGAAGTTAATGATCTGATTCCCGGATCTTGTTTTATTGTAGTTTGTTTCTGTTTAATCGACTTTCAAAATAAACATAGTAAGTCATTTCTACCCTGAACTTGCATAATATTCGAAATAAAATTGATAAATACAGTTTTTTTTGTTAAAGATACCAGTAGATATTTTCTACTTTTATGTCATATACTCAAAGTAAACAGTTTTCAATCAAATACATGAAAACCTAAAACCAAAGCGTTCAATATCAAGTAAACAGACAAAACAAAATACTTCCTGGGTCACCTACACAGATTCGCATCATATATATAATAACTGGTACCACACAACACATTTCATGGTGTATGGTGTTTCTGTTATGTTTTCTTAACAAAAATTGTTTCTTCAAAACCGCTTTGTGAGATTCAAACATCTGCAAACTACTGTTGCTTAAATTATGATTGTCAGATTTTAGTTTTGTAGTCTGGTCTGTAAAGCTAACGCTTCCTGATAATGAATATATACTTCATGGGGATTCGTATAAAGGATGATACATGCAAACCAGGATACCCTCATGCAACCAGTTTTAGTTCAAGCTTTTCCCTCATTTTATATTTTCATCATCATTTGTATCTTTTTGTTTTGTTTATAATATTTGAACAAAGATAAACAACTGTTGCCTCTAATCGATCTCTTAGCAGAAACATAATTTTTGTTTAGGATTTTCCTTGTTTCCAAAATGGCCCAACAATTTATAGTGTAAAACCATTCAAGGGGAAAACAACAGTCTAATCTTTATAAAAAAACGTGCAACAAAAAACACTTATGAATATGTCTTTTATCAGGTCAATTATATAAGGTTGTAAAGAACAAATATTAAACAAACAGAAAAAAGACTGAATTTATGAACAAATACTATTTTGAGAAGGCAGAAGACAGAAAAGGAAAATATCTGATGAAATCAGTACACGAAATCCCTTATATTCAGAATATTCTTCCCTGCAATAGAAAAAAACACCATGACGGTATGCGTATTCAACATAAAAAGTTCCTACATATTACAAAATTAGAAACCAAATTAAAAGAAACGTTAGTATTTATGCCAATGAACTATAGTTCTTTTTGAAAACTTCTATTCATTGTACGTTAGTGGATTCGCTAAATTGTCGTGATGGTGCTATTTGAACACGCTCTCATTTTTGTTATTTACGCGTCATACAAATGTAATTATTACAACATACGCGAAGTGCTAGTGAATTAGTTCATTTACATGTAATTAAAGCAAAGGTCAAAATCTAGATTGTCAAATGTATCTATAACCTTGACGTCAATTGTAAGGTCATAAACCAAGAACCTCACATAAAAGGACCATAGGTCTGTAATATGTATAGTTAATGAGTTATATCATTTACGCATAATACTAAATATAAGAGTTGCGGAAACTCCTACTATATCTACACGCCCTTTTAACCAAAATTTATGAGTTACGACATGTCCCAATTGAGAAAATAAAAAAAAATGTTTGCTATATTTTGTACGGTTTATGAAAAAAAATGAAAATACGCCAAAATCAAAATTCAAAATATGTCCTTGACATTAAAATGTTTTAGGACCAATGACCTCCAATCCAAATATCCTAGGTCTCAATCACTTATAGTTTACCACTTACAAATGCAAATCAAATGTATTAGGGGAAAACTCTCATATGGATTTTCGAACCACTTGGGTCAACATTGCAAAAATCATCTTTAGATATAACAAGCAATTTGTTAAAATAAATTTGTCGCTTTCTTTTACGTTTACGGTGAAGATGCACTCACAGGGGAACAAAAGTGTTCGGGAAGATACCTCCTTCAAAGAAAATTATTCAGTACAACAGGGACAATTCAAAAGGCTCATAAACTGTTTGATATTATATACTGAACATTTAAGCGAAACAAAATGTATACGCGAGAAATAAAAGTGGCGGAGGAAGAAAAGAATTTTTTTTTAGATTAAAACCAAAGAACAATTGAAGGTCTTTTCACATCAATTCTCTAAATTATTGATGAGTAACTATTGACATATAAACATAGATTTCTTCTTACTGAATCCATCAATAGATGTTTAAATATATTTTTTTTGTCTTAAATAAAGGAGAAAATTGTAAATTCCCGGTTAAAAGATATACACTTCCGGTCTCACATGATAGCTTTATTTACACTGATTCCAATTTAGATATGGTTTCTTTATACTTCTGCCTATAATAAGGGAGATATTAGGTACTTCAAGTCTCAAATGATTGGTTGATACTAAAATGGGGAATGTGTCAAAGAGACAAATCCCGACCAATGAGCAACCAACAGCCGAAGGCCACCAATGAGTCTTCAATTCAGCGAGAAACTCACGCATCCGGAGGCGTGCTTCAGCCCCTAAACAAAAATATATACTAGTATAAGTTCAGTGATAATGGACGTTATTCTAAACTGCGAAATATACACAAGAAACTTAAACTTAAAATTATACAATACTAACAAAGGCCAGAGGCCCCTGACTTGGGACAGGCACAACAATGCGATGGGGTCAAACATGTTTTTTTGAGATCTCAACATGATGTATGCATATCAAACAATATATAGTTTCTAAAAGATTCCATGAAATAAGTGCAAACAATGCTACTTCCGATTTATTCAAAGTCACATTCTGTTAATATAAGGACATGAATGGTATGCAATTAGTTATCAAAGTTACCAGGCTGATGATTTGATAAGACAGACGTGCGTTTCGTATACATAAACACTCATAACTAGTGACAATCAGATCAAAATAGTTAGAAAGGCAAACACAATTTGGAAATTAGTATGGCGTTCATTAACACTGGAGTAGTATATATTTGTTTAGGGGCCAGCTGAAGGACGCCTCCGGGTGCGGGAATTTCTCGCTACATTGAAGACCTGTTGGTGACCATCTGCTGTTGTTTTTTATTTGGTCGGGTTGTTGTCTCTTTGACACATTCCCCATTTCCATTCTCAATTTTACATTTAAAGTTGAAGAGCATTGAGTATCCAAAGTTCCAAAAATTGTGCCAAAAACGGCAAAAAAGACACTATGGCTTTATCATGTACTAAGTTGGAGTATTGATTAATCAACCTCAAACTTAATCATTTCAGGGACAATAACTCCTATAAAACGAAAGATACCAAAGAGACAGTCAAACTCATAAATCGAAAATAAACTGATAAAACTATGGCTAAAATGAAAAAGACAAACAGACAAACAATAGTACACATGACACAACATAGAAAACTAAAGAATAAGCGACACGAACCCCACCAAAAACTAGGGGTGATTTCAGGTGCTCCTGAAGGGTAAGCAGATCCTGCTCCAAATGTGGCACCCGTCGTGTTGTTCATGTTACATGTATAACAAATCCGGTAAATAGTCTAATATACCATTTGTGAAACGGGTTATTCCATAACGGTCAACCAACTCGTGATGGAGTCCGCAAAATTTACGAAGGGATGATTTCAACTTCACCATTTGGAACTCTTGGTTTAACAGCGTCCTTGTGGGCAGCAACCCTTTATCAAGAAAATCATGATAGGAAATGCAAGCATATAAGATGTCATTGAATTGTTTCAAACCGAAAATGCCATATCTTGATCAAATTAGGCAAATATTTTGTTCTTTAAAACTACAAGTGATTAAAAGAAAATAGTGCAATAAGTCTGAATATATTTTATGATTAATTTTAAGGTCCCACTATTTGGGTAATTTTGGCTCTTATGAGTTTTGTTGTTTTATTGCCTTTTATTTTGATAACTTATTTATAGAGAAACCTTTTCTTAGCAAAATGGTATCATAGACAAGAACAGATTTAAAAATAAGTAAATTATAATTGTTGTCATTATCATTTCTCTAATGTTCTCCAAGTCATTACCTTGAAATAGGAGAAAGACCAATCAACACCCTTTTTCAAAGACATGAATTTTTTAACCAACTAAAAACCCCGCCAGAGGTCGAAACATTATACGGCGGCAAATCTATAACTATAAACATTCTATTAGAAAAAAAATCAAAATTAAAGGCTCCGTTTCATTTCTCCTATCCCCTCTGTATGGGGGTTGCAATTTACAGGTCCATTATATAAGTAATAACCCTATCAATGTCTGATTTTTGTCCATTTTGGTGTCTCTCTAGAGAAAAAGTGATACAGTACAAAGAGAAACTTCCAATGCTAAATTTATCAGTAAGGCAAACTTAATATAAAATGAACATACTGGAAATTCATGTATTTACTTCTTTTAAAATAAACCCGCTAACGCTAGGTTGTCAGATATAAGCCTACTTCAATGAGCATAGAGCATGGCATAAAAGAATCCTTTCTTTAATTTAATAACTGTAACTGTATGGTCATTATTGTAAACCCCGTATGTTTATTATTAAAGACCCATCGATTTAAACTTAACTTTTGCAATGCATAATTTTGACAATTTTCCAATAATTAGGTCTTTCCACTTTTCGTGGAAAGACCTTTTGTTTTTCTTCTGATTTTTTTTCTTCTGCCGTCTGAGATGCTTTTTTGTCTAACAACATATCCAATGGATTTTTGGCCAATGATGTTGTACAGTAATGGGGGTTTCAAAACTCACCCTGTGTGACCGAACACTTATTCTTAAAGGAGTTATCTCCCCGCGTCCGTTTTTTCTTGTTATCGCTATATCTCTAATAGTTATCAAAAGTACCAGGATTATAATTTTATAAACCGTAAAAGATTTTGACTGGAGTGATTGGAAGACATCTTATGGGAGTTATTTCCCTTTGAAAAATTAAGATAGGCGATTTAAGATAAATTCATACGTTATAAGTCGTAGAGGCCTACAGTCTTTTGATATGAAGTCCTTGGTCCATTTGAAGGAAATTGAGGTCAAGGCTAAAGTTCAAGGTCAGGTTATAAATTATAAATTTTGTTTGTTATCGTTATTCCAAAGAAACTGTGACAGTAAATGATATGATGTGTTTGCAAAAAAACTGTTTACAAAAAGGCGCAACTTCAACCTATTTAAGTCGAAGAGTTTTGGTTAACCCTTATAGGAGTTTTCTCCCTTTTTGTATTTGAAATCAGTATTTCTCCACAACCATACAAGTGATCGATCTGGGGTCTTTTGATTTTAGATCACTGACATATGACCTCAAAATTGACGGCCAATTTGACGTTCTAGATTTTGACCTTTGCTAAAACTTCTTTCTGGTTCATCATAAAACAATTAAGTCTTCTGCATAAACCTATTAATCTTATTTTTTTTTTTATATCAGTTTGATTTACCACATTACATCAACACGGAGTGACATTTTCTAACATTGTTTTTTTAAATTTCATTCTTATTATCGAGGTGGAAAGACCTTCAATTGTTCTCTGAAGAATTGGTTTATTAATATCTATTGTGATTTTGTCATCTTAAATCGAGGAACAATCATGTCAAGGTTTTTCTCATTTTAAATCTCAAAAATTTACAAATGATAGCCACAGATTCGATTCGTATCTTATATTAATTCCACAGAAGCAGATTAGAATCAGTGACATGTCCATTGACCATAACGACGATGAAAGAACATACTATAATGACACAACCACATCATATGAATATGTTTGAACATAATATAAGGATCTTTGCACATCATATAAGTATATTTGTACATCATATTAGAACATTTGCACATCATATAAGTTTATTTCCACATCATATAGGGATATTTGCACATCATATAATAGAATTTATGATTCAGCATAAATTCTGTTATTAGTGTAAACAATGTGTGTCATTGACCGTTCTACTTTTTTGTCTAATGTGGGTTATCACTTATATGATTGATCACGCGCAGTATGACTGCGCATATAATCTTTTCAATAGCTACATTTTACGGACACAGACGGATATATATTTTGAGAATTTCAAAAAGCCACCCACCCACCACTATTTGTTTATAATATATATGGACAATTTTTGCTGTGTCTTGATGTATTTTTTTTCAGAATGTTCCGGTTACAATTAATGGTGCGAGGTGTCAACTAAGCAGTCAACTGTATATGGAGCGTATCAGTTAAGTATCCAGTGAACTTATCTTTAGTCTGTATTTTGCTGGTACAGCTTTACCATCTCAACGTTATGTGCGTGTTCTGTTTCAAGACTATGTATTTTAGGGACATTTCGCTGCGTTTACTTTAGATATGCGTCATTTTGTCGCATATTTCATAAAGCATCCAAAACATTTGATATTGGGTGGTCTCTGTATCACTGGACCCACCACACAAAAAAAATAAATCTCTCTCTCCCAGGATTCATTTTATTTCATTGGATGCTTCATTTATTGTAAATATTTAGTTTTATCCTGCAATTGGGTGTCCTACTATACAGATACAGCCCTACAGATATCGCTATGCTGTATCTGTATACTATACAGATATCGCTTTAAAGCTCCGCCCACTGCCAGACTGAGTATTGTTTGAACCTGTTTGACCTGAGAATGTATACCCCAGTTGCATTCCTATGACGATGACAATTGTCGATTTCAAACTTGAATGTGTATGGTTGTGTTACAAAATCAACCATGTCAATTTCAGCATGCATGTTTAGTGAATGTCAAGACTGAAGCGTAGGACAACTCGTACACTTCTGTTTCAAATTTGACAATATTGTGTTATTTATTTTTACTGTTGAAATTAGTTGTTATGTTAAAATAGATAATTATTCACCTTGAGCGATGTATTATTGTTGACCATTCGAGATTCTTTTTTTGCGAACCCGTCTTCAGCGTAATGTGTGATTTTGATATTACTACTCGGGCCTCAAGGGATTACAAATCGAAAATAAATGCTAAATATGTTAGTTTTTGTGCCTTTCAAAACACAAACAATATACAGTATTAATTGCAGAATTAATGGCGGAATCCTGGGATACAGATATTTACTCGTCTCGAAACAGGTGTAGTAGCTCGCTAAAAGCTCGCATACACCTCGTTTCCTAGCCTCGTACAAATACAGCTGATATTTAAAGACACTAAACAGTTATTGTCTATATCTATCTAGTCAGTAATCTAGTTATCTGTTGTAGTCTGCCGATATGAAAGGTGACTACGTTCATTTAATTATCTATCTGCTTGCTATATATATATATATCTTAACTGTTTATCTAGTTATATGTGTTTATAATTGTATAGTTTGTAATAAAGCTGTGGCCAAATACTGTCAAATCTGTGTTTCTGATATTTGAGTATCAATAATGACAATATTTGCACATCATTTAAGTACATTTTCCCATTATATAAGTATGTTTGCACATCATATAAGTATGTTTGCACATCATATACGTATGTATGCACATCATATGAGTATATTTGCACACCATATAAAGTTCTGCGGACATCATATAAAGATACTTGCACATGACATAAGCATATTTGCACGTCATATAAAGGTGTTTGCATATCAGATTTTGACAAGTGACATCATATAAAGGTAAATGCACATCATATAATGATAAGTGCACATTATATAAATGTAAATGCACATCATATATAATGAAAATGGTCATAACAAGACTGTTTTGGCATTCCATACGATTGCATAAGGTAGTACTATTTTTATGCACCCGTCACATACTGGGCATTCACATTCAGAGTGCACGCTACACAATGAATGAGGGAACTTCAGGAAATAATTTTAAACATTTTACGATAATTGTTTTTATAGTTATAACTCTGACTGCAATTATTAAGGCATGCTCATTTTATTATATTTAATTATTTTAAATTCCAATTTACCAGCTAACATATTACATCAGACTATCTGTAATTTTAACGACATGAATTTTACCGTGGTCTTTATTTTCGTCATCAGCACATCCAATTTACAAATATCCTTCATTGTCAAAGCATACACTTAATGGAACATTGATGCTCAAGTCTTCACAAAAAAACTGCAGTCCAAGTAAATCTCTTTTCGAATTTACAACATGTAGTTCATTGTTAAATGCATTTGAAACTACAATGTTATCGCTAGGCGTAGTGGTAATTCCCGTTCCACCTCTGGACCATCGTAGGTAAACTTCAAGCGACCATTACTATCTACAGCTACTATTCTGCCGTTACTGACATTGTCAAAATGATCAATAACGTAGACAACATTTCTAGAGTCAGTGTGAATACGATATGCATAATTGAACAATTTATTCCCTTTTTTGTCAAATTCTAATGTTACTTTCCGATGATAATCGCTACCGAAAAGTATACCTTGTCGGACCGAAAAATCCTGGACTCGAAAAGGTGGTCCTTGTTCTCTTAATCCAACTATGACTTCATTATCTTTGTTTACATGTATGGCCAACGGTATCATTGGAGCAATATCTAAAACCGTATTGACCTCACCCGTTGGTGCTAAAAGTTGAATTTTGTTGGTATCAAAATCTTGAAAAAGTATTTCACCGTCTGGTTAATTGTCATGTCAAATATATTTACCTTATGCGACAGCAATATCTTGATGGAGGATTTTAAAAGTTTTTCCTTTGACAAATTGATATTTGTCTGTCGTTGAATCATTAAAGTTAAAGTAGAGTAAATCATCATCCGAACAAAGTAAGGAATGAACAACAGGGTAAATCATCACCCGAGCAAAGTAACGTATGAACACTAGGGACAGAAGTTGTGTATGAATTGAAAACTTCTGACGTTACCTCCTCGGAACCTGGTGATGACTTGCTGATATCCTGAATAGAAACAACGTCATGATCTTGTGTAGACGGAAGCCCTTGATGAACAGTAACTTTACATGAGTTAAACATGCAAACATTGCAGTCGTCACATTTCTATTTGATTTCTTGTCCTTTGCAAAAATAGCATGAAACTGACACTTGTGCTTTTCTAATACAAATTGGTTTCTGTAAAGGCAAGCGCACCAGTGATCAGCATTTAGTTTTGAGAATTCTTAAAGGTATACTCAACAAGGCAATAAAAAATTCTTTACATGCTTTGTTGACCTACGAAGAGCCTTTGATACTGTTAGTCATAATGGACATTTTTATAAACTGAGAAATATGGGAGTCAGTGATTTGTTTTACAACACTCTAAAAGATATGTATAATAATATTGAACTTTGTGTAAAGGTAGACAAATATTTTATGACTGAAAACTTTACATCTAACATAGGGGTCAAACAAGGGGTAATTTAAGCCCCACTTTATTTAATTTTTTATAAATGATATTCTTGACTCTTTTGATGAGACCTGTAAACCTGCTATTTTAAATTCCTTACAGCTTAATTGCTTATTGTATGCAAATGACTTAGTATTGGTGTCAGAAACAGCTGATGGTCTACAGAGATGTATTGATAAACTATATAATTACTATGATAAATGGGGGCTCCAAATAAATATAAAGAAAACCAAATTAGTAGTATTTAATAAAACAGGAAAACTAGACGAAAAAATATTTAATGTTGATAATATACCTATTGAAAGGGCTAGGGGCTATTAATATTTAGGAATTTATGTGAGTGCAAGTGGAAGCTTTACAGAGGCTAAAAATAATTTATATAAAAGAGGATTGAAAGCTTTATTTAAATAATAATTTGACGAGCGCCATTTTTCCGTGGAACTGATCACGACGAAGTCACGTATTTCGCGAACGTGTACATTCTTGGAGAAACTTAATTTTCTTTTTAAAAAATGTAAAAGGGAGATACTTCGATTTTCTTGCCAGACAAAATACACCAGTGCAGCTATTTATCATATAGTCCGATCATATATATGAAGGTCGTAATTGAAAATCTAATTCTTATAGAGTTGGTAGACGTGGTATTTGATCTTGTGTCTACCCTCCTTTCTGAGTATAAGGAATACAATTTAAAAGACAGCATTTCCCGTCTGGAATGTAGGAAAGGCCATCATATTAAGGCAATTTACAACCTTGCAACATTTTGCTTCACATTTATAAAATGTGACCTAGCTGTTTCATAAAGAAACAATCCGCTAAAGAGTAAATTTGATTGATTGATCACAAAGTGAGAAGGTCCTGATATAGGATATAGTCCGTTTTAAAGGGCGGAAAATTTGGACAGCCATCATTTGGACTGAACATGAGGAAAATGAGGTAAATTAAATATTGATCTGACAGGACATGGCTGCTTTTTTTTTTATACATCCTGAAAAGCCAAATGAACTTTTCACATTTTGCAACAGTTTTTACAGCCGTTCAAAATTTACATTAAAAGTGATCACTGAGCATATTTTTATACTTTAATTTAAGTCACATTTGGATGTAATATACTGTAAAGAACTGTCCCTCGTCGCAGATGAAATTGTTCACACCGAAATATACTCCACAAAACGGTTAAGACTGATTTACACCGACAAGAAACTTTTATTTTATCAAAGCATGTTTTATTGGTCTTCATTTATCTTTTAATGATCGAGAATTTAAATGAAAGTCAGCATATCAATAGTAAGAGTTTACAATCGTTGATAATTTGTTTATTGCACACTTGTTTAAGGTTGTTAAACAGTGCATATGTATATACTATGAATATTTAACTGGACGTTAAGTAAAACAAAAAATATCGATCATGTAAGAATGGCTGGTAGTTTACTCCCAATGTGATTTGTGTATATATATTTTGTAAGTGCATATATATTAAAAAATCCAACTCATGAAAATTAATATAATTCTTTATTCGTGTTTTCTTCTCTCTTCTCCGGTCATGAACAGCATAAACAATGAGTAAAAATAATAATGTTACAACACACAAGGACAATGACACAGGGAGACATTAACAGTTTGTTATACGCGTAAAAAGATAAACGTATCTTTTATGCATTTTTAATGTGCTATAATTAATGAATAGTTATGTTGTTGCTAGTCAATAAGGACCTGGTGTCCTCCCGTCCTATGCAATTCACCACTGACACGGTAGTTGACGGATTTATTCTCGACCATAGATAGAACAAGGCAGTCATGTAAACCCCAAATTAAACAGAGTCATGTCATCGTCTATTCAACAAAGAACATCCCTTATTCAGGCAAGAACTATATTGTTTTAATTAACACTAAATTCTTCCTCATTTTATTGTATTTTGTGATTACATGTACAATTAATGCAAAGCTTTTAAATTGTTTCTTTACATCATTATTTCTTTCGGCAAGTAAGTTTAACCGGTCATTCTTTAAAATTATTAATAATATTAGTAATTTTGTCCAGGCCTGAAATGTCACGTATAAATAATGTTCATCTGAATTTACCTTGATGTCTTAATTCCAAAGAAGTATTGACCCTTGGTCGATATCATTCGATGTTCTTGATAGTTTTCTTTGACTCCAAGACTTGCCAAGCAAGATGGATTTTTAGAAATATGGTCATCTCTTGTTCATCTTCCGACCGACTGTATAAATCTTTTCAAAGTGGGCCGTCCATTTGGATGTGCTTAATGTTTGAATTCGAAACTGTGTCCGGTCAGAATGGAGAAGTACTATCCGATGACTCGTGTAACATGAATGCCACACTCAGCAATATTTAAAAGAACGACTGAAACATCTTCTTTGGATTTTGTATGCGATCTTGTGTACGGTTAAAATTATTTACTTATCTTATGTACCCTCATTTTACAGAGGAATTTCAAATTCAAGCATTTCGGTTGATCCTATTAATAGGACTTACCGACAATTGTATTTATTGTTAATTATTTTTCATCCTAAACATTTCTGAAAAATTTGCCACTAGACATAAGAAAAAAATCAATCAGTTGTCGTTCTTTGTTTTACTTCTCTGCTCTAGCTGATATTGGCATGTTTTTGGGATTAAAAACTGTCATAAAAGAAATAAATAGAGGTTGGCCCGTATGGTCCTGATTTTTCTCAATAGCAAACAATAATACTGACTTAAAACTTTTTACTTGTTTGGCTTAATAAATATTTTGATATGAGCGTCACTGATGAGTCTTATGTAGACGAAACGCGCGTCTGGCGTACTAAATTATAATCCTGTTACCTTTGATAACTATTTTAATTAAAATACAATTAACATTACCTTATGATCTCATCGTATGTCATGTTTAAGAAAATTAAGAAATTATTTATATATTTACCCTATTGTATTGATAATTTTCCCCATATATGTATTTCTTTATTTATCAGAAAATATTTTTTAAACTGATGTAGTAAAATTGATAATGGAAATTAGGCATGTATCAAAGAGACAACAACTAGACAAAACAGCATAATAAAACAACCTAAGGTCACCAATAGCCTTATTACGGCGAAAGAGTCAAAATATTCTGCTTTTAATTTATCATTTATAATGGTATTTGTGCCAAGTGGAAAAACTGGACTGCATGGTGTTCCTCGTCAAATAATGGCATTAGTGTTGCATTTTTAGAAAAATCTATTAATCAGAAGTTGTCGCTTTACTTATACCAGAAAAACGTGTCTGATTTATGCACTCAAGCCATATGCACACATAAATAGTTTAATCAGCAAAGCTCCATTGATTCCTTAATTTTCTTACTGAGTCCTCTTAAACCTGTTTTTGAGAGAGAGAGAGAGAGAGAGAGAGAGAGAGAGAGAGAGAGAGAGAGAGAGAGAGAGAGAGAGAGAGAGAGAGAGAGAGAGAGAGAGAGAGAGAGAGAGAGAGAGAGAGAGCGTATCCAGAGATGTCTATGTAATTCGACAACACTTTACAAAGTATGGTGTGCTTATAGTTACGCTAAAGACGATAGCATGCTACTTCAACACTTAAACGTGTAACATTCATGGAAACTTGCATCATAAGATTACCATTGATAAACATTTAATTCCGATTCCGATTTAAATGTTAGGGTTGAGACCTACAATGTAATATTTTGACGTAATTTGTTGTTGGTTTGCTGTCTCCCTTTCCATTTATACATTTGTAAACATTAACATTTAACATTGACATTAACATGTATCTTTTGTAAATCAACTTTTCTAGATCAAAGGGACGGGTTTAGACCTTCACTTTAAAAGTTTAACATAATGTGTTGTTACTTTGCTGTCTCAATTTTCATTCGTGAATCTATCAACATTTAACATGTATCTTTTGTAAGTTAACCTTTCTAGATCAAAGGGACGGGTTTATACCTGCACTGTAAAAGTTGGTTTGCTGTATCATTTCCATTCATATGTATCAAATTTTGAATAAAGAAACTATATTTCCTTCACCCAGATTATTTTAACGCTGTCTTCTTTTTAGAATTATTCACCAGTCAGTTGTATCAAATGCATACATTTCTTATATAGAATACAGTTTCGTTCTTCAGTTTGGGGCCGATGGGGCGGGGGTCAAGACATGTTTAATCCCGCCACATATGTAGAACATACTGTATAGACACTTGTTTAATGTTGAAGACTGTAATAATAATGCCCTCCAGATGTTTCTTCATTATTGATGTCGATGAGTGTGGATAGTATGTTTGGATGTTTGACAGTGTCTTATGACAAAAGGAGTTCTATGTTTTTCCTATATGGTGTTATTAACTGTGTTGCACGATGACAACCAAAATGAGCATTAGGAGTGTTATTTATTAATGTATTTTTTTTTATGTTCATGACGGGCATGGAAGAGACAGTAATTACATTAGTTACTAAATGATTATGATAGAATATGTTCTACATCTTTGATTTTGGATACATTTTGTAGCTAGGAGAGCAACACATAATAGGTTCTTTTTTCAAGTGGTTTTTTTTCTAAATGGGAGATGATATCTAGTTTTGAGAATATGATATAAGGAGCCTGTAATTCAGTGGTTGTCGTTTGTTTATGTGTTACATATTAGTTTTTTTTCAATAAAAGTAAGGCCATTAGTTTTCTCGTTTGAATTGTTTTACATTGTCATTTCGGGCCTTTTATAGCTGATTATGCGGTATTGGCTTTGCTCATTGTTTATGGCCGTACAGTGACCTGTAGTTGTTAATTTCTGTGTCGATTTGGTCTCTTGGAGAATTGTCTCATTGGCAATCATACCATCTCTTTTTTATATGTATTTGCTTACTATTGGTATGGTTCTATTTATATTACTTTGAGGTGGACTGTCAGTATCATTAGTTAAAATTTTTTGTTAAAATGTCAAATTGTTCCTCAGATTAAAATACATTTATTCATATGAATTACTATTTATCTCAACTATTTGTATGGTTCGGTTTTTTCATGTACCTTTTGTTAGTCCTCTAAACGAAATTTAAAAGGGGTAAAGTTGAGATCGAGAAAAAACTAGTTTTGGTTGGTATACTATTGAGGTGTAACACGCACCTTTTTTCCATTCATATATACACACAAAGAAAATATGTCTATATCGTTATGCCGTAAAAAGATCGGTCTTTAAATTGCTAAATATAGATATTACAAGTGTGTGAAGTATTTAGCCATGACAATGTTTACTTAGTGACAAATAAAAAGGAAGTAATACACGTGACTTTAGAAATGGCTACATCAAGTAAATCCACAAGTATAAGAAAAGCACAAGTGTCAGTGTCATGCTATTTCTGCAAAGGACAAGAAATAAAATGGAAATGTGAGGATTGTAATGTTCGCATGTGTAACTCTTGTAAAGTTACTGTTCATCAAGGACTTCCGTCTACACAAGATCATGAAGTTGTTTCTATTAAGGATATCAGCAAGTCATCACCAGGTTCCCAGGAGGTAACGTCAGTAGTTATTGCATCAGTTTTCAATTCATACACAACTTCTGTCCCTAGTGTTCATACGTTACTTTGCTCGGGTGATGATTTACTTTACTTCAATTTTGGCGGTGAAACGACAGAAAAAAACCAATTTGTTAAAGGCAAAGTTTTAAAATCCTCTATAAAAAAATTGCAGACGTACACGCTGAATATATTTGACATGACAGTAAACCAAGACGGTGAAATACTTTTCCAAGATTTTGATAACAACAAAATGCAAATGTTATCACCTTCGGGTACAATTAGGTCTGTGCTAGATACTTCTCCAATGATGGTTTTAGCCGTTCATGTAAATAAAGATAATGAAGTAATAGTTGGATTAAGAGAATCAGGACCACCGTTTCCAGTCCAGGAGTTTTCAGTCAGACAAGTTATAATTTTCGATAGTGATTATCAACGGAAAGTTACTTTCGAATTTGACAAAAAAGGGAAAAGATTGTTCAGTTACGCATTTCGCATTCGTACGAATTCTAAAAACGTTATCTATGTCATTGATCGTACGATAAGTCAACTTAATGGCAGAATTGTAGCTGTAGATACAAATGGCCGCTTGAAATTCACATACGACGGACCAAGTGATTACGAATCATTTTACCCACAAGGAATTACTATATCGCCTTGTGATACCATTGTAGTTGCAGAGAGTAGTAACGATTCACTACATGTTCTTAATTCGAAAGGAGAGTTACTTGGTTTGCAGTTAATAAGCAAAGATCTTGGAATCGAATATCCAAGATGCGTATGCATTGACAGTGAAGGATATTTATTAATTGGATGTGCTTGCGGCAAAAATGAAGTTTACGGAAAAATTCATGTCGTGAAAATGAAAGATAGTCTTAAGTAGTAAATAGTGAAAAGGTTGTTGGTAGGGTATTGAAATTTTGCAAATAACGAAATATGATATATTCCTAGATGACAATATAACAGTATGCAGAAATATAATTTCCAGGCATAAGGGAAGCAGATTTGCCATGTTAAACATGATTTGAAATGGATTTCGTTAGACCCCTCCTATATTTTATAGAATGTATATCGGCTTTCAATATTTGGTTTCTACTTTATGTAGAGCGGGTTCATTATAGTATCAAACTAATGCACGCAAGTGTTGAACTTTTCATTATCCAATTAAAACGTTTCATGATTTTTCCGTTTTCTTAAGTAGTAGAATTCAACCAATAGTCGTGGCTACCTTATCTAGTATTCTGTTGCAGTAAACAATGTTATGATCTTATTTTAAAGCTATTAGTTTTCCTGTAAGCTGCAGCTTTCGCCAGTTATAAGGAATGCACAGAAATGTTTATCTTTGGATTACATTAAAACTATCGAATTGTTAACTGATTAATAACACTGTACTCAGAATATGTCTGAAAATCACGTTCATTTCTATAGACGCATGTATACTACTTTGATGGACACAAGCTCTTTGGTGTTCAATATCATTTAAATTTTAAGACTAGAATATTTTCTAATCTAGTTTAAAAACGTCAAATCCTTTTGAAATAAAAGAATGCTATTAAACCAAGATTTCGAAGGGGTGAAGGTAAAATCGTCTATTCGACTTTTTTACGGACGCCAATACGAGATCGTTGACTGTGATGGAATACCTCATGACAAATGACGACACATAGGTTTCATTTGTTGTAACCAACACAATCCCGTCTTAAATACCATTGAATATGACCTAACGAATTAAACTTATTACCCGGGATGTAGTTATATGAGCAACACGCCGTATGCCATATGTGCTGGACGATCTTAGATCACTACAGGGTTTCGTTGTGGTTCGAGTTGCTGTCTCATTTGACCAGGTTAGAGGAAGTTTGCATATTTACAAAATAAAATCAACCCGTCATATTTGTATTTGCCTGTCTGCAAAGAAATTAAAACGAGAAATACCATTTGAACATTCAAACTCAAAAGTAGAAAAATAAACTGACTCGACTAAATACCACTGACTAGGTGGAATTGATTTTACTCATTGCCAGGTAGCCTCGTAATGAGAGGTTGTCTTTTGTTGCTTACTACCCTATATATTTTTAATCAAGTGTTAAAGCATATTATATGTTTCCTCGTTTTAATTGCATGACATTACGTCAGTGCGTTTATGCGTAAGAGATGACTAGGTAGACTGGCTTTGCTGATCTTTGAAGGCAGTTTAGAAAATACGGATTTTTTGTGTTATTAAAATTTGCTGTTACTAAATATTAGAAATTATTATAAATTAAGGAATGTATCTCCCTCATGCAAAGCTCTGATTCCTTTCACAAATTTGACTATATTTTTTGGACCTTTGGGATTATAGCTCTTCATCTTTTTTATAAGCTTTGGATTTCAAATATTTTGGCCACGAGCATCACTGAAGAGACATGTTTTGTCGAAATGCTCATCTGGTGCAACACAATTAGTACCGTTGATTTTATTACTACCACTGGGTCGATTCCTCTGCTGTTACAAAATATTAGAAATTATTATAAATTAAGGAATGTATCTCCCTCATGCAAAGCTCTGATTCCTTTCACGAATTTGACTATATTTTTGGACCTTTGGGATTATAGCTCTTCATCTTTTTTATAAGCTTTGGATTTCAAATATTTTGGCCACGAGCATCACTGAAGAGACATGTATTGTCGAAATGCGCATCTGGTGCAACAAAATTAGTACCGTTGATTTTATTATATTAGCTTTGGATTTTACATATTTTGGCCACGAGCATCAATGAAGAGACATTATTTGTCGAAATGCGCATCTGGTGCAGATTGGTACCGTTAATGTTATTAGTGACATTTAGTTGACATAATTCACGTCCTTTTGGTATTTGGTAGATATATGCATTTATATACCGTGTGCATTGAATGTGATACAGTATTTCGCCTTTCGAGACATTAGTAATTTTAAATTCAAATTTAAATTACGTGGCCTAGCAAGTGTTTTTTTTTTCAATATCAAAAATTTAACTGTCTTTCGGAGGGGAAATGTCATATTGCACGAGACGTGGTCGTGGTCGTGGAATCTGTTTCTAAAATTAGTGTAGGCAATTTGCTGGATAACTATCTTTATCTTATTGTATGATCAGCAAAAACATCAAACGTATTCGGTCTTTATGTCACAATAGCATTTTAGAAAAAAGCAAGACAATTTAATGTCATAATTTAATTTTGACCAATATAGATCTGAGATTAAGCAAACCACACGTTGACGAGAGAAAAAATCAACCGGTCGGAGAAAGGATAAATTGACTATGATTTAAAGACATAGATTTTACACGTTTCCTTCTTTTAATATAATAAGTAGACTTGAGGAAGTACTGTTTCTTGTAAAAATAACCATGGATTAAAAGAAAGGGATATTATCAAAATATGTATCAATAAGTCTTGGTTATCAGAAATATAAATTTACCAAGAAATTAATTTCTAATGGCATAAAATTAACCTCCGATGTTCAAAAGTCCTGGTTTATTTCATTAAAAAGGACTTTTTTGAGAAAAAAAAATTCTCTTGATGAATGTTTAAACAGATGTATTAGGCTGAACACTATACCCAGAGCATAACTCAACAGCGTTTGTTTAAAATGTTTTTGTATAGATAATGCAAATTTTTCTTGTTACAGTCTATATTTGAACAACATTAGTTGTGAATACATATAGTACTTCAATGAGACTACTAAAATAGTCAAATCAATTTCAGAAGTCGTGTAGACAATACTAGCAATACTTGGAGACCAACATATGATCGTGAAAAACAGACTACTAGTACTCCTGTTTTTGCTTTGACAAAAGTATACAAACACAAGTAAAAACAGAAAAAAATATACACGATAAGCTTTTAAAGAAGATTTCGCCTGGTTAAATGGAAATAATATAAAAAATGTAACGCTTTTTGTAATAAAACGACAGAACGTTTTTAAATTTTTTGCCAAGGATCCTTTCCATTAGCTCTCGTAGCTCATATCTTTTCTAAAAAATTAAAATAGTCATGGATGTAAAAAGATAATGATACCCATAGGGCATTTTCGACAAAAAAAAACAAAACAAAAAACCATCGTATAGTCACATGTAAAATGACAGGGATGACAAAGTGAGGCATTTTCAACGAGAAATCAACGGCCAGATTTATATTAAAACAATAAACGAATGAAAAATATGACAGACAGCAATCAACGATGAACAAGCTCTTGACTTAGGACAGGAACATGTGTGGCGGTGTTAAATATGTTTGTGAGGTCGAAGTTGGAAAGGCTTTAATTCGTCAAAATGATGTTGTGTTCAACACAACTAACATAAACACAAACGAAACAACTTGTCGATCAACGAGTATAATCACCTATGAAAAGTCTTTAAACATTTTTAACTTTAATGAGAAAAGCAAAGTCTTGTACAATGCCAAATATCAGAATCAAAAGTTTTTAAGACCATAGGTGGTCAAAACATTTTCGTCGTATTGTTTAGGTGAAGTAGTTGCATGTGCTTTATATTTTTTGTTCTTATGGAATTAAATGTATACGACTCAGCTTGACCATCAACTGTTTTTATTACCAATACAGACAAGTCTGCAATTGTTGCTGGTAATAGCAACACTTCCGTCTGTGGATAAATTTTACTGCCGACTGGTATATATATATATAGCGTTAACAAAGATTTTAGAGATATAATAAAAGTATATTAATTAACATACAATTACACTCACAATCAAATTTGTCTTTATATTAGTTTGGTTGTTTTGTATGTGCTATTTGTTAATAAAGCTACGTCAACATTTCTATGACTATTTACATTCTTTTACATGTAAAAATTTGAGAGATCCTCATGAAGGAACGCACGTTATTTACAAAGTGTAATGCTCATTTCCACTACTTTGTATGCTCTATTTCAAAAGTACTTAATTAGAAGTCAGGAAACAAGTTGAAAGGATAGGAAAATAAGTTGTAGGACAGTGAGTAGAAACCGAGAGAAAACAATATCAATAGGGCAGATTTGGATTATTCAGCTAACAAATACATATACAATATGTTCCCTTAAACGTTACGAGGAAACCTGACGCTAAAATGTGGTAAATTTGTTGTTGTCTGCTTTATGTCGTATAGTGTTTAGTTCAAACCACCACTGTACAACATTGTCGTCTGGAATTCACACAGCTTACTTGAAGTGTATATCTAATCCCAAAACTGGTCGTACATATTTAAAATTTTAAAATGTGATATTGCGAATATCTACACCATTCTATTACTATCGAAAGATCCTTAATTCATGAAAACTGATAACTTCTCGTTGATGGATGATGTTAAGGACCACTGCTTTATAGAGAAGGAATTAAATCAGCAGATTGTTTCTAATCAGGATACTAACAAGTCACCGCCAGGTTCTCAGGCGGTAACGTTTGTAGTTATATAATCAGCGTTAAACTCAAACGCAACTACTCTGTCACCTGTTCATACATTTATTTGCTTGAGAGATGATTTACTTTTCTTTAACTATAACGGTCCAATTGGAATTAAAACTGTAATATTCCACAGTCGGAGGAGGATTATATTCTATTCTGACGTCTGATGCAACAGATAAAATACAAAAAAAGAAGATAAAGAAGACATATGAGTGTCTGTGTATCTGTAAAATTAAAACATTAAAAAAAAAAAAAAAAAAAATAGGCGTAAAACAGTTAAAAAACAAACTAACAATGCCATGACAAAACAAAACAAAAAACAAAACAAAACAAAATAAAATAATAAACGACAAAAAGACAAAAAGAAAATGAGTACCAAAGACTGAGAAACCCAAACCGTACTAAAAATCCGGGTGATCTCAAGTGTTCTGATTGTATGATAATAGCTAACTTATTCAGTACATATTTAATAAGTATCCACGAAAAAAAATCTTCCAGTTAATTTGAATAACATTTGATAAGTTTTTTGGTTTCCTTTTTTCGGCGATTTGTGAGAAAAATCTTAAAATCGTTTTTCCTAAAAAATACTTAGTCCTGGTTACGATACTTTTTTCCTTTTATTTTTGTGAGGATTTAAATAGAAATACATTTGATAAAATGTCCGGTTTCTTGTTCCCTGAAATCTGATGATAAAATACTTTGTTTTCGTCAAATTATTGTGAATTCGTGTTTGTGAAGTTTCAAGTGAATAAACATTTGACCCTGTTTTTAGAGATTTGATGATAAAAATCATAGTGCCAGTGATAAAATACAAGTAGCAGTTCCGTATATATGAATTTGTCATATTTCTTTAACAAGCATAATTATATTCTCAGCTGTTGAAAAAGTCAATTTTTAATTTAAGATGTTTCTCTGTTAAATTAACATAAAATTTCAAATATTTTTCCATTACGTTGATTAAAAAAAAATTAAAGCCAACATCGTCCATTTCCTCCTATTTTATCTTAATCAACCTAGTATATAGAATGTAATGGTCCCCTGGTTTTATCTGGGTAATACACCTTTTCCAAAATGTGAAGACTGAAATTTCATTTGCTGATGTAATAAATACCAGAATAGAAAGTTAACCTGAGTGCTGTCAGGTACTTGTAAGCTTAGACATATGATCTGTATTCATATCAGATTGTAAACATAATAACACTAACAATTCTATTTATATGTGAACATTTTCTGAAGAGATTGTCCACACTAATTCGCCACCTAAAATTTACTTTAACAACAGTTTGACAAGTAAATGCTAAAATGAAGATTGCGGTTCAACATATATCAACTTTCAAAATTTCATTTGCACAATTACCATCGACTTTCTAGATATTTCCCACTGCTTTATGTATATAAAAGTTAATGTTTCGTTTTCCAACTGTTATGTAAACTTTGTAGTCTTCTCGCGCTGTACCACAATACAACGTAGAAATTCGTGTAATGCATCTTTTGATTCGTCGCTTCTCACCTCCCTGCAGCTGTTAACCGAATACGTATAAATCGAAACACATGATGGACATGTATTAAATATTTGGTTCATTTATCAGTGCTTCGTGATTTTTTTATCATGAAATGCGTAATAAAATGCATCACTCATTAACCTTCTCTTTGCTGAATTCTTATATATTACTGGTCATGTATCTAATTTTAGTCTCTTTGTGACACATTGTTTTCTACATGATAATTTACTTTTAAATAAAGAAATTTAGTTTTGTTACACACCATAAGCTTGTTATTTCGATATAAGCAAATCACATAACAAACAATAGAAAGCTTTTGATGAATCCGTTAAAAATGAAACTAAACGTTATATTTCATCGAATGTCCTTTTCTAATCTTCTAATATTTTGATTAATGAACAAAAATAGCCTATTGAAAAGTAAGTGATATAGTAGATGGTTCATTGCCTTGTTAGTAGTTTCCCTTTTCAAGTATATTACATTGTATTTTTCCTAATATTACTGTGCCCTGACATGTGATCCCGTCAGCTTTTCAGGGAAAAATTGCCGCCTCAATATATTCATTTATTATATTTATAAGTTTGACAATCATAGTCTCAACAGTTTTTGCTGTTACAATAGCCTTTTTGATATTCTTTACTGTCAGGTTTGAAAATAAGTTCGTCTATTTTTATTTATCATACATATGTAGTTCAACTACTGCAAATACATCACTCCCAACTTTGCACACTTATAAATAATTATCTAATATTTCCGTAGCCTTGAATGGAACGTTTATTATCTGCCAATCTTCAAACAGGGATACATTATAAGTGGTATATTGTTAGAATTCACACGTTTATTCGACAAATATGATTCCATAAATATGATAAAAATATACTTGCTACATCTTTCAAATGTTTCAGAAAAATGATTAAGGTGGCACGGGAGTCTAAAATAAAAATAATAGGATTTGTTAATACTTTGCCAAAACGTAGTATCTATTGATATATGTTCAAAAATATAATAAAAATGATACGTCACCGCACATTTTCTCAAACTACAGGTTGTGACAAAATGACACATTTTGTATAGATTATACAGGAAAGAAACACCATTTTGTGATTAGAACTAAACTAAATGATATAATTGTATTATACATTACGAAAAGATGGCTATCAGAAAATGCTTTGAGAATATCAAAAGAAAAGATAGGGTCACCGTAAGTTTTTTCCGGCTAAAATACAAAATAAAAATATTCCATGTAGATTCCTTCAGAAAATGAACTGATTTAGAATTACCTCAACTTAAAATGCCAATTTAAAAACATTTAAAAACAAACAAAAGTTATCTACACTTATTTAGTTTATTTCAAACCAGAAGCAATACAGTTTATAGGTATATCATAAATATATACATGTTTATCATAACAGAACAATTTAAATACAATCGGAGGCAAGACTAGTACATAGTATAAATCATTCAGAGGATTAATATTGTCATGAACATTTTATATCTGTTACAAAATATTAGAAATTAATTTAAATTAGGGAATGTATCTCCCTCATGCAAAGCTCTGATTCCTTTCACGGATTTGGCTATACTTTTTGGACCTTTTGGATTATAGCTCTTCATCTTTTATATAAGCTTTGGATTTCAAATATTTTGGCCACGAGCATCACTGAAGAGACATGTATTGTCGAAATGCGCATATGGTGCAAGAAAATTAGTACCGTTAATTTTATTACTACCACTGGGTCGATGCCTCTGCTGGTGGACTATTAGTCCCCGAGGGTATCACCAGCCCAGTAGCCAGTACTTCGGTACTGGCATGAAAATACGGATTTTTTGTGTTATTAAAATTTGCTGTTACAAAATATTAGAAATTAATTTAAATTAGGGAATGTATCTCCCTCATGCAAAGCTCTGATTCCTTTCACGGATTTGGCTATACTTTTTGGACCTTTTGGATTATAGCTCTTCATCTTTTATATAAGCTTTGGATTTCAAATATTTTGGCCACGAGCATCACTGAAGAGACATGTATTGTCGAAATGCGCATATGGTGCAAGAAAATTAGTACCGTTAATTTTATTACTACCACTGGGTCGATGCCTCTGCTGGTGGACTATTAGTCCCCGAGGGTATCACCAGCCCAGTAGCCAGTACTTCGGTACTGGCATGAAAATACGGATTTTTTGTGTTATTAAAATTTGCTGTTACAAAATATTAGAAATTAATTTAAATTAGGGAATGTATCTCCCTCATGCAAAGCTCTGATTCCTTTCACGGATTTGGCTATACTTTTTGGACCTTTTGGATTATAGCTCTTCATCTTTTATATAAGCTTTGGATTTCAAATATTTTGGCCACGAGCATCACTGAAGAGACATGTATTGTCGAAATGCGCATATGGTGCAAGAAAATTAGTACCGTTAATTTTATTATATCTGTGGCGTATTTCAGATATTTCCCTAAATTAGACAATTCCATACATTCTTTGTTGACAATAATTGAACTAATTTAAAAACAGATGCATTTGTATAATAATACCTTTTCATATACAATTTTCTTATATTCACTGGGGTAAAGCTGATGACCGTAACTGCAATCACGGTCATCCCAAGATGTTGGATGAAAAATTACGTCAGTTTCTGTATTGTCTGTTAAAGTGTTTCTATATCATTTTCTTTACAAAGTATACATTGATACGATGTAAATTTATAAAAGATTCACACAGAAATCACAAATTACTACCGAAAAATGTTCAGGAAACGGGAAATTCAATTTGAAAAAATCGCTAAGATGTCCGTAAATTATTATCAAAATATTTTCAAGATGACCGTAACATAAAACAAGGATGACCGTGATTGGTACACAGATGACCGTAACTTGTAAAAGATGACCGTAATTTGATAGAAATGACTGTAATTTATAAAGGATGATCGTTACTTTTAAATGATGACCCTCAATTCTAAGAATATCCGTATTTGTATTCATAGCTTTTTGTCGTGGTTGTCTCAATATAGGGGCTCAGTTAGCGCACATAAACATGTTTCATCAATTTATTTGCCGTATTTTGAGTTCATGACAATGATAGTAAATTACAAATTTCTCGTAAACAATGAAATAATTATTGATAACGACTTAAAAATTTTAATGCAAATTGACAGAGATACGACGAAAAGTTGAAGAAACAAGAATGTGTCCCTCTGAGGTGTCTCTAGTACATGCCTCATCTACACTATGATTTTCTATGTTCAGTGGACCGTTAATATGGGAAAAAACTGTAATTTGGCATTATGATTAGAAAGATCATATCATTGAAAACATGTGTACTAAGTTTCAAGTTGATTGGACTTCAACGTCATAAAAAACCTCCTCGACCAAAAACTTTAACCTGAAGTGGGACAGACGGACGAACGAGCAGACGAACGGACGCATAGACCAGAAAACATAATACCCATAAATGGAGCATAAAAACACTAATCAAACATATGAATATCCGGAAATCGAGCCTGGGTGTATGGTTCCAGGGGAAGCAGATTAAAATCTTATTTTGTCTTTATATATGAATAACATTGCTGTATATACAAATTGACAAGGTTCCCCTCAGTGATGGATCCAAGGGGGGGGGGTCCGGGGGTTAGAACCCCCTTTTTATTTACCGACCAGTGCATTTGAATGGGGACATATAGTTTGAACCCCCTTTACCCTGGGTTGGGACCTCCCTTTTTTTAAATGGCTTAATCCGCCCCTGCCCCTTGTGATACGCTATACGCACAAGACTATTTTAAGGATCTATTTTGCTGGAGCTCGCCTTCACAAGTTTGGTCGTAGTATTTCAAAAACAGGTTCTGTTATTTTACTTGCAAGACAAAATAGAAGACACATCAAAGACGATATAATATCAATGGGTGTACATCCATTGCCATTTTTAAAAAAAGTGCATTTATTATATTTCATTACAAAGAATTTCAAAAATTAAAACAAATCTTTTGGGTTCAGGTTTAGTTAGAGGCTGTGCAGCACACTTTTTTTTTATTATACTTGTAAGGTGTCATTTAATCGCGCTTTTGTTGCATGTTTTCCCCATTTTTCATGTGCATGTCTTGTTGGATGTTCATTTTACAAATTAAACCCTCTACCGTAAAAAAAGATATAAATATATATGGTGAACCTTGATTTAAATCATGTCATATTTTCTCCTACCTATAGGATAATACTCTCATATAAATACGTTTTATATCAACACTAAATCATTTGATACAAAAAATGTAGTTATACAAATACGGATATTTCTTAGAATTGACGATCATCCTTTAAAAGTTACGGTCATCATTTATAAATTAATTTACGGTCATCCTTTACAAATTACGGTCATCTTTTAACCAATTACGGTCACCCTTGTTATGAATTGCTGATTCTGTTACGGTCATCTCGATTGTGATTTACGGTCATCTTAGCGATTTTTTTAAATCGAATTTCCTGTTTCATGCACATTTCTCGGAAGTAATCTGTGATTTCCGTGTGAATCTTTTATAAATTTACATCGTATCAATGTCTTCTTTGTAAAGAAAATGATATAAAAACACTGTAACAGACAATACTGATACTGACCTATTTTTTCATCCGACATCTTGGGATGACCGTGAATGCAGTTACGGTCATCAGCTTTACCCCAGTAATATTGTCATATTTTGGATTTTAAAATAAAATGAAACTCATCCTCGATGTCACCCTAATTACACAAGATACATAATCTTTCATTTCTTGCTTTTTTTAGTGAATCTTCCATATGCAATATTTAACGTGTGTGAACACAGTCAATACTTAGTAAAACATATAATACATTGTGGACTTAAATTGTTTATTAAATAGAACTGCAATTGAACATTATCCACAAGATGTTTATAGATAGTACATTCTGATGATGAATCGAAAAACATATTTCTGTCTTGAAGAAAATGGTCAATAAGCCTTTGTTTGAATAAAATTAAAAATGCTTCTTGGCATACAACATTCTGTGGATACCTAAAACCTAAGCTAAGTAACATACATTTAACATTATTAACCCATGATGACTTATTTCCTGATTCACACTCATAATACATATCATTATAGATAGCACTAAGAATACAATTTCTCGTCCGTAATAGACGAATTCAATATTTTAATATTTTTACTTTACGAGATATCAATATAAGAAATCTTCCCAACACAGAATAAACCATTGCGGTAGCAGTGGATTATTTACCAGTCAAAATATTTTTACAAAATTCTATATGATGTTTTTCTATATCAACCCCATATTTCACTTCCATATAATAAAACAGGTGAAACATAGACATCAAATAAATACAATTTTGTTTGTACATTTGAACACATGTTTTATTTTACCATACAGCATTGATAAACATATTCTGCCTTTGGCAGCAATATTTAACTGAGTTTGATTAAACTTTGCATTGTAATGTAACATAACACCCAGATACAAATAATGATCAGCAACTTCAATAATTTCGCCATTATACAACCATTTTTCATCGCTTCTTAATTTTCAACCGTTTCTAAAAAAATAACCACCTTACTTTTGCTTGTGTTTACAATAAGTTTCCACTTTTTAAAATAATTATGTAATGAATTCAACATATTTTGCAACCCATCAATAGTCTCAGAAAATATAACAGTGTCATCTGCATACATCAATAAAAACAATGAAAGTTCTTTTATGTCTACTGGCAGACGTAAGCTATTAATAAACTCATTTAAAAAATCATTTAAAAAAATTCACCTTTAAATTTTACACTGCTCATAGAATTATCATATAAAGATTTGATAACTGAAAAAAAGCTCAGGAGCCTGTAATTCAGTGGTTGTCGTTTGTTTATGTGTTACATATTTGTTTTTCGTTCATTTTTTTACATAAATGAGGCCGTTAGTTTTCTCGTTTGAATTGTTTTACATTGTCTTATCGGGGCCTATTATAGCTAACTATGAGGTATGGGCTTTGCTCATTGTTGAAGACCGTACGGTGACCTATAGTTGTTAATGTCTGCGTCATTTTGGGCTGTTGTGGATAGTTGTCTCATTGGCAATCATACCACATCTTCTTTTTTATATTACCACTAAAAACACATTTTGCAAGCTTATAATATAAAAAAATGTCTATTCAAGTTGTCAAAAGCACTTTTATAACCTATAAAACAACAATAAAGTTTTTTCTTCAATCCCAAATATTTAGTAATAATTGATTGTAAGGCAAAAATAGCATCTGTTGTGCGATGACCGGGTCGGAACCCAAACTGAGCATCAGTTAAAATGTCATTTTCGTTTGCCCACAATGTGAGCCTTTCATTAATAATAGTAGTAAAAAGTTTGCAGAAACAACTGCTTAGTGTTATACCTCTATAATTATCAGTTACATTTACATTAATTTTTTTATGCACAGGAATGTCTTTAAAATGTATAAAATACTCATTTAACAAATTGTCAGTACCAGGCGATATGTTACATTTTAACTTTAAATACAATAACGTT
This sequence comes from Mytilus edulis, assembly GCA_019925275.1. NCBI lineage: Eukaryota > Metazoa > Mollusca > Bivalvia > Mytilida > Mytilidae > Mytilus > Mytilus edulis. The sequence continues at coordinate 53,846,084 of CM034349.1, read as the reverse complement.
TTTTCACAAAATGGCAGTATTCAGTGTTTCAGTAAGTTTTATAACAGTATTATCAATACTTTGTTCTGTACACACAATTTGCTTAACATTAATGCTCATTGTGTCCATATGACTAACAAAACCAGTTTTCATTTCCGCAATTTTGTCCGGATCCCATCTGTATGTCCTATGAAAAATATTATCATCACTTGAATTGCATGTTTTTAGACAAGAATCGGCTATTTCAAGCGTTAAACGAACCGGTGCATGATCAGACCACATATTTAAGTCCGTAACAACTAAATTCATTGATAAGATTTGAATAGTTTTTATGTATCAATGCATAATCAATAACATTAGATCCCAAATAACCATTTGGGATCTAGTGTTATTGATGGTTATAAAACTTTAATTTTCCTATTTTGTCACTTACTGATAGACGATTACATACATGGAGTCCAGTAGATTGGCAAAAACGTAATAGTTTTTTCTGAAATTGTTTACTTTGTTATCCTCAGAAAATCGAATCTGTTCTTCGTCATCACTATCATAGCTGATAGAATTATCAATGGTATTTTTCACCGTGATGTTAAGTTCATCGTCTTTTTTTTTTATAAAATCTGGTTTAATACCTATTCGACTGTTCCAATCACCAATAGCAGCAACAGGGCCTTAACTACTGTAACGATGTCTTCAGTAACACAGTCATAAATATCAACATCATATTTGTCATACAAAATGTTATTTTCATGGAGTACACATACAAAACATAAATAAACATCATTGCTTTTATCAAAAAATAAAGTTTTGTCCACCTTTACCCATATGGGGCAATATGCGTAATTGTTTCTCCATAGGCGGTTATGGTCTTCTGTTGCTCAGCCCATATCGTAAACTTGTATATGTATGATGGCTTGTTTCGAAGCTGAGACAATTTAAAATATGTGGTTAAATTTTCGGGGTACGAAGTGTGATTCATTTTCCCGTAAATTAGCAAATCCCGAGTATCCTTTTGCGATGCGGCTCCTCATGGTAAAAAATCCTATTTTTAACACAATCAGTTCTTTGAAAATTTAATACTTTGAACACATTTAATAGCTCCATAGTTTTTACACATTTATTCTGTGTTCCCTTACTTTCTAAATTAACACAAATGGTTAAGCTCAGTCATTTGTTTATCATAGAAATGTGTCAAATATCACTACACAGAGATTTTTTGTTTACACGTGACTTTTGAGATCCTCATTTCAAGGCGCATTAGGGATATTGTCCCATATAACAGTATCATGAGAAACTCAATATTTCTATATAATTTTGCAATGATTTGTTGTACAAGAGGACCATTCCACAACCTTTACCTTTTTTTCTTGAATAACAATTGATTCAAAATTTATTACCAACAATTTCATCATTTATATCAGTATTTTCATCAATCTAACATTCAGGTAAGAAAACAGTATAATTCTTTACAAAATTTTGAACAAAATCTGCATTTTCAAGCTTATTTTTTAATGATCTATTTACATTCCATGAGACAATATTAAGCTTATGCCTAACCTCCTTTGAATCCTATGATTCAACAATCCTTTGGTTTGTACAAAACATTGTTTATAGAGTTTATTATAAACCACTCTAACATTTTGTCCCTCATCTTTTTTTCTCTTGAAAAAAGGATACAGTTTTTTTCCTTTCAGCAATAATTCCCGGTGGGTATTGTAGGTTTATATATAAATATGTGCCATTTAAATTTGGAGCAATCAGCCTCACTTTCTTTTTTTTGCTTATACTCGGCAAATTTGGCAAATATATTAATATTAATATTTATAAGTTATATTCTTATAAACTGGTTCTTTTAAATGAACATTTACATTATATATCTGCACTTCTGCATCAAATTTTGCAAACTTGATTGAAAATATGGACCTTAGGTTCTCTGTTTTTTACAATCCAAGATGGCGAAAGACACCCATACCACCTTCAGTAAACGTTTCATATTTGTTTTTATGAAAAAGTTTCTTTCAGTCTTGTATTTGTCAGAGTTTGTTTTATGGTTTATTTGTTCTAGAAACACATTATATATGTAATAGTTATCCCATGAGGACGCGGTGTGTCAGTGTCAGATCACCCCGATGGCCGGAGGCCAGAGGGTGACCTGACACTGACACACTAAGTCCGAATGGGATAACTATTTTACATCCCAGCTGTTTTAGATTAGACGAAAAACCATTTACAATTCATAAAATCTAGTTTAGAACGTCACACAACCATTATTATATACTTTATATATTACTATATAATATATACCTTATATGACCCCCGAACACGATGTAAAATATGAAACTATGTCAATTCGCCCCACTGCCCAATTGGCCCCACACTAAATCGCCAATTTCTAATAAACCAATTTCTAAAAAATCGCCAATTTCTAAAAAATCGTCCCACTTATGAAAAAGGGTAAAATCCCATGGAACAATCAGTCTTACAACTCGCCATATTTATGAAAAGGGTTAAACTCCCACTGAATAAAGGTCTACCAAGTCGCCCCACTTATGAAAATATCTTGCTTCCTTTAACTTTGTTTAATTACTGAGAGTTTGTATCCAGTCATTCTGGTGTAGTGGTTTGATTTGTGGGCTTTTATGCTAAAGGTCTTGAATCCCAGCATAGACACTGGATTTTTTCTACACAAATTTTGAAAGTTATTCTTCATTCTGTTAAATATTTGATTTTCTAAGTTTTTTTTATTGTGGATTTAACATTCCCGCCAAAAAGTTGCAAAGGAAAGAATGCAGAACAAGGATACTCCAGCTAGGGTGATCTGGAAAGGGTGATCCGGCTCAGATCACCCCTGGTAAAACAAAGGAGCTGGAATGTAACATATGCTAGAGAATTTGTGCCGGTTTTCTTTGTTTCAAATGAATATGTTAGTTTATAAGAATAAAACATTATGTTTCAAATTATTTAAAGTTGTATCAACATTACACTTTTAAAAGTTTTTTTATTTTTTAGTTCATGTCGGAAATTCATGAAGCGTCTATAATGTATAAAACTATAATAATTTTTAGGTATGTTACCTTTTATCTGTACAGATATTATTTTGTGAACATCAATACACAAAATACAAATGAAAATTTTTAATATTTTTTATATATCTTTTAAAAGTATCTATGCAGAAATCTTAAGAGTAGTGTATATCTATAAATATATCATTACGCCATGAAACGCAGACAATTAAATTTCAAGTTAGTCAAGAACTAACTTTTGACACTATCTAAATTTACTTGGACTACAGTTAATTTTCAAAGATTTGGACATTAATTCTTCATATAGTTTATGCTTTGCAACTGAGGGGTATTTATTAATTGGTTGTGGTAAATTCAATCATGAGAACTACGAAAAAATACATGTCGCTAAAATGAAAGATGTTCTCATGTAATATGTAATGCAACAAAATTTCTTTTGGAATAAAACCACTGCTGTAAACCAACTTATTTTCGCGTGCGATTTATTTTCGCGATTATCCTGTTAATATAAGACAAATAAGGCGAAAATAAATCGTCGTGAATATTTAAGACTTGTATCTTTCCTTATTTAATTACATCAAGTAAATTAGACGACGGGTGCCACGTGTGGAGCAGGATCTGCTTACCCTTCCGGAGCACCTGAGATCATCCCTAGTTTTTGGTGGGGTTCGTGTTGGTTATTATTCAGTTTTGTATGTTGTGTCATGTGTTCTATTGTTTGTCTGTTTGTCTTCTTTCATTTTTAGCCAGGCGTTGTCAGTTTATTTCGATTTATGAGTTTGACTGTCCCTCTGGTATCTTTCGTCCCTCTTGTAGAAAATCGCGAAAATAAATAGCCGCGAAGTGGACAAGAAAGGATCAAACGCGAAATAAAGTATCCGCGAAAATAAGTTGGTTTACAGTCATTCAGGCCCGGTCGGAAAGAACGCACAAGACAGTAGTACATATTTTGATGCATGTAATACATGCTTTTTATTAATATACATCTTGCAAAGCAAATTGATTAAATAATTATTACTTTTTATCACTCAAGTTTTACCAGAAAACCAGAAAACCTGTCTGTCTTGCTCACTCAGTCATATGCAAACATCAAATCATTTAATCATCAAAGCTCCATTGATTACTTTATTTTCGTACTGCGTCCTCTTTTAACTTGAATCTGACACAGTGTACCCAACCCGTACGGTGATCTACATTTGTTAATTTATGTATCAGGTGGTCTCTTATGGCAATGTATGGAGAGTTGTCTCATTGGCAATCATACCACATCTTCTTTTTTATATAAAAGTATGTTGTGCACATAGTTTCTTTGATGACGAAACTTTGCTAATTCAGCATTTTGTACTTCTATTTCGTCAAAGTTTTCTTTGCATCTTTCAAAGGGAATGATTTAACATTTGGTCTGTAGCTGGAAAATGTCAAATAAAAGCGAGTAATTAAGCAATTCTGTTTGACGATAACTTACAGCTTTACAACACTCATTGTACAAGGACAGTTTTCCTTAAACATTTCTCTTCTTCTATGAAAGGGAATGATTTCATATTTGCAGCTTGATAATGGGATGTAGTAGCCAGTGAGAACTTTTTTTCACCTGCCATGTAACCAATGTTTGTCGATAGTTTGTTATGTTACACACTCATTGTAGAATTAAATTTGTCGTCAAACTTTTCTTGGCTCAGTTTGCAGTTAATTTCAATATTTAGTCTGAGAGTGACTAGTTATGTTTCATCAGCGACGCAGGTCCAGATCCAGTCTTGGTCTGATTGTGCTTTGTTTCGATATCGTGAGTAAAATTTTTAAGTTTGATCTTATGTTGTGCTGTATAACCACTTTTCTACAGATCAGGGATAATGTTAGGTGTCCGTTGTTTACTCCCGCCACATTCCGTTTGTTCCTATGCATAGTAATGAGCATTTAATTCAATGGTTCTCGTGTTTTTTGGCTATATATTATTTTTATGGTTTTTGGTTTTATTGTTTGTACACTTATCAGGTCTTTGTTTTTCTCTTTTGAGTTGTTATGGTTATATGTTTTAGTCATTGTTGATGGCCGTTCGGTGACCAATAGTTGCTACCATCTACGTCATTTGGTCTCTGGTAGATATTTGCCACATTGGCAAGCTTGACACATCTTCTTATCTTAATATTTCCTGGTGTCTTTTGTTTTAATAATTGTTGATCGCAGAACTTTTTTTTCCGATGACGTTCTAGTGTGTTTTTGTTTTAGACCATTGTCTATAGATGAAGTCCGTATATTGATATCTACTTGTTTACAGTTTTTGTGTTGTTTGGTTGCTGTCTCATTTATGTTTACATCACCCACTTTTGATCATATACATATTTTTGAAAAATGGAACTGCTAAAAAAAAATATAATAATACATTAAATCATAAAGAAACATTTATACAAAACTATGGATAATGAGTTGTTAGTATATTTTCCGTATTAAAATCATAGCCAGAAACTTAAGACAATGAACAGCAGTAAAACACTTTTCGTTTGATTTTGTTTTTATCAAGTGCATGTAAGGGTTTGTGCTTTAAATTCAAAGAAGGCTTTCTTTATTCCGTTACGTTTTCCACTTGCTACTATTTCTTTCCTAAATATTTTTTTTTCTGTAGGTAACAAAATGGGGGTCAAATTAATGAATGGATAAATTTTGATCATTTAAGAGGGAAATGTCTGAATAAATTACAATGTTAAATGTGCACTAGCTACGAGATATATAAAAAATCTTAAGTATGTTTTTGTTTGTTTGTGTTCAATCGTTTATGAAAGTGAATAAGTGAAATAACAATTCCCTTTGGCAGCCAGTATGGTAAAATTTTGTCAACTTGAGCTAAGGATCATTGATGATGAATTAATCACTTGCAATTTCTCATTGAATCCGTTTTCATGAGAACTACATTTTAATCCCTTAACTAGAAATTAATAACGCATGAATTTTGCGTGTTCGGTTATTTAAAGGAAAAGAGTGTCAAAGTTGAAAGTGAAAAACAAAAGGGAAATCATTTGATTGACTGATTCGATCCACAAACAAAATATTCTGATACAGTTACAAACGATGATTAACATATACTTTAATTGATAATATGAAATTAAACAGCCTTTAAAAATCCAATTGCACGAGTTCGATTTCTATGTACAATGTATATCTATATTTTTGTTATTATCGCTATATGACATCCAAGGTATTAGGACGTCAACTCGATAATTCATTAGATGATGGCAAGACTAAAATTCACACAAAACGAAGCTACTTATAAGCGAGCCCATGCCCTGTAAATCGTTTATTTTTTTTACTTTTTATAATTTTGGATAAATGTTTAACATGGTTATAAATCAAATATAAGAATTTGAGTCAAATCAGTGAACATAAATTTGACAGCTACAGAGTGCCCTTTTAAAGTTGATTTGGTATATTTATAAGAATTGGAAGTCTGGTTGACAGTAACAAAATAATTATAACATTCATAGTGGACGTATGGTTCTTAACGACCATGCGAGTTAAATCAGAAGAGGTAATGTATAAGAGAAACAGAGAATGCAGTTATTACGAAATATTCACATGCTATTCAACACTATAAGAGATAACAATGTTAACATGGTTAAGTGGGTCGAGGCCGTGTTAAGTTTAAAATATATGACATAGATAATGTAAACAGAATAAGATTATTCTAATCTGATAATAAGAAAACAAATAATATCTGTGTCGTTTATACAAGTATAACATTTGTAACAACCACCGATACTGTTTGTATTTAAAGATTCTTTATAATTATAAAGATGCTTTATTCAAAAACTTTCGTGTCATTTTCAGTTGTACACAACTCGTTTACAACCACCTTTTATTTCTCTAAAAGGGTTTCCCTATATATTGGTCAAAGGATTCATTCATTTTAATGTACAGTAACAGTGTACAGTGTTGGATCATGATTTGTACTTACCTATCGCTAAAAACAGACTTCATTTACAACAACAAATTCTGTATGTGCCTGTCCAAAGTCAGGACTCTGTAATTGACTGGTTGTCGATTGTTCCTGTATATTATATATTTTTTTCGTTCAATATTTTGTACATAATTAATGGCAACAGTAGTATACTGCTGTTCGAAATTCAAAATCGATTGAAAAAAAACAATCCGGGTTAAAAACTTAAACTGAGGGAAACACATCAAATATAAGAGGAGAACTACGATACACTAGAAACACAACGTTAAAATGTAACACGCACAGAAACGAACTATAATATAACAATGGCCATTTTCCTGACTTGGTACAGAGCATTTTAAGAAAAAAAATGGTGGGTTGAACCTGGTTTCGTGGCATGATAAACCTTCCGCTTTTATGGCAATGATAAATATAACATTAAAATGACAACATTACATGACAGGACTACAATACAAATAAATGGGAGAACATATAGGACAGAGAAATACACGAGTAATAGCTAACAAAAGGTACCAGATTTAAAATTGTATACGTCAGACGCGCGTTTTGTCCACACAAGACTAACCAGTGACGCTCAGATGAAAAAAGTTCGAAAGCCAAAACAAGTACAAAGTTGAAGAGCATTGATGACCAAATGTTCTAAAAGGTTGTACCTAATACGGCTAGGGTTTTCTGCCTAGAATAAGAACATCCTTATTATTTAGAATAATTCATACTTTTGCAAACAGTATTTTTTTATAAAATGACTATATAAAAGATATACATGATAAAACCGAAGTGGTGACTAACTGCAGAATAAAACGGATACATTATATAAAACAACCTAAACCAGCACATACAAATTCACAGCCGAGTTAGCCAAAGTCATCAACGCACGACGTGACTTCACATTTGAATTTCTAAAAAATATTTCCAAAAATAAGATAGAATTAGGATAGAATTCAAGATTAGATTTGTAATACTGATATAACATTTATTAATAACAATGAAAATTACAATACTAATTAATATCAATTTGTGGTAGTAATTAGATAATTAATTGTATTATCTAGCTATGTGGATGTTTCTTCTGGATTAAGCTGTAAACCAAATATATCGTATAAATTTCGTTGACCCAAACTTAAATCTTATATTTTAACTGGGTGATTAATTATCTTTGCCATAACACACGAACACAACAGAAAAAAAAAAAAGATTTACAACTACAAACGTTAAGACATTTGACAAAATCCGATGAGAATAACAAATATACCATCAAAACTAAATACATGAATTTGAGATAGAAAAGAACCGTGACACTTCTTTTAGCAATGCGAATTCACACTCAGCAAAACAGTCGCAATCGGGAATAAGTCACGTTCGGTAATTAAAAGATCAGACGACGTAATGACAAACCACAGTCTAACACGTGGTAAAAATGTCCTTAGTTAGTTTAGACAAAGACACATCGTATGAATCAACCAATTCGTGATGTTGTCCGTAAAATTTACGGAGCGTCATTTTTAATCTGTCCTCCTCATAACTTTGTTGGATCAGTTTTTGCGTTAGGAGCACACTCCTGTATATGAAGTCCGTGTAGTGTGAGCATGCACAAGAATAACGTACCAGTTGAGATATGTAAACACCATACGAAAGGGCAGAGGGAATGTTACTGCTAAGAAATAGGAAATTCATAATTGGGAAGTAGAAATCATCCCGTTTATCATAGATTTTCATGTGAAGTCATCCATCTGTGTCAATATTGAGGAAAAGATCAAGGTATGAAGCAGTTCTTCTAGTATCAGTAGTATCCGTAATTTCAAGTTCACTGGGATATATGAGATGTAAGTATTGGCTGAAATATGGGTTAGTCAATGATAGGACATCATCAATATATCGGAAAGTAAAATTAAAGGGAAACTTCGCAAAAAAATCAAAAATTGATATTATGTTCATTCAGTATAAAAATGCTCAAATTCATAGATATTAAAGTTTTATTCCGCTAGATAAGCGATCACCATCGATTTTAAATTTAGAGTATCAATTCTCTGCGTTCGGCCATTTTGTCTTCTTTCCCGATTAATAGCAACGGTATGTCTATAAACCACAAAGGAACAAAACTACAGTAACCGATGTAGTCGTAATTGCGTGTCGATATCTTGTCAATCGTACGGTTGTTTTATCCAACTAACTAACTTGATACGGAAAATATTCTTATTTTTTTAAATTACCATGGTCTGTTGTTTTTAAACTGTTGATATTGGAATTAGGTAAAAAGTCAAAGTTGAAATCATAAATAAGTGTTCCGTGAAAATTGTTTTCGAAAATCTAATTTGTTCATAATTCTTTAAAGTAATACACTTTTTTCAAATAAATTCTGATCATCCCTCATCTGATCACCAGCATGGCTAAAGGTATTACTTCCAAAGGTATTGTGAGGGGTGTGAGGTGACACGTCCAGGTATTCAAGCGATTTCCTGTCGGGCTTGCAAGTTCGTGCATCGTTTCACCTCTGCAGATATTGATCAGTGTACACGGCGGATAACTTATAACTTTCCATTTTGAACTATCAGATGTATCAATACGCATTCATTCAATCCATCCCGGAGTCACGTCTCAGTCATTACAGCTGAACGGACGTGCTGGGCCAGCTCTCCTTTACCCGCTATCTTCGATGAGGGTTTACAGTTAGATATCAACGACTTACTACTTAAGATGACAGAAACCAATCCATGCCGTACAGATAGACGTAGTAGTTGGCGTACCCGCGTTAACATGCACTCCAAAACCATTGTATCATGGGGAGTGTTATGCCGATTAACGTCCGAGGGCTGTATCCTAGGCTGTTGGGTGATACGACCTCCATTTCACTGCCTCACGGCTTTGGTCCTGATAACGCTTCCTGTCATCTTTCGAACTACGTCCGAGATCATCTACCAGTACTCCATCATCGAGGCTAGCGGGCTGCCAAGCTGACCAAACTGGCCCTGAAAGCAGCCGTTAGTGAGGAATAAACAACAAAATAGTCAACAAACCAAAAACAACTCACCAAAACCAAGATGGCGGCCTACATATTGCGACCTCCACTACTTGTTCCTGACCCACGGCATCAAAATATGTTAAAGCTCACCAAACGTCTTCGGGCACCGAGCCGACCGTGCGAGGGCTGTATAGCCAGTCAAGGTCGTTAAACACCACCATATATATATCAGATGTATAATATACAACTCTGTCTTACTTGTCATTACTAAACTCATACCCTTGTTTATAAATAACATTTCTGGTGTAAAGAATATTATTCATAAAAATATAAATAATACCCAAAAAATAAGATTTGATGAAATTAAGATCTATTTAAATATTTTTTTCAAGGGTGAATTTGGGAAAATGTAATATATACTTATTGTCAATAGTGAAGGACAGATTGGAACATACCAGAGATATTGATTTAAAAAAATGTACGCACTTGTCGACGATTCGTTTATACGACTGGGTAGAAAGTTACGGAACTATAGCGCAATTTAAAATATATACATGTATACATTGAACATAAGAAAAAAACATATATTTTGAATAAATTGGGGTAAAAGTTTTGTAAATAGACTAGTCCACGTATGCCAACAGTATGCAATCATCGAATGTCGATAGACTATTGTATGCCAGAAGAAGAAGAAGAAGAAGAAGAAAAAGAGCACCAATTTGATTTAAATACAGGTCGATGTATAATTTGCTTTGGTTCATCGAAGTTGTGGACATAGTAAAATCACAGATTTATATTTCAATAAGATTGTTTTCGAACAAAGGAAGGAATTCGTTATCATTTAAACATCGTTAAAAAGATGTGTGTCCTAAGGTGGACGCCACAAGAACCCTGTAATACTAGTACGAGAGTATAGCATGTAAACATTGCTTCTCAATAATATGGTTGTATTGGAAATCGTTTCATACAGATTGACGACTCATGGTCCGATATGAATGTAATATTTGCCACATGACGCCCATAGTTCTTTCTACCATCATCATCTTATTCTTTGATATTGCTGTAAACATCGATGGTTCACACCCAAACAAAATGGGAGTAATGTACCTGCAGAGCTTCTCCGTGGTATACACTTGTGAAAATTAATATATAGACGAAATTTCTGTATTGAAATGAATCTACATCTTCAAATAACGATTTTGAGTAATCACCTTACAAACCAATATAAACGTATGGCAAGATATAACCATGAAGGAATTTATTTTTTGTCAGACGCAAGAACTCATCACTATCATAAACGTATACGTATATATGCATGCAGTTTCAAATATCAAGAACAAGCGGTCGATGTCGATAGTCCGTTTTCTAACTGTTCAGAGTTAGACATGTCACTTGTTCATTCTTGGAAGCCTTCATATTCCCCGTCCAACGATGGGAACTCTTTCTGGTTGTGCTGACTATAAATGCTTGTATGGTGATTCTGTCGTTTATCTGTACAAGTGGTTGCATTTCCTCTCCTTTCCCAACAAACAAACTAACGAAACCCTACTAGTCTGATTTCTCTAGAGCTCATCATCAATGGCGCTTATACGTCAGGAAACTCAAGATACATGTATACTAATAATGATTGTTTCAAGAACAACGATGTATGGACGAACTATTCTAAATTCGTCAATATCAGTTATGCATGACTAAAATATAAGTTTTTTTACAACTACTGTATTACTTATTTGGATTAATGACGGCTATCATGTTCAACATTGCACAAATATTATCATAGAATTTTTTTTTTAAATGTACAAAAATCCTTAAAAAAAAATAATGCCTTAGCTTAGATCATTGGTATTCTTTTCACAAACAGTTCGTGTAAATGATTGTCAAATGAATTTAATTATGTAAGAATGAAATGTTAAAAAGAAACTAAAAAAAAATCATGCATGTTGTATGTTGTATTTTTTTTCAATTAAAAACTTTAAAATTGCGATAGTTTTATGAGCATTAAACACAGACAGATTTGAATACAAGTTAAGAAATTCCGGTAAAGTCAATGATATCAAACAGATGTGCAATGGTATATCAAATTGGGAAATATTGCATTTAGTTTTTATTAAAGATTAAAACTACTATTTTTTACTTCATATTTGAATCTTTACGCCAATTGCCGCTAAGAAAGTAATCCAAAATTGTTTCCTTTTATTTTTATACACTTTCGGAATAATGAATCTGAATTTTATTTTCAATTAATTTACACAATTTAATTATTGTATCTTTATTCTCATCGTGTATTAAATCTTAGTGTATTAAATACAGCATACTCTTTCTAATCCTTTCTGTTTATCCTTTCCAAATAACAACATTCATACCTGTGTACGCTTGAACTCACACCTGCGGCTAAATAGCTACAAGGTAAACGAATTGACCTCTAGCCGAGAAATATGCAGTGACCTTTACAAAATAATATACACACTCTGCTCACACATTAGTTGCATTGAAATGATTATCAAAACAATAACGGTAAATAAAACTGAAATATTTTCAGTTCAATATCAGTAAAAATGTTCAATAAATATTTTATGAAAAAAATTTCAACAATAATTAATGAAATTTATTCGAAAACATTTACTAGAGATAATTTCATAGGAGTTTAATTCAATCAATACAAAACGGTATATGCATATTCATTATCGTTAATTCTTATATTGTGGTTAATAACTACGACCATTCGTCAGATGTGCGCTTTTAATTACGTATATTGTCGATAAGCTATAAGAGTTAAACAGATTTTATTTTTTCCCAGAATTTAACAAATCGGGCTAAAACGTCACGACCCACTCGAGAATTCAACCAAAAAAGTTACAAATACTTGATTTTCTCCATCATAAGAAGGAATATAAATTTAAAACTTTGCAAATGTGTTTTTATGTTAAGATAAACATAATTAGATGATAAGTAAAAAATCGCGGAATTTCCCTTTAAAAAATTTCGCAAGGTGCTTTTTTTTGGTGTTTTTTAAAAGTTTCTGAATGAATTCTGCTTCATACGAGTACAAAAACAAATCGGCCAGTAGGGGTGCACAATGATAACCCATTGGAATACCGACTGTCTGTTGAAATATAAATCCTCCAAACTCAACAAATATATTGTCGATTAAACAGTCCAGCATTTTGATAATATCATCTTCAGTATATTTTCTGGTAGAGTGGTTTTTCACAAAATATGAATTACTGTAACCCAAAACAAACCAGGCCGTTAGTTTTTCTTGTTTGAACTGTTCTACATATGATATATGTCAGACAGTTTGTGTTTTGCTCATTGTTAAAGGCCGTACGATTACCTTTAATAATTTATATCAATGTTATTTGGTCTCTTGTCTCAATGACAATCATACCACATGCAATTCCTTATTTTCATATTTCTTTTCAACAATTCTCTTAAAATCCAAATATATCCAATAAGCCTTTTGCACTTGAAATTCAAAAATACAGGAACAGGAGGAGCTAACATTATGAATATTATGATTAAACATTTACTAACTCGGTACCAAAAATTTAAATCACAAAAATACCGAACTCCGAGGAAAATCCAAAACGAGAAGTCCAAAATCAAATGGCAAAGGCAAAATCTCAAACAAAACATCAAACAAAGGAAAAACGACCGTCATATTCCTAACATGGTACAGGCATTTTCTTCTGTAGGAAATTTTAGATTAAACCTGATTTTACAGCTAGGTAAACCTCTCACTTGTATGCATGACAGTTGCAAAAACTTCCATTATATTGACAACGATATGTGAACAATACAAAGAGACACAACAGGCGAAATTTAAAAAAATAAGGGAACAGCAGTCAACATTGTGTATTTTTTTATTCACTATAAAACCAAACAAATATGTAAACAAACATTTACTATGGAACAATAACACAATGACGGGATGTATAAGTACAGAACAACATCATATGATGATTTTAATTTTTACAATTAACATAGACTTTATTGAATTTTTTTCGGCTGTCTGTGTATTAGGTTTTGTTTCGAAACTGACACGTATAGTTTTATCTTAGGTTAATTGCATCTTATTGATTTGTTGGAAATCCATAAAACAACATTTCAGTTCACACATTTATATCTACGAACATTTTAAAAAGTTGTATTTTTTCGTCGACGTCGTCATATTTACTCATTTCATACGTTGAACAATCGCTGAAACGTCTCATTAATCGTTAGAAAATTATTATAGTCAAAATTTAGATTGAGAAATATGTTTATTCTTTCAACGGAAAGATACAAAGAAGGCTACCAAGAACCGTAAGCACTATGATCAAAATGAAAACGACAACAAGACAAAGACAATAACTGGTCGTCTGTCAAAGGCCTGTGTGATAAAAAAGCTCATTGAGTATTTAATCTCCCGGGCTTTCAAATATAAGGCTTTGAGTGTTCCTGATTAAAGTTATTGCTGCAATTTATCAAAAGTATTTTAATTATTAGAAATATTGTCTTTAATCTACATACGGCTGATACCAAATATGATGTGTTTGTAATTAATACTACCCTTATGTTTTGATTGGTTCAACGAAATAAAACTTACCTTTATGTAATGTACATTTATGTAGACTCTTTTAATTTCAAAATATAGCAAGTAACACTGTTCTGATTTATTAGACCATTTGAATGAAACAACTACACGAGAAATAAGACCTGTCTTATTTGATATTGTACTGAAATTGGCTTACCTTAAGTTTTTGACCTATGGGTAGAAAAGGTCTATTTATTTCTTTTAAAACCAAATTTGAGAAAGAAGGACTTGTTAAGTTATGACAAGTTATACATCATTCTTGATTTCAAAATGTGACTTGTCAGTTGATTCCAAGGAAAAAGTTTGACTGTATTTATAATTTTTATAATTTGGTTGTTCCTTTTTAATATAGAATGTATTCATTACCAAATTTTGAAGCAGGACATTTGAGTTCATCCCACTTTCCATCTTGTAACTTGTATTTTTTTTAGAATGCTTGACAGCCTCCTGAATGTCAAAAAAAAATAAAAATAAAACCCGTACAGTTCTCTTCCAACACTGTGTTTACCCCCCCCCCCCAAAAAAAAACACCCCTTCATCTCATAGAAAGTGTTTTTTGAACGACAAACATAGTATTTACAATAGACACTTATCTAGTGTTGAAGACTGTAATTTTGATGATCTCTAGATGTTTCTTGATTATTGATGTCGATCAGTTGCCATCTCAATGGTGTATACCCCGTATCTTTTTTGGTTTATATGCATTACTATTTTTCTCAACTCATTTGTGTGGTTCGGTTCTTTCATGTACCTTTTGTTAGTTCTCTGAACGAAATTTAAAAGGGGGAAAAGTGGGGATCGTGAATAACTAGTTGTAGTTAATGTGCTATTGACGTGTAACACGCACCTTTTCCCCATTCATATACACACAAAAAGACATTATATCATTATTTTTATGCCGTAAAAAGATCGATATTTAAATTGCTAGATATAGATATAACAAGTTAGTGAAGTATTAAACCTTGACAATGTTTATTTAGTGACAAAGAACAAGGAAGTGATACACGTGACTTTCTTGTATACACAAAGTATTTTATTGTAGAAATGACGACATCAAGTAAATCTACAAGTATTAGAAAAGCACAAGTGCCAGTTTCATGCTATTTTTGCAAAGGACAAGACATTAAATGGAAATGTGAGGAGTGCAATGTTCGTATGTGTAACTCCTGTAAAGTTACTATTCATCAAGGACTTCAGTGTTCAAATAATCATGACGTTATTTCTATTCAGGATATCAGACCATCTTCACCAGGTTCTCAGGAGGTAACGTCAGTAGTTATTTCATCAGTATTCAATTCATACTCAACAACTCTCTCTTCTGTTCATACCTTACTTTGTTCAGATGATGATTTACTTTATTTTGCCTATTGTCGTGTACAAGCTGAGGAAAATCAATTTGTTAAGGGTAAACTTTTGAAATCATCAATAAAGATATTACAGACGCTTAACAAAGATATATTTGACATTGCAATAAACAAAGACGGTGAAATTCTTTTAAGAGAATTCGGCGTCAACACAATTCAAATTTTATCACCTGCGGGTAAGGTCAAGACTGTGTTAGATACTTCTCCAATGATGGCTTTAGCCGTTCATATAAACAAAGATAATGAAGTAATAGTTGGAGTGAGAGAACAAGGACCACCGTTTCCAGTCCAGGATTTTTCAGTACGACAAGTTATAACTTTCGATAGTGATTATAAACGTAAAGTAACATTGGAATTCGACAAAAAAGGGAATAAATTGTTCAGTTATGCAGCACGCATTAGGACTGATTCTCGTAATGTTGTTTATGTCATTGATCGTTTTGACACTGACCACAACGGAAGAATAGTAGCTGTAAAAAGAAACGGCTGCTTGAAGTTTACCTACGACAGACCAAAGGATTTGGGAACATTTCAACCAGAGGGAATCACTATTACGCCAAGTGATAACATTGTAGTAGCAGATTATGATAACGATGCACTACATGTTATAAATTCGAAAGGAGATTTACTTGGACTGCAGTTCGTTTTTCAAGACTTAGGAATCTATGAAACATTAAGTGTATGCTTTGACACTGAAGGTTATTTATTGATTGGATGCGGTTATGGAGAAAATGAGGACTTCGGTAAAATCCATGTTGTTAAAATGGTAGACAGTCTTGTGTAATATGTGTTGCGACAATAGCTGACGTGTAAAAAGCGAAAAAGGCATGTTTTTAATAAAACATATTTAACGCAGTTTTTTTCATGTTTCCTCAAACTCCCACAATGATTGCGCTTTATATACTGCCCAAACTCCAGATGGTTCGAATATACTTATATGTACACAATATTGCACTAGCTGTGAAATAATCCAATCATTGTTTTGTCAAACTATTAGACGTAATAAATATGTTTAAATTTTCACAACTACACCTAAATTATGTTCATATTCAAGTGCAGTTTTACATTATAAGAAAAATATTAGATGCAATGCAATTTTCGTGTGGTTTTTTGGTTATTCTATTTATGAAATACTTCTGTTGCCTTTATTCCTGACTTGGGACATGCACATATATCTAGCAAGTGTCAGGTTGAAATTAGGTTGCTGGCGCCAAGCTCTCCCCTTTTGGACAGTGATATAACGATACAACGATACAACATTAGAACGAATTATGAAAAAAATCAGTTGTAAAAGACTAAATTCAACAGAAGGATACACATAGATGTACATCTAAAAAAAAATGCAGAATTCTGTCTCTGTCATGTTTTTTGAAAGCGCAGTATTAAAGTTTAAAGTTATTTGAAAGTATTGGCGAATATAATAATGAAATGATTTTTCTCAATTTCTCTTTTATCATGAAAAAGTCCTCCCCCTAAAACCACTTCCTAAAAAAGATTTTTTAACCGAGAAGTAAACAATTACAGTTATCTTTTTTTTTATGAACAGGCTTGGCTAATATTTATGCAAGTGATAGAAAGAACACATTTTAAATTTAAGCTGAAATAAAAACGAAATGTAAGTCGAAGAGGGAATACTTGCTCAATGTGCTCGTGTATTAATGTATCAATAAGAAGATATGGTATGACAGCAATCGAGACAAAACAATCAGAAACCAACGGACGAGAATTTTAACAACTACAGGTCATCGGTGGGCTTTCATGAATTTGCAAAACCAATACAATAGAGCAAGCTATTTAAAGCACATGGCAAGATGTTAAACAATAAAATAAAATTTAAGTATTTATGTGCAAACAATAACCAAAAACAAATACTAAAGACGACAACACCAACCACTTCTCGATTACAGGCTCCATAGTTTTGGCAAACCCGCTCACCTAGTAGTGAATAATGTAGCAGGGTAAGATTAAATAAAAAAATTCTTATCCCGAGTTTCGATGTCTGTCTTGTAGAATTTAATTGAGAACGGAAAAAGGGAATATGTCAAAGAGACAACAACCCGAACAAAAAGCAGATAACATCCGAATGCCACTAATGTGTCTTCAACACACCGAGAAAGTCCTGCACCTGGATGTGGGCCTAAGCAAGCCCAATAATAAAAATGTGTTCTAGCTCATAAAGTATATATTTATTAAGAAGAATATAACCCATAACATACCAACAACTGGTTTTAGAGTAAACTTGTTTATTTCCGTTGAAAAGACCCTACATGTATGAGTGAATCAAAATTACTACCAAAATATGCAATCTTTAATGACTGACAACAGTCTCTTCTGAATATGTCTGTTTAAAGTTTGGGTTAGCTATTGAGGTGAATGCCGACATTTTTAGGCTTTGTAAAGAAAATTACCATAAAAAATTGGATGTGAATTACACGAAGTTATAGATGTCTGCGTATTGATTTATATTTAGTTGCTTTTGTATTGTGTTACCTTAAGTTGTGTTCTTGGTATTTTTCATACGATAGTCGTCTCTTTGTCACTCATACCACATCTTCTAATATCTAGAAAGACAATTATAGTAGCTTATATTTATTTCCCCGTTTTCTTTAGAGGGACATTGTATATAAAGTATTGTTTATATCATATCGTATGGATAAAATCAAGAACACATTGAATATGTGAAATCCGATTAAAATATAAAAATTTATATTTAAAAAAAGAAGATATAATTTGTAAAAAATGACTCAGTTTTGTAAATATTTTCATACATGTCTTAAATATATTACTTACATAGGAAAAAAAAATCACTTCTTAATAGTGAGTTTTCAAACCAAAACCAGAGCAAAATGGATGAGTGATAATTAAGAGAAAATTTAAGGTGTTATAATAGTAAACAGAAATTTGTGATCAGGGAATAATTTTAGACATTTCTAAATTTTAAGCTGCTTGAATTTCCAGAAGACGTTGCAGCTGAATTTAAACTTGCGTATCATCAATATAGTTTTGTTTAATAATATATTGCTGTCCGCTTGAGTTAATTTTTGTGGTAAATTTACCACCGAGTACTCCCCTTTTTTGTACAGACAATCAATCAGCTGTCCCCCCGGATATGTGAAAAGGCCTTCTTGATTTTATATTTTAGCCTTACCTTTTCTGAATTTCTGAATTAGTTTGAATTGTATAAACGTGTGTTATCATACCAGACCAGTTTACATACCGTTTGTCAATAAACTTATACAGGACAGAACGACACTACGTTGTTGAACTTGCATTGATTTACACCTGCATTATTTAGTTTTTGGGATTTCCATTTTTGTCGAGCCTGCAACTTTTGTTGCAGAAAGCTCGACATAGGGATAGTGATCCGGCGGCGGCGGCGGCGGTGTTAGCTCACTTCTTAAAAGCTTTATATTTTAGAAGGTGGAAGACCTGGATGCTTCATACTTTGTATATAGATGCTTCATGTTACGAAGTTTCCGTCAGTCACATGTCCAATGTCCTTGACCTCATTTTCATGGTTCAGTGACCACTTGAAAAAAAAGTTCAAATTTTTTGTAATGTTGAATTCTCTCTTATTATAAGTAATAGGATAATTATATTTAATATGTGCGTACCTTGCAAGGTCCTCATGTCTGTCAGACAGCTTTCACTTGACCTCGACCTCATTTCATGGATCAGTGAACAAGGTTAAGTTTTCGTGGTCAAGTCCATATCTCAGATACTATAAGCAATAGGGCTAGTATATTCGGTGTATGGAAGGACTGTAAGGTGTACATGTCCAACTGGCAGGTGTCATCTGACCTTGACCTTATTTTCATGGTTCAGTGGTTATAGTTAAATTTTTGTGTTTTGGTCTATTTTTCTCATACTATATGCAATAGGTCTACTATATTTGTTGTATGGAATGATTGTAAGGTGTACATATCTAGCGGGCAGATGTCATGTGACGTTGACCTCATTTTCATGGTTCAGTGGTCAAAGTTAAGTTTTTGAGTTTCGGTCTTTTTATCTAATACTGTATGCCATAGGTCAACTATATTTGGTGTATGGAAATATTTTATGATCTTTATGTCAGTTGCGCAGGTTTTATTTGACCGTGACCTCACTTTTACGGTTCATTGCACAGTGTTAAGTTTTTGTGTTTTGGTCTATTTTTCTTAAACTATAAGTAATGGGTCAACTATATATGTTGTATAGAAGCAGTGTTAGCTGTACATGTCTGCCTGGCTTGGTTCATCTGACCTTGACCTCATTTTCAAGGTTCATTGGTCTTTGTTTAGTTATCTTGGTTAATGTTAAGTTTATGTGACAGTTGTAATGAGGCTTAGCTTTATACTTAGGACTATCAACATAATATCAATGATTAGTATAGAAGGCGAGACATTTCAGTGTGTGCACTCTTGTTACATAGTTTTGAACGTGATAGTTCGGTTTCAAAAAATTTCGGTCTATACTGATGTATTTCCTCTTGTTTCGACTATTAGCAGTTGGTTGGGTTATAACGATTTGTCCATCTGTCTGTTGTACCTTTGTAGGTTTTATAAGTGTTGGTAATACAATTTACTCTAGATTTATTACAAAAAGAGTTTTGATACTTATTGCTTGAAACTAAAAGACAAATAACTGAAAATTGTAATAGACCAGTTGTCTAATTGTGACATCATTTATGATTTCATTACAAACGAATATCAGTTTTTTTTGTGACATAGTCAAAAGTTAAATCACAAAAATACTTAACTCCGAGGAAAATTCAATACGGAAAGTCCCTAATAAAATTCCAAAATCAAAAGCACAAACACATCAAGCGAATTCGAAAGGACAACAACTGTCATATTCTGACTTCGAATAGTCATTTTCTAAAGCAGAACCTGGTTTTATAGCGCTTAACTTATCACTTGTGTTACAGTCGCCTCAAAATCTAAGTATATTAACAACGATGCGTGAATGAAACAAACAGACATACCATTTATAAGCAATAATGAAATTAAATAATGGATGGAAAATTGATTCATTTATGATTTCTATGGTATGCATAACCAAACACAAGACAATGCAGGAGTATACACATTAAAAAAGGGGGTTATTGCAAGCTTCTGCAATGAATGTACATGAAAAGCAATACAACAAACTTGCAGTGTCAACCTTTTGTTGTATGAAAAATAAACATTGTTTAATATTAAACTAAAAGATAAAAGAATTTTAAATTTAAAGGGAAAATTCACGATTTTTTACTTATGGTTTAAATATGTTCATTATGACATAATATATATATTCACAAAGTTTTATCGCTATATGTGCAGTAATAAAGGAGAAATTCAATAATTAATGAAAAAATATCAACTACTTCCTGTAGGTCGTGACGTTTTCTCCTGATTTTTGCATGCCGGGATTTAAAATACAATCATTAAAAGTCTTGGCTTTTAATCATATTTTAACGTAATCGTAAGCGCGCCGATGACGTATGCTTTATCTAATAACCATCCGATAATAAGAAGATAAAACGCACAGACGTTCAATTGTACTCATTCGTGAGATAAATTATCTATGTTAAACGTATATATTCGAATTATTTTTGTAGACAACACAAAAAGTTATAAATTTATTTTTAATAAATGCATTTTCGGACTGATAAGGTGAACAAATTAAAGTACAATAATCTGTAAAGACAATATGTTGGTGTACTATTATTGACCTTTTACTATCTCTGCTATGGCTAGGTTTATACGATGTGTGTATTCACGGTTCTGTGGCAATACTCGTAGATGGCTTGTTGAAAGGTAAATTGTTATTTGCACTTCGGTATTTAACCACGCCTCTAGGGCACACCTTGCCAGGTGTGACTGTCTATTCGGATCAGTGGTAGCATTTAATACACACATTAAAAATACATATTCAAGTTGGTGACAAATAAAAATTGGTCGCCGTGGAATTATTTAATTATATTTGGTGCTATTATTTATTTGAATTCAAATAAGTTAATTTACTAAGAAATACACAATTTTCGGTTAAAGACGGGAAACTTAATTCATATGTCAGAATGAAAGATTTTACAAGTCTTGTCCTTGATTTATGTCTCATAAAAAAGGGGGAATTAGAAATTAGAAATAGCTTTACTAAATCATTTTTATTTGTCTTTATTAGGCGAAAAAATGTACGAGAACACTTACATTTAGACTTTTGAAAGCCATGTATTAATTAATATATGAAACTATCTGAAGATAACTCTACCGAAGCGGAATATAATATGTACGAATAAAGAAAAAAATATTTTTGTAATGGAATCGAAAAATTACGAATAGATATTCTTTTCAAGTGTGATAAACGTCAACCAAATTTATTCATAATCGGGAACGTCCTTATTAAAATCTGAGACAACTATAATAATCGTCGTCTCCCAACTTATATATATACTTAAATAACTATTTGATCAACGATGTTTAAAATTAAAAGACAACGAATTTAATGTTATCTTTCCCTATTTTTGAATGTTATTATAAGTCTGTTCAACTTGCAAGAATACCCCTAAAGCGGACAAATATCCGACAAGCAGTTTATTCTTTAAATTGCTGTCATTGAATATCAAGAAAGAAAATAAATCCCGAAATTGATACTCAATAGTTTTCCTAGAAAATATTCACATTCCTTGGGGATTATTAGTGTACGTCCAGTTGCATATATTTTACATGAATGTTGGAACAATTGTGATGATGACGAATTTCGTCCTTTATTCGAGAACAATTTAATTGATATATAAATCTGTGAGTTTACTATGTTCTTAACTTCGATGAACCAAAGCAAGTTAAAAATTGACCTGTATTTAAATCAAATTGTTTCTTTTTTTCTTCTTCTTCTTTTGATATACAATAGTCTATCGAATTCGTTGATTACATACTGTTGGCATACGTGGACTAGTCTATTTACAAAACTTTTACCACAATTTACACAAAATGTATGTTTCTTTCTTATGTTCAATGTATACATGTATACATATTTTAAATAGCGCTACTGACTATAGTTCCGTAACTTTCTACCAGGCGTATGTATACACGAATCGTCGACAAGTGCGCACATTTTTTTAGATCAATAATTCTGGTATGTTCCAATCTGTCCTAAACTATTGACAACGAGTATATATTACATTTTCCCAAATTAACCCTTGGAAAAATATGTAAATAGATTTGTATTTCTTCAATTATTTTTTTTTGTGTTATTTTTTTTTTAAAATAATATTCTTTACACCAGAAATGTTATTTATAAACAAGCGTATGAGTTCAGTAATGACTAGTATATTATATCACTTTCGGACACGCAAGACAAAAATGTATATTATACATGCACCTGATAGTTCAAAATGGAAAGTTATAAGTAACGTTACGGTCGTGTACACTGATCAATACCTACAAAAGTGAAACGATGCATGAACTTGCAAGCCCGCCGGACAGGAAATCGATTGAATACCTGGACGTGTCACCTTACACCCCTTCCAATACCTTTGGGAGTAATACCTTTAGCCATGCTGGAGATCAGATGAGGGAAGATCCGAATTTATTTAAATAAAGTTTATTACTTGAAAGAATTATGAACGAATTAGATTTTCGAAAACAATTTCCACGGAACACTTATTTATCATTTTATGATTTGAACTTTGACTTTTTAACTAATTACAATATTATCAGTTTAAAAATAACAGACTATATGGTTATTTAAAAATATAAGACCATTTTCCGTATCAAGTTAGTCAGTCAGATAAAACAACCGTACGATTGACAAGATATCGACACGCAATTACGACTACATCGTTTACTGTAGTTTTGTTCCTTTGTGGTTTATTGACATATCGTGATTTTTCATCGGAGAAGGTGACAAGATGGCGGAGAGTAGAGAACTGATACTCAAAATTTAAAATCGATGGTGATCTCTTATTTAGCGGAATAAAACTTTAATATCTATAAATTTGAGCATTTTTATACAGAATGGACATAATATCAATTTTTGATTTTTTTGCGAAGTTTCCCTTTAAGCCAGCAAAACTAAATGAAAAATCTCAAACTAAAAATGTTGAAGTAGCTTATCTGACAACAGAGCACTTTCAGTAGCATTCTGTCGTATACACATGTGTAATGGTATGTTTGAAATTAAACAAGGGAACGTGCAAGGATGTGAGAAAATTATTATTACAAATTAATTAAATCATATAAAGATTGTAAACCTTATGTTATGTATGTTCTTTACATACATACATGCACATACAGGTATGCATTAAAGCCTTCATTGCATGCATACACATGATTCATGCATGCATTGAATTATTCATCAATGTTAGGTACATTTTGTCCTTGTCATGATCATGATTGTGATATTCATGATAGTAAAGTATGCTTCTAGATATAAGAATATGTGATATTTGTGCCAATGAGATATCTCTCCAATTAAGTCACAATTTTTAAATGTAAACCATTGTAGGTCAAAGTACGGCCTTTAAACCACAGAGCCTTTGCTCACACGGCTCATTAGACCCTTATAGTGTGATATGCATATGACTGTTTACCTGTGCATGCTAAGTATGAATAAACAAGACTGTCAATCCCTTTTCTGTTGATGCATGGTCATTAATGGCGTGTGTTTTGTTGAAACCCTATTGTCAGTTTGTATATTTCACATGCATGTACTTACTGACAGGATGATTTAGAGCTGGACATAAGAAAACTGTCTATGAATGTAGAAGAGTCACTTTTAAAAGTGTTTATTGTTGTATTTTAGTTGTTCGGTTCCTGTCATCTGGTGCGATCATCTTATAGAATTTCCAGAAAATATGTGATTCAAGTTAAAGAAAATAATTAGAAAAATCTACAAATTCAGCAAATACAGACAAATTTGTCCATTGTCATTACTCGGTTATCACATTTTGGTTATTTATTTTTCTGCACATTTTTGTTATTAATTTTTGTAGTCAAGTTTCAGCAAATCAGCAGAATTTTTAATAAATAGAAACACATTCACCAGCGCAAAAAACAACAACACTAAACATGACTAATAATGATAATAGTAATAATAATATTTTCAGAAGTTAACACAATTAACAATACAGAAAATTCATCCGTGACTTTCTACATCTACATATAAGCTAGACATAGTTTTTAAAGATGGTTATAAATTAAAAAAAAAAGGAAAAAATGATCATCAAGAAATTTGAATACGCTCAGAAATGTAACGCTAATGAGTTATTGTCATTCCATACTCTAATTCGCCGACAGCGTTGCCGTATGCAATAACCTTTACCATGGCACATTTCGTTAGAACTTCGACAATCGCACAACGCAAGTGCGAGAAAAAACAACGATGAGAGAAAGGCCAAAAAAAAAAAAAAAAACGCGGAAAGAAGATAGTAATAATCGATTCTGAAATTAAAAAATATAATGCACCAAATAATCAATTATCTAAGTCCGTTTCTGTGTGTGTTACTTTTTAATGTTGTGTCGTTGTTCTCCTCTTATATTTAATGCGTTTCCCTCAGTTTTAGTTTGTTACCCCGATTTTGTTTTTTTGTTCATCGATTTACGAGTTTTGAACAGCTAGCGATATACTACTGTTGCCTTTATTTATGACAAAGATTAGTTTACAAGTGGGTACGTATGAAAAACATAAAAAATCACATATGTACACCACTCTACCGTCGCACTTATTTTCCACTTGTTTAATGATTCTGTGTTCATTATTTATCAAACGGTAACGATCCGTAAACATCAGCGCCAACACCCGAAAGTTTACATGCAGGTAAAACGTTCGATCAGCAATTACAGGATGAAATATTTAATATCGACTATACTGTATGGATTCGTAATAATGTTAAAAAGAACTGGGCGTAGATTACTCATTTAGATATATATGCATACACTAGTTCAATTATTTCCTCAACGAAATAATTACCAGAAACTCTTTTCATACGACTTTAAGTCCTATGAATACATTGTTCATCGAGGTATCTTTGACACGGTTTGCTTAATAACAACAGACAGGATGTAATTTTACAATAGTATTATGTTTAAAGCAGTAAGAAATGGCGAAATCATTAGAATCCACAAGTAGAAGAAAAGCCCAAGTGCCAGTGTCATGCTATTTCTGTAAAGGACAAGAAATTAAATGGGAATGCAAAGACTGCGATGTTCGTATGTGTTACTCCTGTAAAGTCACTATTCACAAAGGACCTCAATCTACACAAGATCATGACGTTGTTTCTATTCAGGATATAATCAGGTTATCACTTGGTTCCCAGGAGGTAACGTTAGCAATTATTTTGTCAGTTTTAAATTCATTCTCTACTACTTTGCCAGCTGTTCATACTTTACTTAGGTCGGGCGACAACTTGCTTTACTTTAGCTCAAACATTAAAAATGGTAACGACAATCAATTAGTGAAAGGGAAACTTTTAAAACCAGCTATGCTAATTTTACAGACGTTAAAGAGAAAAGTGTGTGACATTGCAATAAAAAAAGACGGTGAAATACTTTTTATTGAACACCATGACAACAAAATTCAAATGTTATCACCTGTAGGTGAAGTAAAAACTGTTTTAGATACTTCTCCGATGATATCTGTGGCCATTTATGTAAACAAGGAGAATGAAGTTGTAGTTGGAATTAGAGAACAAGGACCACCGTTTCCAGTCAAGGATTTTTCTGTCAGACAAGTGATAATTTTCGACAGTAATTATAAACGGAAAGTAACATTAGAATTCGACAAAAAAGGGATCAAATTGTTCAGTTATGCATTACGAATTCACACTGATTCTAGAAATGTTGTCTATGTAATTGACCGCTTTGACAACGACAACAACGGTAGAATAGTAGCTGTACATAGAAATGGTCGCTTGAAGTTTATCTTTGACGGACAACCGTATTCAGAAACATTTAAACCACAAGGAATTACTATTACGCCAAGTAATAACATTGTAGTTTCTGATTCAGGTAGCAATGCACTACATGTTTTAAATTCGAATGGAGATTTACTTGCTCTGCAGTTAGTTAAGGACGATCTTGGAATCCAATCTCCACTTAGCTTATGCTTTGATGCTGAAGGATATTTATTAATTGGATGTCACAAAGGAAAAAATGAAGACTACGGAAAAATTCATGCCGTTAAAATGGTAGACAGTCTTATGTAATATGAAAACTAAATAATGCTACCCGTTTTCTATGGCTTATAATGCAATTGTTCTTTTCAAAAAAAAAATACAGGTTGTCTAATTTCTCTGTTAAGTGAACCACACCACAGAACTTGATGCATGTACCCCTTTTTATGTGTTAATCTGTAAATGTGTTCTTGACACAGCAGAATCAATCATATAGTGCAGCAGTGCATATCAACTACTATCAATGTAATATTTTGTTAGAAAAATAAACAGAAAGAACAAATAACATAAATTAGCTGATATAATTAAGAAGTTTCTTTAAAATTACATGTAACACAAAAAAAAAGGCTAATCACACCATAAGCTCCCGAATAAGGAGATGTCGTATGATTGATCAATGAAACAACTATCCAACAAAGACCTAAGTCATGGATGTAAAGAACTAATGGTAACCGTACGGCCTTCAACAATGTGAAACATCCATATCATAAAGTTACCTACAAAATGCAAGGGATGACAAATTGAGACATTTGGATCGAGAAATCAACGGCCAGTTTATTAGTAAAACAATAAACGAATAACAAATATGACAGACAGTAATCAACAACAACCACTGATGAACAAGGTCTTGACTTGGGACAGGAGCATAATAAATGTGGCGGTGCTAAACATATTTGTGACCGCTGAGTTAGAATATGCTTCATTCGTCGAAATGATGTTATGGAAAACACAAACGACACAACATGTCGATCTACGAGAATGTCACCAATGAAAAGTCCAAATAACTTTTGAACAGATATATCATGTTAAGGAGGGGTATTTGCGAAAAATACCAGTCGAGAGAATGTAAAATTTCACGAGCCGTAAGGCGAGGGAAATTCATTCTCAAGACTGGTATTTTTCGCAAATACCCCTCAATAACATGATATATCTGTTTAATTACACCGAATGTTAATATACTAAAACGCATTGTTGACCGTGACGTTACAGCGTCCAGTCGGATAGAGTATTTTTGGCAAATACCACGGCAGAGAGGGTAAAAAAGGCATATCCTTTTAGCAAATACCCCGGCGGCGTCAAAAATGAACGATATTCATTTGATAACAGTAAATTGGTGAAAAATACACTGGTTATCAACCAATCAAAACCCCGGATTCTTACATAAGGTGTAATTAAATGAGAAATGGTCTTGTGCAATGCCAAACTATCAGAATCAAAAGTTTGTACGACCAATAGGTGGTCAAATTATTTTAGTATGGTAAAGGTAAAGTAATGGCATGTATTATTAAGTTTATACGACTCAGTTTGACTATCAACTGTATTTTAAAACAATACAGACAAGTCTGCTATTGCTAGGACCCGATTGCTGGTAATAACAACACCTCTGTCTGTGGTAAAATTTTACTGTCGAAAGGTAAATATATAGTGTTAACCGAGATTTTAGAGATTAATAAAAGCATACAAATTAACAAAAACTTACAAAGAGTTTTTATTACACTAAAAAAAACATGACAGAAAATCGCTCCAGATCCTTGAATTTATAAAGTGTTATTTTTATTTACTAAAACTCTGTTGGTGGAGTGAAGTCCCCGAGGGAATAGTCAGCTCGGTTGATGTCCATTTCCACTATTTAGTATGCTCTATTTCAAAGTTTTAAAAGTACTTAAAAAGAAGTCAGGAAACAAGTTTAAAGGATGGAAAAGTAAGTTGTAGGACAATTACTAAAAGCCGAGAAGAAACGACATCAATAGGGCAGTATTGGAATTTTCAGGTAACCAATACATAGTATGTACCATTAATTGTTACGAGAAAACCTCACACTGACATGTGTTAAAGTTTTGATTGTATACTATATGTTGTTTAGTGTTTAATTCATACCACCACGGTACAGCATTGTTGTCTGGAATTCTAACAAACGCTTTCCGATTACTTGTGAATATCTAATCCCGGAACTGGTAATACATATTTGAAATTTCAAAATGCGATATATACACCAGTCATATATTTATTGAAATTAAAGTCAAGGGATTTTTTCTATCGGACTTTTTGACAGAAGACAGAAGTGTTAAAGTTAGATAAAAAAAATAAACAAACCCAGAAGCATATTAAGTGACCTGGCAGCACTCTTCCAGATTTATTTTCGATGGTGAAAGATGTTTTTATCCTTGATTCCTGAAAACTGATAAGTTCTCGGTTTTGAAGGATGTTGAGGACCCCTGTTTAGATATGGCCATGTGAATCAAAACTTTGATATTCCACAGTCAGAAGAAAATTATTTTCTATTCTGACGTCTGATGCAAAAGAGAAAATACAAAAAAAGAAGATTTGTATTGTCTGTGTATCTGTAAAATTAAAACATTGAAAAAGAGAGGTGTAAAACAGTCAAAAACAAACTAACAATGCCTTGGCAAAAAAACAACAACAAATAAAAAAAAACGATGAAAAGACGAAAAGAAAACTGAATACTAAAGACTGAGAAACCCAAACCGTACTAAAACACAGGGGAACTCAAGTATTCCAGAAGATTAACAAATCATGCTACTCATGAGTCACTCAAGTTGCTCAAGTAGAAAGTGTCTATCTCTTACAGTCGAATAAAGAATAGGTAATAATGTATATTAAAAGCTTCTTAGGGCTATGTTTAATTATTTTCTTTTTTGTTAATTCATGCACATATAATGTCAAAAAAACCTTTATTATAGCAATGTGCAGCAAATTGTTTTTTACATAGATACATTTTATTTAATCTTCCAGTTTTGGAGATATTTTAAAGGCTTTAAAGCTTTTGTCTGAGATATTATGAGTATATTTGTCATGAGAAATTTTGAATACTTCAACTTATTCAGTATAACTCTAATAAATATCAAAGAAAACTAATCTTCCAGTTAATTTGCTTAACATTTCATCTATTTTCTGGTTTCCCTTTTTCAGCGATTTGTGATAAAAAAAAAATCGTTTTTCCTAAGAAATACTTATTCCTGATTACGATATTTTGTCAGTTTCCTGTTATTTTTGTGAGGATTTAAATAGAGTTACGTTTGACAAAATGTCCGGTTTCTTGTTCACTGAGATCTGATGATAAATGACTTTGTTTTTGTCAAATTATAATTGTATCTTGTCATCATTTATCAATTTCCTTGTGAACTCGTGTTTGTGATGTTTCAAGTGAAGTAACATTTGATGATTGTTCTGGTTTCCTGTTTTTGGAGATTTGCTGATAAAACCTTTGTGTTTGTGATAAAATACAAGTAGCTGTTCCGTATATTTAAATTTGTCATATGTCTGAGCTGTTAAAAAAGTTAGTTTTGAATTTAAGATGTTTTTTTCTGTTAAATTAACATAAAATTCAAAATATGTTTCCATTACGTTGATTGAAAAAAAATTAAAGCCAAAATCGTCCATTTCCTCCTATTTCATCTTAATCAACCTAGTATATTAAACATAATGATCCTCTGGTTTTGTCTGGGTAATACACATTTTCAAAAATTTGAAGGCTGAAATTTTATTTGCTAAATTAATAAATAACAGATTTAGAAAGTTAACCTGAGTCGGGTAATTATTGACAACAGAAGCAGTCCGATGGCGTCTTATTGTTAAGGTGCAAATGTCGAGTACAGTCATTCGCAGATCGTTTTTCACAAAGATTATTTTACCTTAGAGAAAAAGTGTGGACACAGATCAGTGCGAATGGTAATTATCTAATTATTGTAAGTATGTAGGACAATGTTTTCTCCAAGATATTTTATGCATGGTCCTGCCCATCAGCTCCTTTCTGTGTCTTTTTTTATGTCGTTAATATACGGTTTCATTTAAAACCGTGTTCCACAATGAAAGCAACCCTCGTTTGATATCAGTAGTAAAACATCTAGATAAAAAAATGTTAATTATTCAATTTTTGGTTAAGACTATTTTTGGAGAGGAAGCTACATGTATGGATATGCAAAAAGGATTCTGTTAGTTTGAATTATAAAGTTGTAGGCACCAAAATTACAAAAAAATAGGTAAAAACATGGTAAAGAACCTTACAATATGAATGTCCCTGTCACTTATTCTTGTCGAGAACAGTGTTTTGCAGAATATTTGAATTGGAAAAGTGATGACAATACCTTGCATAACCCGTCAGGCTAGGTTAACTTATACAATTGTATTCTTTCTTTTGCAATTTTGATTCTTTTTTGGGGGGAAAGTGTTTCTGTCTAGACTCCGATTGTCATGTTGATGGCTTATAAAAGAACAACTAACGAATATAAAATTATATTTTAATAAAAAGTTATATCAAATTAATGTATTCAAAGAAAAAAAAAGAAGATATTTGAAGCATGATACTATAGCAGTTGACTTAATTTCAAATGAAAATAAGACATATTTCATTTGTTTCAAATTTCTTGTTATGTTGGGAAAGACGTTAAAACTAAGGTGCTTATAAAAATATTAGTATTCTGTTTTCAAATTGTTGTATAAAATAGAGAGCAGTAGTGTCAGTAACATTAACACACATTTAAAGCAATGTAATCTTATTATAGAAGTCTGCTAGGCGTTGACAGTTCCGTTCTTGACATAAATACATGTATGAATGAATGATCAATTGTACTTGGGAATCTTCAAGAGGCCGAACAGATGGTCTCAAATGTGTTTCAAAAACAATTTGGATCCTATATCTAGTAGCACTTTTTGTTAAATGTATTTTATACTTTTTTTTATATTACTCCGTTGAAGACAGCGTTTAAACGGACATCCAATGCTTTAATATTCCTATATGTTATGACGCTAGGCCGTTTCATGTAAAACGTCTTTAGATTCGTGGCTTCTCACCTCCCTGCAGCTGTTTACCGAATACGTACATTGTATATATCGAAACGCATGATAGATACCTTTGGCACCTTTGATAACTATCTACACCTCTGGGTCGATGCCACTGCTGGTGGAAGTTTCGTCCCCGAGGGTATCACCAGCCCAGTAGTCAGCACTTCGGTGTTGACATGAATATCAATTATGTGGTCATTTTTATAAATTTCCTGTTTACAAAACTTTGAATTTTTCGAAAAACTAAGGATTTTCTTATCCCGAAATAGATTACCTTAACCGTATTTGGCACAACTTTTTTGAATTTTGGATCCTCAATCCTCTTCAACGTCGTACAGTGATACCAGTGGTATATTATAAGAATTCTCACGTTTATTCGACAAATATGATTCAATAAATATGATAAAAATCAACTTGCTACATCTTTCAAATATTACAAAAAAAAAAAATGAGTTTTTAGGAGATATATAGTTTCTTTCTATCTTATATTTGTCAGAGTTCAATTTATGATTGATCACTTTTAGAAACACATTATATATCATATTGTTCTTGTATATTTCTTTACCTGAGGTTTTGGTCAAGATAGGGAAGGGTATTTGTACTTCATTTGTTTCAAAGAAAATCCTAGTTTATAAAAATAAAAATAAATGTATTCCAAATTTATCTATGTTAACATTCTTTCAGGCCTTAGATTTATTTGTTAGCTAATGTAGAAAAATTCATGAAAAGTCTATAAGTTATCAAACTTTTATAAATTCTAGGGATATTACCTTTAATCTGTACATATGTTACAGTGAATTTGTATAATCAGGAATTATGTAGAATCACTAAACTCATTAATAATTATATATATAATCCCTGAAAATGACCAGTGATTTTATAGACAAGTGATTTTACAAAATTACAGTACATTTTAATAACTATTCTACAAATTCCCTAATATGATTTCAGGGATCATCAATTGTTCAAATAGTATTTGTTTGATGAAAAATTAAGTATAGACAAATTATCATTTGTGTATTTTTTATTCATTGAAAGTTTAAGTAAACAGTTTTCAATACTGTTCTACTACAGTCACAACTGGGTCAACCTTATTAAAGAGAAACACACGCAACTAAATGTGTAGAAAAACAGTCAGAACGAATAATTGACAGATCGAACAAATTTTCAGAAGAGGCCGATATTATGTGTAATGTTCTTCTACTAATTCCACATGTTGATATAGGAAAGAGAGACACAAGCATCATGATGACAATTGTCAACGAAAAGACTGAAAAATTATATCGCCTGACCACAAAAGATGGAATCATGCTCTGGTCTGAGGTTGCTGATTCCTTTTTTTTGTACTTTCAAATGCTTTTACCGAAAATTATTTCTCTTAGACGTGCCGTCGAATCTGATTCGATATGTGAAGGACAAGGTTTTTAAAATGTGAATTAGTGTGGTTAAAACAGATATGAATCAAATAGATAAGCCTGTATAAAAGCAGGGCAATTGTGCAATAGTTAATGTCATCTAAATTAAATTTGTAAAACGAAATGATGGTTTTTGAAATATTGTGCTTTTATGAAATAAATAACTGTAATTTTAAA
Source organism: Mytilus edulis (assembly GCA_019925275.1). Classification (NCBI taxonomy): domain Eukaryota; kingdom Metazoa; phylum Mollusca; class Bivalvia; order Mytilida; family Mytilidae; genus Mytilus; species Mytilus edulis. The sequence continues at coordinate 53,812,711 of CM034349.1, read as the reverse complement.
AAATTTTGAAACATTCTAATTTATTTTGCTTAATAAATTTAATATATTGTGCTTATCACTTTAATGTATTGTGATTGATATTTTAAGACAATAACAATCAAAACCAAGGACTAAACAAAGACTCACAAAACCAAAGGACATTTACATCAACAGTAATAATTAATAATTAAGAAACAACACGAAGTTTTAAAATAGTGTTTCTAATATTTTAATTTCCTTAACATTTTACATTTGATGTTTATAATGATGTTTTAATATGATTTTATAGAATAAATTATTTAACTTTTATTCATCATCTTTATAAATTCATGTAAACTAGTTCTTCATTTCAGTTATTATGTAGAATCCTTGATGTTTTTTCAGTGATTATACATAATACCTGAACTATTTTGTGATTATGTATAATTCCCATAACTAACCAGTGATTTTACATAATCCCTGAAAATTTTAAGGATTCTACATAACCACTGATTATACAAAATCACTGTAATACACACATTTTGCAAATCAATATACAAAATACATAATTTGTTTTAACAATATCTATGCAGAAATCTTAGAGTAGTGTTTATCCATACATTTATCTTTTCGCAGTGAACAGGTGTCAAGTGCTAACCTTTGACACTGTTTACCAAGAAACAACGTAAAAGAAAGAAATACACGTGACTACTTTTTTCTTGTATACATACGTACAGCAATGGCGACATCAACGAAATCATCAAGTATTAGAAAAGCCCAAATGCCAGATTCATGCTATTTTTGCAAAGGACAAGATATTAAATGGAAATGCGAGGATTGCAATGTTCGCATGTGTAAGTCTTGTAAAGTTACTGTTCATAAAGGACTTCCGTTAACACAAGATCATGACGTTGTTTCTATTAAGGAAATCGGCCAGTCAACACCAGGTTCCCAGGAGGTAACGTCAGCAGTTATTTCGTCAGTTTTCAATTCATACACAACCTCTTTGCCTGCTGTTAGTACTTTATTTTGCTCGGATGACGATTTACTTATCTTCAAAGATGCCGGTAAAAGGTCTGCCAAACATCAAGTTATTAGAGGAAAGTTTATAAATTCGTCAATACAGATATTGCAGAATGTTAAGAGAAAAACATATGACATAGCTTTAAATAAAGACAGCGATATACTGTTTATTGAATATGATACCAACAAAATTCATAGTTGATCATCTTTGGGTGAAGTCAAGACTGTGTTAGATACTTCTCCAATGAGACCATTGGCCATACATGTAAACAAAGACAATGAAGTAATAGTTGGAATGAGAGAACAAGGACCACCGTTTCCAGTCAAGAATTTTTCAGTCAGACAAGTTATAATGTTTGGTAGCGATTATCAACGAAAAGTTACATTCTAATGCAAGAACGTTTGTAACGTTCATTTTGATTGGATAACGTCACTTTCTTACATGGCATCAATTGACAATTTGATGCTATTGGACGTACGCGCAAGCGCAGACGGCATATGAGAGATTTTAAATACATGTTTTAACGTTGTTTTCTGTCAGTTTCATTAGAATGGAGATAACAATATTGTATTTTAAGCTCCGACGGCATCAATTTGGGATTTGATGGTCGCAAATACCCGTTTACTGTCTCCGCTAACGCGTCGCCAGTAAACTAAATTTGCGACCCCAATTGATGCCGTCGGAGCTTAAAATACAATACAGTTATCTCCTAATTAGAATTTGACAAAGAAGGTAATAAATTGTTCAGTTATGTACTTTGTATTCGTACTGATTCTAAAAATGTCGTTTATGTTATCGATAATTTTGACAATGAAAACAATGGTAGAATAGTAACTGTAGATAAAAATGGCCCACCGTTTCCAGTCAAGAATTTTTCAGTCAGACAAGTTATAATGTTTGGTAGCGATTATCAACGAAAAGTTACATTCTAATGCAAGAACGTTTTGAGAGAAATTTATGTATTACTGAAAAATTATTACACCAGGGTTTTCGATATCACAAACTAGTCAAAACATTTACTAAATTTTATCATCGGTATAAAGACATTATTCGTAAATATAGCTCAACATGCAGACTTTTAATACGTTCAGGTATTTCACATCCAATTTTTTATGGTAATATTCTTTATAAAGCACAAAGGTGTCAGTATTCACCTCAGAAACTTACAAAACCTTTGAATAGACTTATTAAGAAGGGATATAATTACGATACTGTTGTCAAGTCATTAAAGATTGCATATTTTGGCGTTAATATTGAGTCATTGATAAGGTCTTTGCATCGGAACTAAACACATTTATTCTAAAAACAGTTGTTGGCATGACACGGGTTATGTTCTTCTCATATATGTTATGATGGTATGATACTAAACCCCTAACGGGAAGGATTGTGCCTGATGTTCATATGATGAAAACATAATCTTTCAGTCAGTTTAGTTGAAGTCTGGAGCTGGCATGTCAGTTAACTGCTAGTAGTCTGTTGTTATTTATGTATTATTGTCATTTTGTTTATTTTCTTTGGTTACATCTTCTGACATCAGACTCGGATTTCTCTTGAACTGAATTTTAATGTGCGTATTGTTATGCGTTTACTTTAAAAAACCAATAAAAAAGACTGACAAGTCCTTCCCTTAAACTGGCATCACCCTTCCAACAACTGTGCGCTCCTCATAAAAAACAGCAAGTGTCTTGAACTTTTGTTTTTCATCTGGTACTCTCCCTGCAGTTCGAATATCATTTCTAAGTGCAGTTTAACAGTAAATATTTGTATAAATAAAAAGATGTTGTAGACTATCTTAGATTGATAAAAGCAAATACAGGCATACTGAATTGCATTTAGAAATCAATAATACTAAGTCTTTGTTCTTTTTCAAGCTTTCTTTTCTCTTTTTTCTCTTGCTTCATTTGCAACTTTTCGTCTTTTCTTTTTTGTTTACGGTCTATTTCCTTTGCTTTCCATTTCTGTATTATGTTAAGTTTATCACAAGTTATTGTGATAGTGTAAACCCTGTTCGCCTTCGCTCAACTTAAAATTTCGATTTACTGTTTGTGTTGCTTAATCGCACTCACTCCACTCACTGTGGGCATACCGGCATCCTTTATAGATACAAATACAACATTATTAAAGATACTACAAATGAATTAATCACTTGTGTTGTCTACATGCATGGCCCAATTCGTATTCAAATCAAACAAATATTTGACAGTCATTCATTATCCAAAGGTTCTCCATTGTTTTTATACAGTCCACGCGCTCAATACTTAGTTTTAACCAGCATCCCTGATAAATGTAAATCTAGAGAATCAAAATCCAAATTATGTTTGTACCATTTCTTTTGTTGACTTTATAATGAGAACGAGAGACAACTCTTTTATCAAGCAGAATTTATTTTTACAAGAGACAACCGTATCATACAGGAGCATCTTTTATCTGCTATGTTGAAATTTCAATATGATTGATTGTTGTTTGTTTACAAATCCAAGGCAAAATGTTTTATTTATATTTCAGGATAGGAAAATGAACTTTATTCATTAGTAGACGATTCTAGATCAATATGTAAACTGGACACCTTTTGTGTTCTGTTATGTTTCGTTTGGAGATTTAGATTTATGGCGAACTACATCATATTTTGTTCCCAAAATCATTAAAAACCTTGCCACCAATTTATAGAACAAAATCACACTTAAAACTGAGTAGGCTGTTCCTACTTCTAGTACAAGCAATTTATTATAGATGGTTAATAAAGAAATATATTCTTTAAATCAGAAAATGTTTACAACTTCAAAGGAATGTTTTGATGAATAAATTCAGTATTACTTTGAAAAAAAGTTTTTGATGAAATTGAAGTCCAATCAACTTGAAATTTAGTACACTTGTTGCTGATGATATGATCTTTCTAATTTTGAAACCAAATTATACTTTTGACCCCAATTTCACAGTCCACTTAACATAGAAAATGAAAGTGGAAGTTTCAGGTTAAAGTTTTTGGTCAAGGTAGATTTTTGATGAAATTGAAGTCAAATAACTTGAAACACATGTTCCCTATAGTATAATTTTTTCTAATTTTAATGCCAAATTAGATTTGTACCCTATTTCACGGTCCATGTTCCATGGAAAATGATTGAGTGGGGCATCCGTGATCTTTGGACACATTCTTGTTAAATAACTGTTTGAATGGTTTTTTTTTTATCGAATATTGTGAGTCTTTAGTCAACAAAATGTGAAAATGATAGGAAATGATTATATTATGAACTTAGATGAAGATGTGATCGGAAATGTAGGACATCACAAATAAATAGTCCATGGGATTTTGTGGATAGGGCTTATTTTTAAATTAAGATGATCTTATAAGATTCTTTTTTCCCGATTTTTAATATACCAAAGGTCATTTATGCCTCCGAAAAATGTAATTTGTCGATCAAATTTGTCAGAATTTTAATTTTTCGATTTTTGAAAAGTTTTATTACAGAAATTAAAAGATTTGCTCTAAACACGAAGTAATGTCCAGTTTATAAATACTTCCATACATTTTAAGAGGGTTACGTAGCTTATAAATAGTTTTTATTGATGCCCTCTTCATAAAAAAGCATAATTATTTAAATGTTGAAGAAACAATTTTGCAAACATTTACATGGCATATATTAGTATAAAAGTGAAGTATAATAAATATGCTAATTTCTAACTGCATCAAATGCTATCAACAAATTAACATGATGAAATCATTAATTTTTATTTTTTTCAATTGTCTGATATGTTATTTTGAGTTTGAAACAATCAACATTTATAGTATTTCGTAAAGATGAATGCAAATTGTTCAACAAGGATGGTCAAGGATACATAAAAAAAAAATAACAATTCGATTCATGGTAGAGAAAATATGAGGTTGCATTGAACACCATTGCCTAAGGGGTATATAATTCAGTCAAAAATAATAATTCTTGCTAGTTAGATATGATTTTTGACGCACTTGCACGTATTTACAAATTTGTTATATTTTTTTTCTTCTGTTCAACTGTCATACAGATTAAGTGTTTGAAAAAGAACCAGAAAGAGAGATGAGTCGGTTTTTAGTATAATCATCAGTTTGGTTTACCCATATTTTGGAAGGGTAAATTGTAATCCCTATGAGACTTTTATATGTAATAGGTTGTATCACTTTATTCTGTATAGTTAAACAACTGTAACTATAATGTGACATTCCTCTTTTTATACCCCACCTACGATAGTAGAGGAGCATTATGTTTTCTGGTCTGTGGCTCCGTTCATTCGTCCGTCCGTTCGTTCGTTCGTTCGTCTGTTGTCCGTTCAGGTTAAAATTTCTTGGTCAAGGTATTTTTTGATGAAGCGAAATCCAATCAAAATGAAACTTAGTACACTTGTTGCTTATGATATGATCTTTCTAATGTTAAAGCCATATCAGACTTTTGACCCCAATTTCACGGTCCACTGAACATTGAAAATGAAAGTGGGAGATTCAGTAAGTTTTGTCAAGGGAGTTTGATGACTGAAGTCAACAACTGACTTTATACTTGTTGCATATGAATGACTTTCATTTAAAGCCATTAACTTTTGACCATTTCACGTCACTAAATAGAATGAAGTGGTTCGTAAGTTTGGTCAAGGTTTTGAGAATGAATCAATCAACTTGAAACTTAGTACATATGTTCCCTATAGTATAATCTTTTTTATTTTAATGCCAAATTAGATTATTACCCAATTTCACGGTCCATGGAACATGGAAAAGGATAGTGCGAGTGGGGCATCCGTGTACTTTGGATACATTCTTGTTTTGCTCGTTCTGATGCTCAAATATTTTACATGTTTTATTTAAAATTGATTTGTAAATATTCTCTTATCATTGCACCATTCCTCAACGGAATGCAATTCGTTTTGTACCTTTGACTGAGAGTTTGATCACAATTACCGACAGATGTAAATATGAATCATCAGCATATTATTCAGTGCATGTTGTTTCATAAACTGTAATTTCAATATAAGTAAAACAGAAATGCCATGTTAGAAGCTAGGGGACACCATACTAGATATAGATTTTTCCAGAATAAGCATTATCAATTTGCACTTCGTAATTTGTCAAAATAGGATTTAAAAAAAGTAACAACAGCTTTATCAAAACAATTTTCAAGTTATTTTACTGAAAATATCATGTTCTTCTACATCAAAAGCTTTCTGAAAGTTCAAGGACTACTTAGTTGATGTTACCATCCACTATTCTATGATATTTATAAGGAAAATTTGACAAGAGTCATTTTGGGGTCTTTAATAGCTTGCTGTATGGTTTGAGCGAATGCTCCATGTTGAAGGCCGTATTTTGACCTATAGTAATTGTTAACTTTGTGCACATTGTGACTTGGATGGAGAGATATCTCATTTGCACTCCTACCACATTTTCTTATAAAAATTTGCTAAAAGATTTGATCAAACAGAAAGTACTGAAATTGGTTTAATGAACACAGACGTCCATTCACAGAAAGACATACACAACGTCTGAAATTAAATAAAAAGTACATAATTTAACAGATCAGCATATAGTTATACTCTCTGCTGTCCATTCCTGATATTAGTTTAGGTGAGTGTTCAATTGCAAATAGATAAATAGAGCATCTATTCTATACGACTGATATGTTGGTTTTTCAATCAGTAATGTGCCCCCATTTGTGAAATTGACGTAAGTACTCCTTCTTTTATGAAATCAATTATTTGAAATTTAAATTTAACAGAAAATATATTTTCAAACAACACCTGTTTTTGTAAAAGCCCTACAATACGATTTAAAGTGTAGTATTTATCTTTTATCAACATTACTTTATGTTAAGGTCACAGGAAGATGAACTTTAAATAGTATTAGATCACACATCGCTAAATTAAAATCATTTAACTTTGTTTACCTATAACAACGAAGAAGGAAGTAAAACACGTGACATTTGTTGATTATTTTACTGTAGAAATGGCAACATCAAGTAACTCCACAAGTACTAGAAAAGCCCAAGTGCCAGTTTCATGCTATTTCTGCAAAGGACAAGGAATTAAATGGAAATGTGAAGACTGCAATGTTCGTATGTGTAACTCCTGTAAAGTAACCATCCATCAGGGACTTCAATCTGCACAGGATCATGACGTTATTTCTATTCAGGATACCAGCAAGTCACCAGGTTTCCAGGAGGTAACGTCTGTAATTATTGCATCATATTTCAATTCATACACTACTACTCTGCCTGCTGTTCATACTTTACTTTGTTCGGATGACGATTTACTTTATTTTACCCATTGTTCTGTTGCGTCCGAGAAAAATGAATTTGTAAAGGGAAGACTTTTGAAATCATCAATAAAGATATTGCAGACGTTAAAAAGAAAAATATTTGACTTTGCAATAAATAAAGATGATGAAATACTTTTAATAGAACATCGCGACCAAAGAATTCAAATGTTATCACCTACAGGTGAAGTCAAAACTGTTTTAGATACTTCTCCAGTGACATTATTGGCCATACATGTCAATAAAGATAATGAAGTAATAGTTGGAATTAGAGAACAAGGGTCACCGTTTCCGGTTCAGGATTTTTCGACCAGACAAGTTGTAATTTTCGGTAGTGATTATCAACGTAAAGTAACATTAGAATTTGACAAAAAGGGGAATAAATTGTTAAGTTATGCAGCATGCATTCGCACTGATTCCAGAAATGTTGTCTATGTTATTGATTGGTTGGACACTGACCACAACGGTAGAATAGTAGTTGTAGATAGAAATGGTCGTTTGAAGTTTAACTATGACGGACATAAGGATTTAGAAACATTTAAACCAGCGGGAATCACTATTACACCAAGTGATAACATAGTAGTTGCAGATTGCTATAACGATACACTACATGTAATGAATTCGAATGGAGATTTACTAGGGCTGCAGTTCATTTTCAAAGACTTGGGAATAAATGGCTTATTTGGTTTATGCTTTGACAGCGAAGGATATTTATTGATTGGATGTGCCAGAGGCAAAAATGAAGAATTTGGTAAAATTCATGTCGTGAAAATGAAAGATAGTCTGATGTAGTATGTTGTCTAAAGTTGTAGTAGGGAATAGAAATTTCAAATACATGTAGATGAAAATTAATAAACATATTGAAAGTCATATCATAGTATTCATAGTCATAGTTTCCAAGCTTGTGGTCTTTAAGGGAAAAGAAATGGTATCGTTAGTTCCCTTCATCCATATTGGTAGAAATTCACACCGGCTATGGATATTTGGGTTTTGCTCTCAAGCAGAGCGCATTCATGAAGTGTTTTTTTTTTATCAAAGCGAGCATGTGTAAAAATCAACAATCTGAGTGAAACAATGCTGTTTTTTTATTAATTTTTTTTTTAAGTGTCAGCATTCAACCAAAGGTCATGGCTACTAAACCTTAGCTAATGTTAGAATGTTTTAATCCTGTTTTTTCAACTTCTGTGCCGTTCAAATTGATAGTTGGCTGTGCTAATGTCAGCTCTAAGGTGCAACATTGTTTTGTTGTGTGTTTAACTTGCTATGGCTTATGGTATAGTAAGAAAGGCGGTATGTGCACGTTAAACAGGTTTAATCCTACCACAGTTTTGCGTTTACCAACAGGCAAAATAAGTTATCTACGTTCATATCTACGGATATGAACGCAGATAACGAATTTATCCCCGGTCTTAGTCCGAATCGGGCGAGTTTTATGGAAATTCGGGTACAAAGTGTAGGTTGCACTTTGTAAATACAGCTGTTTCTCAAAACACGCCTCTTTTGGGGAGATCTTGAATATTAGTAGAAAATTAATTTTGTTTACATACTGGTTCCCAGTTATGCTCTCTGTGTTCCATCTCACAGAGACATAACTTGGGAATGTTACCAGTAAATAAACATGTGCATATTGTTTACATTGACATCTGTGGTAACCTTTCATTCAAGGTAGGGGTAGTTAAGAAAATTTGTCTTAATTTAAACTCTGAGAAGTTCAGGTCATATAAACGTTTAAAATATGCCGCACAGCCCTATATTTTGACCTTTGAAAAAAATTGTGGCGCATATGAACTTTCAATTCTAGAATAAGATTTTTTTCAAAACTTCATAGTAAAAGTTGTACGTTTTTAGCCATGGGAAATTGCATTGTCAATATTGACAGAAATGCAACCTGTAACGTGAAAACAACGTTGTTTTCATTATCTAAAAAAGTTTTATTGAAATTTGGAAAATTTACATATTTTTTACGGGGTGTAGGGTAGAACCCTACAGGTAGTCAAATATAAGACGTTTTTAATACGGAGACAGAGAAACTATATTGAGTCAAATTTGGCGCTCAATGTTGTTAGAGTTACATCATAGATGGTGTGACGTCAACGTGGGTCATTTGCATAGCTAGGACAGTAGTCCCATTCCTTGAAAATGTGGCAGTCAAGTGGTACATTTTATGAAATGAGTGTAAATAATCGGCATAATAGGACAAAATCGTTAATGAATCAACTATTTAATTACAAACATCATGGATAATCTTCAGAACTCAATATTTCACAAGGAGCAATCATGGAACTAAGGAAAACTTGCGTGAAGATCCCCGGGATAATGGTAAGCAACGTCCGGGGATATGGGTTAGCAACACCCAGGGGCTATGGGTTTTATAACGACGTGCGTTAACCAATCAAAATGTTAGATATATACTTAGCCGGGGATAATGTCTCATATACAGCATCTATTCTTGAGTGTGTACAATCAACTACTTTTTTTTGGACCATGAAATTAGTATTACCTTCATTAACTACTTACTGAAAAATAGTAACATCTAGCAAATCAAATTTTTGTTTACACAATGAAGGTAATAAAAGGATAAATAAAGAAAAGACTGCCTTGCCATTTTGTTGTACTTTATTTTCTATAGATTATAAAAAAGCATGGTTCATCTGAACAACAAGCAACGTTTGTAAATGAAAAACACTAAAAAAAGATCAGCTTGAAGAATGCAGTTGTATTTAATATCAAATATTTAGAAAAAGACTGCAAGACATTTCGATTACAAAGCAGTAAACGTTAATCGGTGTGAATAAATTAGAACTTTTGTGTTGTCTACAAAGTTCCCTGGAAATAATCAATGTTCAAATACAAGATTATGTTCCCTTGTGTTAAAATTCTTAATGCTGAATACATAATTAGAATTCTAAATTTTTAATGAAATTTTCATATTTTTGTTCAAAATTAAGACTCCTATTCAATTGCAATAATCAACCTACAAGGTTGAAGTCACTATACACTATACTATACATTAGGTCCGATATCGTTCGTTCTATCGTGTCCTTTTTTTCAAAACAGAAACGTCACGTGACAACGCCAGAAACTTATAAATAGTGGTGGGATCAGTGCTACATCATGTGCATAAAAACATCACCATTTGGACGGTATCACCACCATTTTCTACATTTGAAAATGCCTGTACCAAGTCAGGAATATGACAGTTCTTGTCCATTCGTTTTTGATGCGTTTTGTTATTTGATTTTGCCATGTGATTATGGACTTTCCGAATTGATTTTCCTCTAAGTTCAGTATTTTTTTTATTTGACTTTTTACCATACAGTATATTTTCATCACGGGAAAAAGTTATACCAGATTTCTGTCATAACATCTGCTTAATTTCCCGTACATTTATCTAGCCATGGACATAGAAGACTGCCGTGTGATACTATGTTTTAAATCAACACATTAAAACAACACATTTTCTTGGACTCTTCTATAAGATCGAAATGCAAGCTTATTAATAGCAAAACTATTGACGGAAACAAAAATTTGAAAGACACATAAACCAATGACAATCACTTACATGCAGTTTCCGGTCATGGGACAGACACATAATGATTGGGTTGGAGTGAAACATGTTCGAAGGCGCAAGCTCTCCCATGACTTCGAATGGTGGTGTACAAGTACAACATAAGAACAAACTTAAAGAAATCAGTAACTCATCAGCTCGATACAAAACATCTAACAAAATTAGACCGGATGTTGGGATAGGGTAATCCTCACAAATAAAAAAAAACAAACAAATTGTTCATATCTGAGAATACTCTCAGTCACAGTCAGCTAGTTAAATTCAATAACAACTAAAAACTACTTCATGTATATAACACTGTAATGTCGATCAGTTCACATTCAAAATCTAATTGGTTAAGTGAAAAGACGCAATTAACAGTCAGAGAAAAACACGGCCTTGTTCAATGCCAAAATATTGGTATCGTCAATATCAACAATGAAGAACCGTGAATGTGCATACATGTATGTGTATAAAAATAATATGTTATATGGTTTTATTTAACTGATAACCAAATCAAAATTAACAAAACATAAAAAAATATCCAAACTGCAGTTGGATTCCTATTGCAGTCCTATTAAAACAAATGGAGCTGTTCTGAGAGGCATCAGTCTTCTGAAAAATAAAATCACAAAAATATTGAAATCCTATGAAAATTCAAAACGGAAAATCCCTAATCAAATGGCAAAATCAACAGGTCAAACACCTCCAACGAATGAATAACAACTGTCTTATTCCTGACTTGGTATAGGCTTTTTATCAGGAACGAATTGGTGGATTAAACCGGGTTTTAGAGCCAGCTTAACCTCTCACTTGTTTTACAGTCGCATCAAATTCCATTATATTAAACAATACTAATCCTCTTTACACATTTTTATTTTCCATGTGTTCTCAATTTTCAGTATTAACATTTCTTTAACCCAATTGAAGCAATCATCTGAATATGACAAGTAAATATCGTATTTGAATTTTGACCTTAAATCATTTTCAACAACTCTTTTAAATACCCGATATACCCAATATGTTATTCGCAACCTGAAATTAACTAAGACTCCAATAGGAGTAGTAAATGTAATGAATATCACGAGTAAACATATACCAACTCGGAGCCACACTTCATTTTCACAATTGCCATAAAATTCATGGAAATTTTCTGCCGCTTTTTGTGTAGTAGTATATGTTCCGTTTCCTAACTGGCACGTATAGTTTCGCGCAGGTTTATCAAGTTTTATCCTTGTTTTGGATATCCATAACACAAAGTCAGAAGTCTCACAATTACATCTAAAAACATTTCCAGAAAGTTTCAGTTGAAATGAAGCCCCAATTCGCGCTCATTTCTCACATCGAAAAATTGCTGAAACGTCTTATTGATGGTTTGAAGATTATTATGTTTTAGAATAAGAACTTCAAGGTTTGGCAATGTGTGCAACGCTATTGGTACTTCAGAAAATAAGTTGAATCCCATATCAAGATTTCGTAAGTGTTTGTTCGAGTTGAATGCGTCAATTGGCAGAAACCATAAGTGGTTATATGATATATCCAATTTTTTTACTGTTGGCACAAGACTAAATATTTTCTAACTTCTGCTAAATGTCAGATCAAGCCTTGAATGTTTTAATATCAAAGTCTTTGATTCCTTGAACAAAGGAATATTCTTCCTTCCTGAGTACAGAGTTGAGTCGATACCTGAAAGATCAACATATTCCAAGTAGTTTGTTCCATTGAACACAATATTTGGAAAATGCTTCATCTTGAAATAGGATAAATCTAGAACTCGCAAATAGTTTATATTTGATAAGAATATTGTGTGTAGAGTAGTTCCTTGAACTCCAGCAAATTTCGACAAAACAAGTATTTGCAGTGATTGAGGGAACGTGAACGTTACCTGAACATCCAATTTCCTATCATTTGCGACCAAATGATTCAGATTTTCTGCATTTTCCGTATCGTCCGTTAAACCTGAATGCATTTCGTCAGTTGAAATACTGAGAATCCCGGAATAATTGAAAGTTATGACTTGATAACTGCAGTATGAACTTTGTCAGTTCAACTGTTTTAAATCCATTTGTCATTGAAAATCGGTCTCCAGAAAAAATGATTGTAACAAAACATTCAGGATGATTGTAAGAAAGTAAAGAATTTGGCTTGAAATCTACAATACCATTTCTTATCAAAATTAATTTTCTTAAACATACTTTTCGCAAGTATTTTGTCATATCAGGAGTTATAATGACTGCATAAGGAGCTCTAATAAGACCGTCACAATAGCCAGGATTGACTTCTGTAAAGTTTAACTCTTCCATTTTAATAAAAGGATATACGATCTTCAGTGCTGACTCAATGTCTATGCAAACTTGGAATAGGCGAAGAATCTTCAACGAATGAAAAGGTTTAAGAAAATTTAGTTCAGCCAGCTTACGAACCTTACAGCCAGCGAAGTAGACATTTTCTATTGATGGTGGCATTAAAGCGAAGGTCCTATTTGTCATTTTATCTAAAAAGCAGAAGTTAAAAGATAGAGTTCGTAACTGTTTTAGTCTGGATAATCCACATTTATTCCACACTGGCTTTCGAGCAAGATCCATTTCTAGAATTGTAAGCTTACGACAATATCCGAAAAAGGGATAATAAACTGGCAAATCTGTTCCTACTTGCATATTTCTTGAAATGTAAAGCCTATCTAGTGATTTCAGAGGTCCGAATATTTCCGAGACATATGATGTATTAAGATCAAGCAAATTGTCAGCCATTGACAAATGTTTCAAATGTTTTAGTCTTTTAAAAGAATCTGATTGCAGAACGGAAATCTTGTTCTTATCTAAAATCAATATTATCAATCTTCCATAAAATTGAAAATCGCCATGTGATAATGTACCTATTAAATTTCGTTTTAAGTCAGGTCTAGTAAGAATCCGAGGTAAATCCTGTGAAACTTTTGAAAGCCCTCGTGAAGAACAATCTCCTCTGTTGTCTTGAATCAAACATGGATGGCAAGAAACATATACAAAAATATGTTGTCATATAAAAAGTAAAAGCCACCATGTTCTCCCCGAAAAGTCAACTTTAATGTACACAAGTTTAATCCAGCACTGAATACGATACTCAACTGTATGCTGATACAATATATAAATTATCAAAGTTCAAAAGTTTCCTGTTTAACTATATAGTGATGAAAATAACGCTATATTTAGGTAAAATGGTACAACTGTTGCCTCAAGGAAGTTAAACTATTATAAAATGAAGTATGAGAATATTCAGATTTTCTAATTCACACAATTTAAAAAAACATCATTTGTTTCATTTAAGCATATGTGAAGCTTTTCAGTATTGGCAATAGTATTGCTATATTCAATAACCAATATAAAAACTTTTATCAAAACCTGACGCAGTCCTAAGATACACATTTTCTTTGCTTTATATATGACCTCAATGAATCCGGTTTATCAACAGAGTTCCTTTCTCATTAGTCCCATAAAAGGTGCTGATGAGGTGCAAACAAGTTTACCCAGAGTTTAAATGGGGTTCTCGTTGCTTAATCTTTATTGAACAAAGCACATTTATGTTAACTGTTGTTTGGTTATTCATCCTCCCCCTTTTAACTTTGCTTTTTAATAACCTTGTTTTTTAATTTGCACCTTAGGGTATCTTCGCACACAATTTGACCATCTCATCAGCATATTTATATTCTTTTACTAATGTTTAAGAAATATTATTTTCAAATGATAAATGAGGAAATATATATAGAAGTGTTGACCTTTTGCCGATTAAAAATAACTCTTATCATCCGTTCGGAGTCAAGAGGTACAATTTGATTTGATTTGATATACAATATCACAATAATGAATTAAGAAAAACAGGAAGTATCTAAGAACTGGGGAAAAGGGGATGAGATATGAGACATTGATACATTTTCAGTAATACAATCAATGAAAATGTTTGCAAAAGATCTTTGAAATATACTTGAAATAGCATTCTTTAAATTTTACATCATACCGGTTTGTTTTTGCATCTAATGATATTTCATCATAAAGGATTTTTTTTTATATTCAAATGTAATTCAATGGATTTTTATTGCTTACAAGAGGGACGAAAGATACCAAAGGGACAGTCAAACTCATATATCTAAAACAAACTGACAACGCCATGGCTAAAAATGAAAAAGACAAACAGAAAAACAATAGTACACACGACACAACATAGAAAACTAAAGAATAAACAACACGAACCCCACCAAAAACTAGGGGTGACCTCAGGTGCAAAATTCCATAAAAACCCGAAACACTAGAAAATTAGATATAATAGATATAATTGCATGAACGGTGCAATGGACCGTGTTTTACTTGCGTTGAGATGTCACCTTTTGTTCAATGTACAAAACCTCCATGATTTATGGATGAATAATAGCAATAACAACAAATGTCTATTGGTTTTGCCAGTTTTTATGGACCTTCCCTTTTAAAATTTGCCCTGAAGTTCGATTGTTTTTTCTATACGTTTTCCCTTTGCATTTGTCTTTGTCCAGTGGTTGTTTTTTGATGTTATAACAATTTGGAATGCATATAATATCACAATGATCGGCCTCTGTCAATCAACAACCAATACGTCATCTAAAGTAGAGCTAAGTTTTACATTAAAAGGCCATAAGCTGTCAAATTCATTTTCATCGATTTGACTCAGATTCTCATATTTTATTTTGTAACATACTAAATCGTAGATCCAAATTATAACAAGTCTAAAATAAACAATTTAAAATGCATGGGCTCGATAATATGCGTATATATGTGTATTTTAGTCTAGATGCTATATTATTAAATATCGCGATGACCTCCGAAGACCGTTAACGGTCATATAATTTGATTTAAACATAAATTTATATAAATATAAATAGATAACAAACTCGTGCAATAGGACTTCAAGGTCTGTTGAATTTCATATTATAGGTTAAAACTTATATTAATCATTGTTATTACCTGTGAAAAGGATGAGTTTTTGTGAATCGAATCAGTTAATAAAATGGTTTACCCTTGTTTCACTTTGAATGTTGACATTAATTTCCTTTTAATAACTGAACAAGTCTAATTGATGCGTAATTTAGCTCTAGCTAAGGGGTTAAATGAAGGTCACATAAATACGGATTCAATGAGGTCGAATTATTCACTTACAAGTGAATAATTCATCATCGATGTTTCTTAGCTTATTATGACAGAACTGAAACAAACTGGTTATTAAAAGCGATATTATATTTCACTATTATACTTTCATTGCTGATTGAAATAAAATCATTCTATTTCTATTTTTCTTTTTGCGTTACTAATGCCCATTAAAAAACGATCATTTTGGTCACATACTTCTTCAACTGTTTCGGTTCTTATACATCCTTGGGTTTACATTTTTGGTTTAAGTCGTTCCTGTTGAAGGTAAATCCAGAAAAGTGCTTCAGTATGAATGTTCTTCTCTAGGTGTATCAGTTGAATATAACTAATCTATCTCTAGCAACCGACTGAGGTAAGATCTTTTGGAAAGAACGAAATTCCTTAACATCAATGATGTTGCTGATAACAGATCGGTCAGAGGACCCAGTTGTTAACCGATATTCAAATCTTATATAAACCAAACAAAAAGATACAAATGAAGGTAAACACAACAAAAAATGAGGGAACCGCATGAACTAACACCAGGTAAGCAAGTGTCTTCAGTGCTGCATGTATCACCCGTTATGCGAATCCACATTCAGTGTATAGTCATTATCAGGATGTTGTAACTTAACAGACCAGAATACTATACTAGTATCTAAAAATAGGATTTTAGCAACAGTCGTTTAAACGTTTAAATCTCATAAAGCGGTTTAGAAGAAACAATACAAGGAAACAAAACAAAACCGAAACATCATAGATCAGTGAAAATATGTTGTGTGATACCAGTTAATATATGATCTGAAATAGTGTAAGTGATCGAGGAAGTATTTTGTTCTTGTCTGTTACCTTGATATTGAACTCGTAGGTTTCATTTTTTCTTTATTTGATTGAAATCTGCTTACTTTGAGGATATGACATAAAATTAGAAAATATCTCCTGGTATCTTTAACAATAAAAACTGTGAAAACGTACAAGTATGTTATGATAAATAATTAAACTCAACGAACACATGGTTTAAAATTTTGTGTCATGAATGGATACCAAATACCCTTTGTTGTTTTACTACATTGACTATCGACCGAATGTAATCAAAACCTGATATCGATTTTAACATCATACAAACATTGATTTTTGTGTGAACACGGTCTTCTTTGAAGAATGAATAATTTTTATATTTAGACCTACATAAATTAAATCTTGTTTCGTAAATAAAGTGGTATCGAAAGAGCATAATTTGTAGTACATGACTGTAAAATAGTTCAGTCAAAAACAAACATAGTAATATCTATATAAGTTTTCACATATCTGCTGGGCATGGTCTTTGTATTGATATAGATTACATGACGTAATATTGGAATGCTTGTTTATTTCTATTTTCTTCATGCAGTTCTGTAACATGTGTTATTTGATTCCATTTAACATGGTAAAGAGTGAATTGATAACTTAAAAGTTTAAGGAGGCTAATATTAATCGTGAATTCAAACAACTCTACATATAACTATGTAAAGGTGCAACACTATGGCACACTAGTATACACTTGACAAAAGATCAAGTCCCTTGTCGTGTTTTCTTTTTATTTAAAGCATTAATAAAATTGAGAATGGAAACGGGTAATGCGTCAAAGGGACAAAAACATGACAAAACACGACCAAAGAGTAAACAACAGCTCAATTCCACAAATGGGTCTTCAACACAGTAACTCCTCACATTTAAAGTTATAGTATTATCATGCTATTCTTTAATATAATGCGCAATACAAAAATTGGTTATGCATGTCAATACACATTGACATTGACTTTTATATGTATTCATCAAAAGGACAAGGTGCGATTAGGGTTTAATTTAGAACTAATTGCAAACTTCAATGTTAATGTTTAATGCAAGCTATCGGATTATGTCGATATAAGAAGTGGGATTAATCCGAATATTCGGAGTCATCATGTCATATGAAATGGTAGTTATAACGTCACAGATAAGCATCTTATTTGCTTCTTGATGTTTTCTAAGCTGTCTTCGTTATTTTCGCAGAATTTTTTTATGTTGACTACTCGAAATATTTCTGGCTCCTTATAATCGAGAAAAATCTTCAAAGTCAACGAAATAATCACTTTATGGCAGTTTGCGTCTGTCAGTACAGCCATTTTCTTATAAACTATGAGTATCTGTTTAAATACAAAAATAAAAATACCAAATTTAAATCATACAGATTATGCGCTTTTAAAAAATACTTTTTTTGTTTGTAGTGCTCAAAGCAAAAGAAAAAATGAAAAAAGACACAAATGAATGAGTAAGATAAACTCAAAATGACACCATAATAGTAAACAAAACATATGGCAAACACTACTGTGTATAATAAAAAGAACGCTTTTCATTTCTGTTTTTTTCGTCCGAGGATTTTTTTCTGGATCTACCTTCACCATGAACTGTGAAATCCAAACATTTGAAAGACAATGGTCTAAAAATACCAGAATATGATGAAGCTGCACGAAGAAAAGAGACACAAAAAACAGCTGAATTTATATCAGGTAAGCTTTGCCTGAGAGAGTTGAAACTTGATTTTCAAAGTGATGTCTTAATTTATCAACGAAGGATTTCAAAATTATTTGTAATAAATCACTTTTCTGGAATTTTCATATGTATGACCTCAGATTTGAAAAAAAAATATAACTGTGTAATATTTTAAAGAAAAATTGAAGTAACGCCTTCCCACAACCATAAATTTTCAACATAAACATACAAAAATTAGAAAGTGTGCAAATCGATAAGCTCAGTTTGATATTTTGAAACGACTAAGTGTTTCATTATTTTATCCTCTGTACGCCCCTTAACGCACCTCTAAATTTTTACAAATATATTGCATAAAATATATTAGTCAATAGCTGTTGGTTATTGCGACCAAGTTATAAAGGAAGTTAAAATTGGAAATTCAGTTTTCAATATGGAATCAAGATTAGAAAATCTCAATATTTCTGAACAGGTATATATGCATATATACATTTTCTACGACAATATCTTTTGAATTCAGATCTAAAACGACGATTAACGTCTTGTATGATATATTATAATTAAATTATAGGATTTAATTAGTCGATCACCATTTTAAATCCTTACCATATTTGGCATTCAAAACAAACGAACCTATCATTGACGTCATTGCGATGAAGTTTTTGTGTCTCAAATATTGACTTTTATTGCTGCTGTACAGATTGAACAAGGAAAATTTTTTGGACAGTATCCAAATGATGGATCGGCGTCAGTGTTTGCTTAAAAAAAATATAATAAAACAACAGAGTTTGTTAGATTCGATGATTTTCATTTGACTGTAATCTTCCTTGATTTTAAATTACAGACACAAAATGTTCTCCTTTGTTCCGTTAAAAGTATGTACTCTCGTAATTTGTATTAACTTTTGCGACATTGTGACAATTTCTGATTATATTATTTTTAGAATTATTTTCAAACTCAAAAGGCTGCATTAAAATATAGACGAGACTTTGTTGTTATTGGAAAAAACATGGATCTGAGGTCGTTTTAAAGAGGTCCTAGATAACTACACATTTCATTTCTTTGAAATTACCTTTACAAAACCTGCCTTCGCTGTACTTAGTTAAGATGTAATTCAAGTTAAAAAGCAGACGTTATTGTATCTGATGAACTTTTTCATCAACACATTTTCAATGATCAGATGCAGTTATCTAAATAAACTCATCATAGATACCAGGACTAAATTTTGTATATACGCCAGACGCGCGTTTCGTCTACAAAAGACTCATCAGTGATGCTCGAATCCCCAAAAAGTTAAAAAAGCCAAATAAAGTACAAAGTTGAAGAGCATTGAGATCCAAAATTCCTAAAAGTGTTGCCAATTGTGAATAATTTATCAAAATTATCTTTTTGTAAAATTCAAAAGCTTTTTAGAATGGGTGGTGCTTTTCAATGATCAGATGCAGTAATCTAAATAAACTCATCATAGATACCAGGACTAAATTTTGTATACACGCCAGACGCGCGTTTCGTCTACAAAAGACTCATCAGTGACGCTCGAATCCAAAAAAGTTAAAAAAAAAAAAAAAAACCAAATAAAGTACAAAGTTGAAGAGCATTGAGATCCGAAATTCCTAAAAGTGTTGCCAATTGTGAATAATTTACCAAAATTATATTTTTATAAAATTCAAAAGCTTTTTAGAATGGGTGGTGCTTTTCAAAAGCGTAGGAATCGTCATCTGTTTTACATCTATTTGCATGAGGATCAAAACAGAATTTTAAAATTGTTTAAATAAATTCACATTGGGTAAACACCGCCCTTTCTATAGGTTGTTGCACAGTAGCTCTGAAAGTTGTATTGCTAGCGTGTAGAATATACTTGGGCAGACAGTTTTGCCATGTAATAGGCCCCTTAACCTTCAGTAGATGTTGCAAGAGTTATGTCATGTAAAGAAAACTTTACACTCTATACTTAAAGTTTTAAATGTACGGATGTGGCTGCGTTTTCATACCTTCAAAGTACTAGAAGTCAATTCAATTTCTCTGCTGCTTGAGGCACGTCCATGTGAGCATATTTCTTTACATAATACAACCTTTGGGAAGATTCTTTATCATGGAATCCATATTCTAGTAAATAAAGGCAACATAAGTATACCGCTGTTCAAAATTCATAAATCGATAGAGAAAAAAACAAATCCGGGTTACAAACTTAAACTGAGGGCAAGGTATCAAATATAAGAGAACTACGACACAACAGAGACACAACATCGAAATTCACAACACACAGGAACGAACCATAATGTAACAATGGCCTCAACTCAAATGCATTAAGATTGATTTTTACTCAAATATTTACCTCAACTCAAATGCATTAAGATTGATTTTTACTCAAATATTTACTACTCAATAGTCAACTCATTTCAAATAAAGGTAACTGAAGCCATCTGATTTCATTGAACCTATCAATGACCAGTCTTATCTGTGCTACTGTGCACATGATAGTAGGTCAATAGAAAGAATGTTGTCCAGAGTGACGATTGCGTGACGGAAATGAAAAGATATGAAATAAAAGCCATTTGGTACATTTCTCTCAAAATTCTGTTAATTAATTCATAGATGAATAGAATGATATAATCTAAACCCTTTAGTGCAAAAAAGTCACAAGTCATGTCACTATTTTGCTATAAACATGTCAAAATCAATATATTTGACAAACAACAACCTTAAAAGTTAAAAAAATAAAATGTACACAAAAAAACTTTACAAACAAGCATCTTGTATTAGACATTTGCAGCAACATATTTTTTCTGGGTAAAATATAAACATCAGACCTCCAAATTATATAATATAACATTTTATCAGTGTTTGAATTTTGAAACAGAAATACGAATTTGTAAGTTATAACCTTAAATAAAGATGATATACTGATATCTGACGGATGTGATAATATAGATTTATTATTCTTTTTGAACTAGGCAATCAATGGCCAAGTATGGTCTTGAGGAAACGACGAAAGTCCGTCGGAAGCGGACGATAAATGGCTGACCCGTGTTAAGAGAGAGCCATATCTCTTGCACGTTAAAGACACCCTTGTAGATTTCGAAAATGAGTAGGCTAATGCCGCTACAAGGCAGCATTCGTACCCGCAAAGTGAAAAGTGATTAATATAAGTTACAAAACTTGTTTCCCAATCCACTATAAATAAATATGTTTAAACTAATAGCCATTCTCCTTTACCGACCAAATACGTTTTGTCACTAGACTGTACATGTATGTATCAATCACAGCAATGAATATCGATATTTCGATCTAAGTTTTCAATATCTTATAATAAAAGTGGAATTTGTAATTACATTTATGTCATATTTTCAAAATTTCTTTAAAGGTGTAGTTTTTTTTATATATTAGTGAGATAAAATTACATACATATAAAAAGGCAGGAAAAATAGTTTCTGCACATTTTCAAAATGTATAACTTCGTAGGAATAGATTACCTAAGTTGTACTTTGAAAAACCTTTCAGAATTTTGGGTCTAGAGGAGCCCCTTGCTAAACTATAACTAATTTAAATTAGTTACTCTCTATTTTTTCTTTTTCTGATGTTTCACTCTATAGAGGGATACCAGAGTGTCTTGTAGGCTTATCAAAGTTAGAATTATTTCACTGCTCCTGCATGTTTGGATAAATTGGTCCTTTATTTCCTTTGATTCAAAAAATATTCTACGGACCTTAACGGTCACGTTATTACCAATATTATGGTTATCATACATTTCTATGCTAATAGGAATGTAAAGATAATTAAACTTTTGATAGTATTATTCGAAGCATTTGGACGTGTTGCCAAGTATAAAAATCAATCTGAAAAGTAATAGAAGTGAGTAACGCTAACTTCCTATATATAACTCATAAAAACATATGACTAAGAGGACCTTATTTAACATATGATGTTCTCGGATTGTTTGATTGATCAATTAGTGTTCAACGCCACTTTCTGCATTATTGTGCTATTTCTTGGCAGTCAGTTTCATTGATAGAGTGCCTGGGGAGAATCACCGACCTTTCGTATAAACTGACAATCCTAGTCAATTAAGAATAAAGTCGTCATACCTGACACGTGCAGGATTTGACATCATTACCTCAGTATTGATTGCCTCGGAATACAATAGTTACTATTTATACCGCACGACTTTCAAGGCCCCTGCTTTTCTAAAAAAAACATGTCGGTGCCATGCAGAAATAGCTAGTTTTGGTTCATATTAAAACATATTTGTACATTCGACATATGCATCTACGTCTTTTAAAAACATCATGTCAATATCATTTTAATCATGATTCTATCCCATGATTTGATATTTGTAAAGCGGATTACTTATAACCATAATTTTAAAATGGAAGACATCGAAACTGACAGATACGTTTGCATCGATTAAATTTATATTCCAATCTCAGAGGAAAAAATCTTCAGAGAGAAACTGTTATTTAGACAAAAAATGTACCTTTTAATGAGAAAATCTGACCAGAACAAATTGCAAAGATATTGAGATCATAATAACCTTTTTATGAAAATTGTAACAACTTTTGGCACACTGAGAAAATAACTGTGTTTGCATTTGATACATGTAAATTCATGGACGATGAGAATGAATTACATCAGTGTATCAAAATTGTAAGGTCTGAAATCTCGATTGGCTTATAAGGAAATTGTAGCCAAGCAATATTACAGTTTTAGTGCTTGTCTGTCCTCTGTAATTCGACTGTGAGACGACAATTTAGATTTAAAAATTTAAAGTAACCAATTATTTAAACATGATTATATCTTGCACAGAGCATTTTCTTTATGAAAAACAAAAATTACCTTTTTCAGCTTGAAAGCCAAATAAAACTCCGTTCTTTGAATATCTGAGACTGATATTACTTTTTTTTAAATTGTATAATTTTGTAGAATTAACACCTCCTTTATTCATTTACTAATTATGTATAACATCAATAGCTGCTTACTATTATGATTGAATAAAGACATATTAAATAGTATTTATTTATCTTTGCAGTTCCCTGAAGTTATTACTATCAATGTTGGAGGATGCATTTTCACAACAACTATTGACACACTGAGAAAATATCCCCAAAGTGGTTTGGCTGTGATGTTTAGTAATAATAGTAAGAAGGTATCTAAAGATAAAGATGGAAATTATTTCATTGACAGAAATGGAAAATATTTTGAATATATTTTAAGTTATTTACGCGATGAAAGTTGTCTCCCTCCAGTGAAGATATTCAAACAAGTTCTTGTAGAAGCGAAGTTTTACAACCTGAAAACACTTGTTACGAAGCTTGACACATGTGAAACAAAATACGATTTTTCGGCAAAATTTCCAAATGTTACGCCAACTTATCACGCTATACGAGAGAAGATTTCCAGGTTTGGTTTGAAAACCACCTTGCTGATTACTCTAGAGGAAACAAGTAATCGAAAGTGGGATGGATGGCCATCAGTATCTGGATATACTTATTTTCAAACAGGTTCAATTCCTGTCAAATGCCAAAACAGCGATGAAGCCCATGCACTTATCAACTGTCTTTGGAAAGATTTATATCTTGCAGGATTTGAAGCAGAAATGGAAGTCCTCGAGTTTTATGAAGCTGTTGTTTGCAAGTTTACGTTAAAGCCAGAGGTACTCTTTAATTCGTGAAACCTTTTTCTTGGATGATTTTTCATCACTTCATTTCTCTTTTCACCGCAATGTATGGTTAATTGAGACAAATGCAATTGATACTTTTTTCTATACAAACAATAAAGAAGTGTTAAAAGGAATAGAATAAATGGCGAACCTTCGATTTGTCTTATGTAACCCAAAGAGTAGTTTTGGGTTTTAGTTATAATAATATTTATCTTTGTTTGATGTTGATGATGTAAATGTGACGGAGTGTTTTTAAATAAAGCTTATTGTAATGTATTGTATTGATATTTAAATGAATGAAGAATTGTAAACTAATTATAACAAGGAACTATTAAGATATGAATAGAAAGCTGATCACCATATATTTAGAAACATTAACGACAACAGTCAAAACGAGAAACGAAAGAATACTACTTATAAATGATTTCATTTCATATTTCATCGTATAATTGAAATGTTCATATTATTTTTTACAAACAATTAGAATTGACTGGAGACAGCTATCTATAAGTGCCATTAATCATTATAAATGCCGTATAGCGGGTTAATTGCACGGTCTAAGTTTTCGCTTATTTTCGCGAATAGAACATAATCGCCGAAAAAAATCCCGCCAATTTAAAAGTGTACATGGAAATGTATTGATAAAAGTTTTTAATCTGCCAAATTAATAACCGCCAATATATTTTGTATACCTTTTTTAATGAAAATCGAGAAATTTTACAACCGCGAAAATAACTTGCAATACGGTACAACTTTTCAAATATCTCGCACTATC
Organism: Mytilus edulis; assembly: GCA_019925275.1. NCBI lineage: Eukaryota > Metazoa > Mollusca > Bivalvia > Mytilida > Mytilidae > Mytilus > Mytilus edulis. The sequence continues at coordinate 53,787,840 of CM034349.1, read as the reverse complement.
GAGAGTATGCCTGTATGATTACCTCGGCACTTTACCTGAAAGTTTCCTTTCGATTTATTTGTCGTTCAAGAGTAACAAGTGTTTTGGCATTTCTCGAATAAGCACAGTTTTTTAATATCCCGCACTCACTCCAAGACGGCTGTCTTTTTCTGTTCCAATTTTTTCCTTTTCTAGCTTGTTGTTATAATGTAACAAGGCTTTAACAATATGAATAAATACTTTTTTACATATCGTGCACTAACGCCAATATAAATGAATTTACTACAACTGACGAACTTCACAGTATTACCATTGTTGGAAGGATAAAAGGAAGCGCCGATACTTTTCTTTTTTAATTTTATGGTCTGTAGTACATGGCTTTGGTTTTCAGATTAAGGTTAAAAATTTTCACATGTTGTACTGTAACCTGGTATAACAAAAAAGAGATGTGGTATTATTACCGGCGAAACAACTATCTACCATAGTTCAAATGAAGTGGATGTAAGGAATTCTAGGCCAACGTACAACTTTCAAAAATAAGAGGACCGACACCATATAAGGGAGCTACCACTTGATTTTTATGGGGGGGGGGGGGGGGGGGGGGGGGGGGGGCTAGGATGAAAAATTTTGTCCTGCATTTTTTTATAGCTGTAATCTCTGTCCTGCCTTTTTATTTTTCACTCTGTACGGTCCTGCCTTTTTTTTTTAGTTTATCCTGACTTTTTTTTACCTAAATTGTCGTCCTGACTTTTTTTTTTGCAAGTGTCTCATCCTGCCTTTTTTTTACTCAAAACTCCTGTCCTGCCTATTTTTTTTCAAATTTCATCCTATTCCCCCCCATAAAAATCAAATGGTAGCTCCCTAATCATTTATCAAAGACCATAAAATAAAAGATATGAAATAGTTCAAATGAGAAAACCTAACGGCCCATAACAAAACAAATATGACAGACATGAGAAAACGACAATCAATGATCTACAGGCTCCTACCTTTGGAAAGATCCATAAATCAGCACTTTAAATTTAGATCTTCAGCGCTTGACTTAATATTTCAAGCACTATACTTAACACATAGATTTAATCGATATACAGAGCTTTACATTTTTAGTGCTGGACTTTTGATCTTCGGTGATAAACTTCACAACTACAGCGTTGTACTTAACATTTTCAACGTCTGACCTTAAATCTACAGCGCTGGAATAAATATCTATAGCACTTGAATGTAGATTGCAAACGCTGGATTTTGCATCCCCAGTGCATGACTTTAAATCTACAAAAATAGACTTCATATCTACAGCATTTGACTTTAAAAACCTAACTATTTATCTGTTTTAGACCAACAAGCCAATAATTTAGAAAAAAAAATACTAGTGCACCACTCCTAGAATGTGTCATGAGGGTTCATCGTATTTTTTTTAAAATCGGCAGTTTTTGTTTTAAGGACAGTACATATTAGTATCAATATCCATAGATCGTAGCAGGATAAAATCAACTTGAGAGAATTAACAAGTAACTGATTTATCACGTGTGTAGCTTTTGTTGAAGAAAGATGTTTAAATGTTTACAAGTTTAAATATACCGTTATAATTGTTTCTATTCTATTTTTGACAGTTTACAGAAGATAAGATACTATTGTTTTTGACGACAAATTTATATTTACAAAATGCTGTTTACCAATAAAATAAGGTTAGGTCTATATTAGAACTTGTTGAAGACTGTATGGCACCCTAATGTCTCTTGGTTATTGGATTTTTTTTTACCCCGTGTTTAATTTTATTCTTATTGCATAAATTCTTTCTGAACTAATGTGTATTGCCTGGTTCTTTTATGTAACTTTTTTAACAATAAAAAAGGAGGTAAAATACATGATATTCTTGTGTTTAAACTGAAGAAATATCGCCATTGAGTTAATCCGCAAGTATAAGAAAAAACAAAAGTATCAGTTTCATACATGTACTATTAAAAAAAAAAATTTAGTTTCTTTTTTTCAATTATGAATGAAAGTGGAATAATGAAATAATAATTCGCTTTAAGCAGAAACTATGTTCAATTTTGTCAAAATAAGCTTAATTTAATATCCATCGCAGATGAATTATTCAATTGCGAGTGAATTATTCGAACTCTTTGAATCCGTATGCATGTGGACTTCAATTTGACCTATTAGCTAGATATTGGTTGCGCATGTATTAGTCGTGTTCAACCTTTAGAAGGAAATTAATGGCATCATTGATGGCGAAACAAGGGTGAACTATTTCGTTGACTGATTCGGTCTACAAAAAAAATCATTCTTATACAGGTTAAAATGCTGATTAATCAATTTTTATAACCTATACATACCTGTTGTTGGGATGTACAAGTACCCGGCCACGTCCACTTTTAGTTTTGTCCATCTGATGAGTTAAGCCTTTTTAACTGATTTTTATAGTTCGTTCTTATGTTGTACTGTTATACCACTGTCCCTTGTTAGGGGAAGGGTGCTGATCGCGCTTACATGTTCAACCCCGCCACATGATGTATGCATGTGTCTGTCCCAAGGCAGGAGCCTGTAATTCAGTGGTTGTCGTTTGTTTATGTGTTACATATTTGTTTTTCGTTCATTTTTGTTTATATAAATGAGGCCGTTAGTTTTCTCGTTTGAATTGATTTACATTGTCATTTCGGGACCTTTTATAGCTGACAATGCGGTATGGGTTTTGTTCATTGTTGAAGGCCGTACGGTGACCTTTAGTTGTTAATTTCTGTGTCATTTTGGTTTCTTGTGGACAGTTGTCTCATTGGCAATCATACCATATCTTTCTTTTTTTTATATATATAATGAAATCAAACAGACCTAGAAAAGTTAGATTACACGAGGTTGTTATCTATCTTTATTAAGGTTTATATCGGGCTATGTGACCATTGGCAGTCTTCACGGTTATCTTGATGGTTAATTAGAAGTTGTGTAGACTAAAAAACACACGAAAAATCTGATATATATTATCGATTCCATGTTTCGTTAATTGTTTATTTCATTCTTATGGTAATTTGGATATACTTTTCAGTATGTTATAAATCAAATATGAGAATTTGACATAAATCGTTGAACATGAATATGACAAATAATGCCCCTTTAAGAATCATATGATTTTTCTGTAATTTTATTGTGGTGTGAAAGCGTTTCAAAATTATATTTGTATGAACATTTCATACTAAAAATATGCACACGATCAAGCTGGTATACTTCTTCAAAACTACAAAAAGTATTCAGTTCGTATACTAAAACTTAATTAATTTTCATGCTACGACAATGAAATTACATTTGTTTTGTTTGTTTTTTCCTATGCATTTTTGTGATTTTGTTTTGGAGCAATTTTTTTTCCTCAATAAAGTTCAACGTTCATTACAACATAGGCTTCTCATGATCACGTCATAACAATGCATAGGAAAACACAGAACAAAATTGTTTAACTCGTGTTTTGTTTTGATTAGCAGACACCAATCGCAAGGCAATCGACGATTATAATTTATTCACGAATTAAATGCATCTTTTTATTATTTTATAGGGTTGTAAAAGCGATGACTATGCTGACATTTAAAGTATAAAAAGTCCGCGCTTCTTTCAAAATGTGCTTCGGTCAACGTTTTACCATCCCGATAAAATTCGTAAATAAAATCTAAACTTGGAATGCCTTGCGATTGTTGTCAGATTTTCACAATAACGGAATATAGTGAAACATTATTATAATAATAATAATGCAAAACCAATTGTTCAGAGAACAATTGAAGGTCTTTCCACAAGTAAAGATCTATTTTGATATAATTATTGAAATATGAAAAATCAGTTTAAAATGTTAGTTCCTATGGCTTTATGATGTATTAGTATGAATTTAAAGCAAATGTCAAAATCTAGAACGTCCTATTAACCTATGACCTTGACCCCAATTTCAAGGTCACAAACCAAGACCTTAAATCAAAAGACCCTAGGTCTTTAATATAATTGGTTAAAGAGTAATATCACTTTGCACGTAATTCTAAATGTAAGATGGGAAAAAACTCTCATGTATTGTCTGAGCACCCTTTCGACCAAATATACAAGTAAGGACATGTCGCAACTAACAATTTAGTAAAAATAATTTGTAGATATGTTATACAGTGTTTGAAAATAATCGAAAATCAGCCAAATTCAAAATTTATTATATGACCTTGACCTTTGACCCTGACCTAATTTTCATTTTTTTTTAGACCAAGGATCTCAAATCAAAAGACCCTAGGTCTTTATCACTTGGTTTAACAGTTAGAAATGCAAATCACTTATATCAAATACATAATGGGGAATAACTCTCATATGGAGTCTCCAGATAGCTTCGGTCAAAACTCCTAATCCTGAAGATGTAACGAGCAATTTAGTAAAATAAATTTGTCGTAATCTTTTACGGTTGCGAGTAGTGGCCACACGAAAAACAGTAGTTGGGGAGATAACTCTTACAACGTAAAGTATTTTGTTACGCGGTTGTCAGTTTAAAAGCGTATAAACTATCCGATATCATATTCAAAATATCTAAGCGACATCTTTCGAAACAACAAAACTACTCAAGAAAAAAGTTAGGCGGAAGAAAATAAAAAATAAAATAATAATAATAATAATAATCAGAACAAAATCAAAAGGTCTTTCCACAGAAAGGTGGAAAGACCTAATACAAATAAAAATGATAATAATATGTAGATGTAATATGTACTAATCATAGTAGTAATAATAATATTTCAGAAGGTAAGGCCGTGTTCACACCAAACGACGTGTACAGTAAACATGTTTACATTTGGTTTAATGTAATGTACACTAGTCTCACATTAAATTTGTTTACATCTATACACCTTGTTTAGTTACCTGTACATAAGATTTGTTCACACTTGTAAACTATATGTCATTTAAATGTTCATTACGTAGAACCGAATTCAAATTTTCGAACAACTTTTGTAGCAGTTATGGAACGACTATTTGACTTTAAAAAAGAGGGGATGGATTTTTCCACAATTTGATTAAAAAAAAATCTGGTCATACAGATGATTAGAATGAACTTATATTCTGAATCCAAAATTTCCCATACATTATAGTGTTAAATATTGAATTGGTACCATCGATAAAAAACTAAATATAACTGACTATCGCGCGACTCAGAACCCCCCCCCCCTTTTTTAAGTAAAGGGGTTGCTCCTTTAAGAAAGTCATTTTGGATGATTTGCAGTAGTTTTCAAAAGATGTCTCGATTACACATAAAAACGTAGGCTGCATAAGCGTGCCTACAGACGAAGAAAAGAGTATTAGGTAAAAGGGGGGGGGGGGGGCGGGTTATGTTTTTTTTAATTTCTAATTGTATTTTACCACGGACGGACTATATACCGGAAATCTGGGATACTAAATAAAGAAAACAATCAACCTCACCCTTATTCAGTAATGCATTGATGAGTGAGTCTTTGTTTGAGTAAAGACCAGTGGCAAGTGTGTACGTACCGTCGTTTCGGAGACCTTTTCAAATGAATTATGTGTAATGATGGATGAGGCTTGAAAAGGTTTTATAACAAATAAATATATCAAGTTTGGACAAATATTACTGTAAAGAACTTTATTAATAAGTGTTATAAGTATCAATGTTATATAAAAATCTATATACATGGGGAAATTAAAGTTCTGAATGTCTAGTTTAGTGTACAGTTAACCTACACAAGGCTACATCGACTATCGACTGCATGTAGACAAAACATGACTTAAACTACATGTAAACATTTAATTTTATCAAAGGGAACGTAATTATGTTTAGTTTATGTGTGAGTTACACTAACACAACACCAAAATTAGGTCAATGTGAACACGGCCTAACACAGTTAACAAGACAGAGAATCCATCCGTAACCTTCTAACATATAAGATGAAATAGTTTTTAAAAATTGTTATACATAACAAAAAACGAATAATAGATCATCAAAAAATTGGAATACACTCAGAAATGTACTGCTAATGAATCATTGTCATCCCATACTCTAATTCGCGTTGCCGTATGCAGTAACCTTTACCATGACAGCTTTCGTTAACACTGCGACAATCGCACAACGCAAGTGCGAGAGAAAACAACGATGAGAGAAAGGGCAAAAAAAAAAAACGCAGAAAGAAGATAGTAATAATCGATTCTGAAATTAAATAAAAAATATAATGCACTAAATCATTAATTAACTGTTATGACAAAGCTTAGTTTACAAGTGGGTACGTATGAAAAACATTAAAAATACATATGTACACAACTCTATCGTCGCACTTATTTTCCACTTGTTCAATGATTCTGTATTCATTATTTATCAAAAGGTAACGATCAGTAAACATCAGCGACAACACCCGAAAATTTACTTTCGATCAGCAATCACAGGAAAAATATTTGATGTAGACTATACTGTATGGATTCGTAATAATGTTAAACAAAACTGGGCGTAGATGACTCAGCTATTATATATATGCATACACTAGTTCATGATTATTTCCTCAACATAATAACTACCAGAAACTCTTTTCATATGACTTTGAGTCCTGAAGATCAAACTATAAATACATTGTTCATCGAGGTATATTAAGTATAAAACTTTGCTACGGTTTGCTTAATAACAACAAACAGAACGTAATTTTACAATAGTTTTATGTTTTAAAACAGTAAGAAATGAAGAAATCATTAGAATCCACAAGTAGAAGAAAAGCCCAAGTGCCAGTGCCATGCTATTTCTGTAAAGAACAAGAAATTAAATGGAAAATGCAAAGACTGCGATGTTCGCATGTGTAACTCCTGTAAAGTTACTTTTCACAAAGGACTTCAATCTGCACAAGATCATGACGTTGTTTCCATTCAGGAAATGAGCAGATTATCACTTGGTTCCCAGGAGGTAACGTTTGCAATTATTTTGTCAATTTTCAATTCATTCTCAACTTCTTTGCCAGCTGTTCATACTTTACTTAAGTCGGGTGACGATTTGCTTTACTTTAGCTCAAACATTAAAAATTGTCAAGACAATCAATTAGTAAAAGAAAAACTTTTAAAACCATCAATGCTAATTTTACAGACGTTAAAGAGAAAAATGTGTGACATTGCAATAAACAAAGGCGGTGAAATACTTTTTATTGAACACCATGACAACAAAATTCAAATGTTATCACCAATAGGTGAAGTAAAAACTGTTTTAGATACTTCTCCGATGATATCTTTGGCCATACATGTAAACAAGGAGAATGAAGTAATAGTTGGAATTCGAGAACAAGGACCATCGTTTCCAGTCAAGAATTTTTCAGTCAGACAAGTTATAATTTTTGATAGTGATTATAAACGGAAAGTAACATTAGAATTCGACAAAAAGGGGAACAAATTGTTCAGTTATGCATTACGAATTCGCACTGATTCTAGACATTTTGTCTATGTTATTGATCGGCTAGACCAACAACGGTAGAATAGTAGCTGTACATAGAAATGGTCGCTTGAAGTTTACCTTTGACGGACAACCGTATTTAGAAACATTTAAACCACAAGGAATTACTATTACGCCAAGTAATAACATTGTAGTTTCTGATTCAGGTAGCAATACACTACATGTTTTAAACTCGAATGGAGATTTACTTGCTCTGCAGTTAATTACGAACGATTTTGGAATCCAATATCCACTCAGTTTATGCTTTGACGCTGAAGGATATTTATTCATTGGATGTCACAAAGGAGAAAATGAAGACTACGGAAAAATTCATGCCGTTAAAATGGTAGACAGTCTTATGTAATATGAATAATAATAAATGCTACCCGGTTTCGATGGCTTATAATGCAACTGTTCTGTTATACAGAATACAGTTTGTCTAATTTATCTGTTAAGTGAACCACACCACAGAACTTGATGCATGTTCCCCTTTTTATGTGTTAATTTTTAAATGTGTTCTTGACACAACTGAATCAACCATATAATTGGAGCATGTCACCCCTGTAAAAGATGGACGAAAGATACCAGAGTGATAGTCAAACTCACAAATCGAAAATAAACTGACAACGCCATGGCTAAAAATGAAAAAGACAAACAGACAAACAATAGTACATATGACACAACATAGAAAACTAAAAAATAAGCAACACGAAACTAGGGGTGATCTCAGGTGCTCCGGAAGGGTAAGCAGATCCTGCTCCACATGTGGCACCCGTCGTGTTGCTTATGTGAAAAGAATTCCGGTATATAGTCCGTCCATGGTAAAAATTTTAATTTTACTGCCGAAAGGTAAATATATTGTGTTAACCTAGATTTAAGAGATTAATAGAAGCATACAAATTAACAAAAATATACAATGAGTTTTTATAAACATTAGAAGAATTACAGAAAATCGCACCAGATCCACAAATTTATAAAGTGTTATTTTTATTTACTAAAACTCTGCTGGTGGAGTGTAGTCCCCGAGGGTATAGTCAGCTCGGTTGTCAGTGCTTCGGTACTGACATAATTGATGACATACATTTCTAAAATTCCATGTTGACAAATTAGTAAGAAACTAAGGTTCCAACTCTCTCAATCAAATTTGACTTTATATTAATTTGGTTATTTTGTATATCCTATTTGTTGATAAAGCCAATTAACGTTAAGGTTTCTATGACTTTTTACATTCTGTTACATCTGTAAGTATAAGAAAGCCTCATGACGAAAACTCCAGAAAAGTGCTTCAAACGCACGTTATTCAAAAAGTGTTATTCAAAAAAGAAGATGTGGTTTGATTGCCAATGAGACAACTCTCCACAAGAGACCAAAATGACACAGACATTAACATCTATAGGTCATCGTATAGCCTTTAACAATGAGCAAAGCCCATACTGCATAGTCAACTATAAAACGCCCCGACATGACAATGTAAAACAATTCAAACGACAAAACTAACGGCCTTATTTTTGTACAAAAACTGAACGAAAAACAAATATGTAACACATAAACAAACGATAACCACTGAAGTACAGGATCCTGACTTGGGACAGGCACATACATTCATGATGTAGCATGATTAAACATGTTAGCGGGATCCCGACCCTCCCCTAAAATGGGACAATGGTATAACAGTACAACAAAATAACGAATTATAAAAACAAGGTGAAAAAGGCTTAACTCATCAGATGGACAAAAATACAAGTGGAAGTGACCTGGATCTTGTACATCCCAACACCAAAAAGACACACGCTACAGATCTGAGATTACTCGCAGTTAACTGACAGCTAGTTTGAAGCCACTAACAACTAATAAAAAAATTTGTATCTAAGACTAAATTATCAATCCGTACACATCCAACATCCAATGGATTTAGTGTAAAGACGTCATAGAAAACCTTGTGCAATGTCAAGATACAGGTATCGACAGATTGTAGATCCACGAATGTGTATATGTATATAAGATACTAGTAATATTAATTAGCTTTTAATTTACTGATAACAAAATTAATATTTATATCAATAAGAACAATATTCAATGATCTTATTACAGTGTTGAATTGTAATCTTTTAGAATTAGTTTATTTAAAGGAGCGATAAGTTACTAGAATCATTTCTAAATTTCCGGGGTTCAATGTATCTTAAAAATGTCTATTTTCACTATTTAGAATGCTCTATTTAGATTTTTTTTAAAGTACTTAAAAAGAAGTCAATAAACAAGTTTAAAGGATAGAAAAGTAATTCGGACGACAGTTACTAGAAGCCGAGAAGAAACGACATTAAAAGGGCAGTTTTGGATTTTTTAGGTACCCAATACATAGTATGTCCCCTTTAATGTTACAAGGAAAAGTGTGGTAAAGTTTTGATTGTCTGCTAAATGTTGTGTATCGTTTAATTCATACCACCACGGTACAGCATTGTTGTCTGGAATTCTCACAGACGCCTTCCGATAACTTGAAGTGTATATCTAATCCAAGAACTGGTCGTACATATTTAAAATTTCAAAATATGATATTTCAAATAAATACACCAATCACATATCTATTGAAATTAAAATCAATTGATTTTTTTATTGGATTTTTAACAGTAAACAGAAGTATTACAAATGGATAAAAAAAAACACAGAAGTATCTTAAGTGACTTGGCGGTACTCTTTCCAATTTATGTGCGATTGTGAAAGATTTTTTGATCCTTGATCCCTTAAAACTAATAACTTCTCGGTTTTGAAGGATGTTGAGGACCCCTGTTTTAATATGGCCTCATGAAAGAAAAAACTTTGATATTCCACAGCCAGAAGAGAATTGTATTCTATTCTGACGTCTAATGCAACAGAGAAAATACAAAAAAATAAAAAATAAAAATATGTCTGTGTATCTGTAAAATTAAAACATTGAAAAAGAGAGGTGTAAACCAGTCAAAAACAAAACAAACTAACAATGACACGGCAAAATAACAAAAAACAATAGAAAACAAAATATAAAAAAGACAAAAAGACAAAAAAAAAAAATACTAAAGACTGAGAAACCCAAAACCTTATAAAAATTTGGCGTGATCTCAAGTGTTCCAGAAGGGTAAACAAATTATGCTCCCCATGTGCCACCCGTCGTGTTGCCAAAGTAAGTACAAAGTGCCTATATTTAACAGTAACATGTTTCTGGATTAATATGCACTTCTCCTAAGTGCAAATTGAAACCACACTTTTTTAATCGTAGAATCATCAAATTTAGTAATAATGTACCTCTGGGAATAGGTAACCCAATACCAAATTATTTTTTGTGGCACGCCTGGTTCGGCAACTGGAGTCAAGACAGTGACTTTCTCCAATAGGATTTCGAGAAATCCTATAGGATAAATTCATACTCCCTTAGGACTAAACAAATAAGAGCATTTCCTATAGGATATTTTTTTTATCCTATAGGATATTTGTCTAATAAAAAAATCCTGTGGGATAACAATTATCCGATGGAATTGCTAAAAATCCTCAGGGATTTCATAACAGAAAAAATATCCTGTGGGATAAAAAAAAACCTAAGGGATATAAATAAATCCTAAGGGAGAATAAAATCCTACGGGAGATTAAAACAAATCACAAGAGAGAGAAAATATCCTATGGGGGAAAGAAATCTCCTATGGAAGAAATGAATATCCAATGGGAGAAAGAAATATTCTATGGAGAAAAGAAATATCCAATGTATGAAAAATCTATTAGAAAACAAACCCAAAGAAAAGAGAATATGTGTATCTGTTCTGGTAGTAAGTATAGTAACGGTATTATTTTATATGACCAAATATCCACAGATTTCATTGTTCAAGAAATGTAGATTTTAATACCAATGACGCATATTCCCGATGATTGTAATAAATGCGTGGAGCTTGCATTCAGTTACTGCCACTAGTCCTTTGTTTTTTTATGTTTGTTATTGCCATTTGCGTAGTTACTTCTGTTACCTATTCTAACATCTGACTCTGACTTCGTTAAAATTGAGTTTTCTCATGTTTTATGCAGTGTGGTTGATTCCCCATTTGCCTAAGGAATAGGGACAGGTTGAGATATCAAAAGTCATAAATTACATTGTATCGCCGTTCTAAAGCAGAAACCTTTGTTGATCTCGTGTGCTTTTGTTACTTTTTTCAGTTTAAGTTCAAAAGCGTATTTTTGGTGTTTAGTGTAGTAACAATTTCAATGAACCAGTATACAGTATTGTTAAGTGACCAAAAGGGGCCCGCCACTATGTGCAGGATTTACTCTATGTGTAGAGGACCCATTTTGAACTCATCAGGGCACCTGTACTCAACCCTGTTGTTTTATGGTTATACGAAATTTTCTTACATGATGTAAGGATAAATACACTAATGATTTGGTTTATGAATGTAAAGATAATAATTACACACATATTAGAGGTTTCTCAACATCTTACGAACGAACGAAAATCGCCCTAACTTGACGTAACTTGCCGTAACGAGAAAAGAGGGAGCAGTAATTTATCTTATAATTTTGGATTATCGGCTGTGCTCTTCTTCCCTTTGAAATGTCTTTTACATGTAAAATATGCATGCTTGAATTTTTTAAAACCATTTTGAAACAAATACATATTATATTTATTTGATATTATATACTATATAATATACAATTTACTGTTCAATCAACACAGTTGAAAGTCTTATTGATCTATAAATTTAAGTGAAGAATATTTACTCAAAGGACAGTAATCGTACAAGAAATTTTAATAAACATGATGACAACATCACTATTTAGTTTATGTGAAAAAAGGTAAATATAGATTCATGTATATGGATCGAAAGGGCTAGGATTTTTTTTTTATCTTAGCTAGATGCTGATTAACGGTAAAAATTCGTTCGTGGACACGAGGTAAAATAAATCTAGGAGTGAACTCCTTTCGATTTAAATTTGAAAAGAAAACATCCCAATAAGATCCGGGATAACTTCTTTGCCCCAACCACTAAAATCCAAATGATCTCTTCTTATTGATACATGTATATTGTTATAAATTGGTAGACTTAACAAGAAAAATAAAGGAAAATATTTAAACTTATATATTGTGTTTTTGTTGTTATCATGTCCTTTCTTATTCTATGTGTGTATGTTTCCTCTGTAGTATAATTATGAGTATATACATATTTTTTTTTCTTGTTTATTGTTTCCGTTTAGCTTCTATGGCATACTGTGTATATTTCCTCTATTTTTCATATTTCTCATTTTTCTTTTTAGTTAGGGGTGTAATATATTAAAAAATATATTTGATAACTATGTGACTACCAGTTGTGTTAGGGCTGTAGCACTCATACTTTCAACAAGAACACACAAAACTCTATTTCTAACGATAGATCGAGTGCACCTTTGAATTTCTTTAACTGATTCCCAATAAGTATTAGAAATAAAAAAGCTATGTTGCGACATATCTATTCAAGATACTCTCCGATACGAAATAATGAAACTCATAGTAACTCAAACAGATTGGACCCATAGAAGGGACGTGTGGATATATGAAATATATTAAAGTTTTGTTATCTCGATCACTTATCAATCCTTTACAAAACGCTAATTTCGCAATGAAATGAATGGAATATTTGCCACTGAACGTTAAACACCAAACAATCAATCAACCAATTGCAAACTAGATGTGTTGAATTTTTTAATCAAGGACATTATAAAAAAAAACTTTTTGAATGGATAAGGGAGATAAATCGAACGCATATATACGACATGTCAACAAACGGAACTCAACGTAAGAAAACGAAACAGTCAAAAACAGAAAATAAATTTGAACACGGATGTTTAATGACAACAATAAAATGCAAGGTTGCAAAAAAGGATATTAAGTTGTTAACTGTTGTCTTTTAAACACACTGCAGTATATGGATTTTATTATAACAAAATTACTGCTCCATAACGATACGTTCGTAGAGTTTCGTCCGTTCGTAAGATGTTGAGAAACCTCTATTATACGAATAACGTTTCACCAACTGTAGCATTTCATAATTGTAATTCTTGGTTGATTACTGGAAGGATTCATTTTAAAATGTATAGAAAATCTGCATAGCCGCATTTGCTTTGTACACATTATAAATATATTTCCAGTTTATTTTTTTATTTTTTTATGATGGAAGGGGCCGGTAATTCTAAACACTGCTAAGATCTCCTTAGTGTGATAAAGACTTATGATATGCCACTACATGCACTAAGGATTAGAAGGTGTGCTGTTACGTGTACATTGTCTTTATATTATGGTAAAGATTGATATTTAATACATAATGTTCAAATTTTATAGAAAAGGAACAACAAATAAATGAGTAACTGAACAATATTTAGTTACGTGACGAAAATCAGTGAACGGTTGATACGAGCCAACTGACTTTACAACTGATGAACAAATCATTTTGTTAAAAGTTGACGACTATTAAAAAATAAATATAGGTCAAAGAACGTCCTTCAACACGGAGCCTTGGCTTTTGAGAGCCTTACAATGACTAGTGTACAACCGTCGAAACAGTAAAACCAACGGTATAATCTATATGAAAAACGAGAAACACTTATGAACTTTACTTTAGCAAACGACAACCACTGAACTACAGGTTCCTGACTTAGGACAGGTGCAAACAAATACAGTTGGTTTATATGTTTAAAAGCCTTAATATATTGTAACAAATAACTCCCGAGACTTAAGTTACAATGTTCTTAATATTACCAGAACCGTATATGTTAATTTAGAGCAAAAGATATAATTTTTCATAATCTAATTCTGAAACGACTTCTCGTCCTGAATATGCATGAAATGTTTGCTGGACGTTAAGCAACCAACAATCGTCCAATCAAATTTTGCTTTAAAAATGAATTAAAAAAGATAAAGCTCAATTGTATCCATCATTTGTTGTCTGTTTTTTTTTTACAGTAATCATATAGTACGGTGACCAAGTAAGGAAAAGTAGCTTATTTAAGGAGTTTAATCGTCATTCGTACTATACGGCTATAAATCACAGTATTGGTAGTTCAAATGTTACACTTCACATTTTGACTTGTCGTCAAAAAATTGTACGGTGCAATTTTTGTAAAATTGGCTTTTAAGTACTTTCCCTTACGTCCAAGAAAAATTGATTTTCAAAAGTTTTTAGGTCTACATTCTAAAAGAACATTCGTGATATGCTTTCTGTTATTATATTCATTGTTGTTACACCTTATTTTAACGATTTCAAACAAAGTTTAGCAACATTTATCCGTTATTGAAGAGTGTTTGTAAAAATTGAACACTACGAATATTTTTCACTTCATAGAGTACGTTTCAATTAAATTTTATCATTATAATTTGTTTTCCCGCAAAATGTAAAATATTTAACATTCATATTATATTTTAAACCTTTATCTAACAACAATATCAAAATCGTTTATATCAAAAGCATTATTTCGACTTGTGCATTGAAACAAAATGTTTACTACAAAATCGAAGATACAGGTGTTCCTCCGGAAATTCGACTTTTACACACAAGTTGAACCGGACCGATACTATTATTTTACTCGATAAATGGTATTTTGTATAACAACGCTTTTTCATTGCTAAAATTTGTTCAATTCGATCTATTTTGTTTGTTCATGTTCCCATTTCGTGTTGGTCCTCGTGTGTTTAGGTTTTTTTTTTGTATGTTTTTTTTTTTTAAAACGATAACGTCCCAGTAGTTCGAAAAGGCCAAACATGTGTTTTAATTTTAAAAATTGTTTCGTTTGCATTTACTGTTAAGAGTAAACGTTGCTTCTTTCGTTCAGTTGAAATATCTAATGATGAAATCTGTCAGCAATTTGTTGAAGAGTATGGGTCGTCTGCTGAAATTCCTGATTTGGTGAAGCAATTTGATTCTGCAGTCTATTGTGCCCTACCTTTCGTTTGCTCATCACTCACAACTTACATCAGTTTGAATGAAGGTATGGCATTGGTGCAATGTATTGATGATAAGAAAAGTAAAACATTCGGTGACATTACAGCGGCTTATTATAAAAATATGACCCAATGCTTTCTCAAGCGCATACAGTAGCAGACGTTTTTGATCCTTACGACATGAAAAACTCAATGAAATGTGCTCAAAGGGAACGCCACAGAAAGACTATAGCTTCCACCAAAGTGTATCAGATCATTTAAGGGAGAAGTATTCCTGACTGGAAGAAGTTTCTCTCTGTTAAAGAAAACAAACAGGCTCAGTCTAATTCCTTTGATAGTTTATTCTTCAAATCTTTGACAAATCCCCTATGATTCCACCTTATAGAGAGGTTTACTTTGCCGGAACGTTTTTTAAATCCCGAAATTGTCAAAGTAATTTCGGACAATACTGTTAATGACTGTCGTACCTTGTTTAGCACTCACCAAGGGACAATACTCGTATAATAGTCCATGCCTTATAATTTGACATGAGTTAAGAGAAAGGGAAAACAGCGGCAGAACAATCATACATACCTCTGATACGGATGTGATTGTTCTGTGTGTTCACTTCTACAAAAAGATGACACATGCATGCGAGTTGTGGGTGCAGATGGGGAACGTAAGCAGTGTAAAGAATGGGCGTCTCTGTTTTGAGTAGGTACGAAAACAGTCTACAAGACTTTGAAGGACACACACGACTATTTTAGTTGCAGAGCCTCGGGAGTACTGACAAAGATGAAATCCTTGTTTGTGCAAGAAAAAATAGTCTGAAAGATGTACGATCCGAAAAATCTCTTTGAATCATGCCATCATTATACGAATAAAATGCGCGTCAAGCTAGCCACTAGTAAAGATGTAAGTTTAGTCAGGTTAAAACACCATGTTTTACGTGCTTCATTTCAAACTAAAATTTGGACCAAAATACACATTGCCAAACCCCTTATTCCGTTACCTATAGAATACGATTGTCGAAAGTTAAAAAATTCATTACATCCCGTGTATTTTTAAGGACATATTGACATAATTCTTGCAGAATCTTGTGTATGTATGTTGAGGAAACTCTCCTTGTAAAAAGTCACGTGTTTGTCACAACAAAACCATACATGTACGGAGCTTTGCTCCTGTCAAGGGTCAGAATTATGTAGATTTCCCTTGACAGATGAACCAAAAGATACTCCTAGATAGATTATGTTGTGTGGATCATTTTGATTGGATTTTTCAATTGTAACTGTTTTTGAGGTATTTTAAAAGTGGTTTTGGTTGTAATGAATTACATGCATGAGCTTTTGCAAAATAAACGTTGAGGTAGGCTTCAATTGAAAACAATAGTTATAATTTATTGCTGAGGTTGAATGTCACCAGCAAGGTAACAACTGTAACTTTTACGAAATTTGTATTGATCTTGTATAATAGAACAAGTGTTTGAAAAACGCGAATTTTCAAAATAAATCGACTACAAAGTAATTACTTCCTCTTTTTTTTTTTTACATTTTCGAGATAATTCAATGTTTGTTGATTTAAAAAAATGATTGTATCTGAAATTTTACACAAAATGCTGCTTATATGTTTCAATTTTGAAAATATAGGAGGAAAAAAAGAAAACAGTATGTTGATCTTTCACCTCAATTTATGCAAAACTGTTACCACATTTCTTTTCGACGACATCGATATTCCAAAAGTAATCATTTTGCCGAATCCAATGATATATAACATAGCCAAATAGTATGTTTGACTATTAAATCTTTAAAAAATTGGGTCTGGTCACCGTACTAATGATTATAATGAATTCTTTTTTGTTCAGAAAATTAGGTATGGAGGTAAAGGAGTCCTTAGCAGTGTTTAGTCGCACCCGTAGGAGAGCATTATGTTTTCCGTTCTGTGCGTCCGTTCGTTCGTCCGTTTGGCCGTTCGTTCGTTCATTCGTTCGTGTGTCCTTCCGTTTGTTTGTCTATCCAGCTTCATGTTAAAGTGTTTGTTCAAGGTAGTTATGGATGTTGAAGTTCTATCAACCTAAAACTTAATTATAATTTTCCATATGATACGATCTTTCTAATTTGATACCAAATTAAAGTTTTGAACCCAATTTCACGGTCCAATAAACAAAGAAAACGTTAGTCCGTGTACTATAAACTCATTTTTGTTAAATGTATATCAGATATATATATATATATATATATATACTGAACGGCTTTAGAAACGCAACACTCATTTTGTTGATTCGTTTTACCAAATCTTGTTTGATTCTCTCATAACTTCTTTTTATGCTTATCATACTTCTTTCTCCTTACAAAAAAACAAAATCTGACTTAACTGTGGTTATTGAACATACCGAATTTTTGAAGTCGCACGAATTTCTTAAAACGAAATCTTGGACCTATGAAAGATTGTTTCATGTTTTTGCTTTGTAAAAGAGTTCTTTAAATCCTTTGCCTCACTCATTTCAGTTTTAAAATGTTGCATCTTCATTTTGCCAAGACTGAGAAATAAAAAACTGAATTAGCCCTGAAGAATACTGCAAACATGAAAACATAAACGTGCTGCAACCATACTTTATGACTTCAGAAACTCGTCTTACTGTCCTTCCGACAACGGTACAAGTAGACAAGATTTGTTGCTGGCCATCAATGAACAGATCAACTTGTAGTGACAATGAAACGTCAACAGAATTTGAATACGCAACGTCATTTGCAAGACATGTTTACGACCGTAACGTCAACTGCTAATCAAATTGCTGAGTACCATTGAGTACAGATTCATGCCATAAATGTTTCCCACCAACTGAATTGCCAAAGAATCGACTGAAGGAAAACCTGTAAAGCCCTCCAGTTCCAACTGCATAATTGCCAAAACCAATTAACGGGTTGAACAAATGCAAAACCAGAAGGTGTAAAACAGAACCCAAAACATGTCAGTCAGAATTTGTTGACCTTTCTGGCAATCATTTTGGCGTTTATAACAGGCAGTCATCGCTTTTGACGGTGACACATTCATTCAAAAATAACACAAAAATTATCTAGTGTTGCGTTTCTAAAGTCGGTCAGTATATATCTGGTAAACCAAAACAAATTAATTTCAATATTTGAATTTGATGTGACTTACTGTACATCTTTTGAGTCAAATGAAGAATAGATTATGATTTGTAAATCAAAACTAGAAATTTTTAATGTACAATAATAGCTTGTTAGGGCTATGTTTAATTATTTTCTTTACTATTTTTTAATTGACGCAGATATGATGTCCAAAAGCAATTAAATAAAAGCAATGTGCAGCGCATTTTTTTTAGTAGATACATTTTATTTAATCTTCCAGTTTTGGATGATATCTTAAAGGCTTTAAAGTGTTTGTCTGAGATATTATAAGTATATTTGTCATGAGAAATTTTGAATACTCCAACTTATTCAGTATATATTTAATAAGTATCCAGTATTCCAGTTAAATGAGGTTAACATTTGATAAATTTTCTGGTTTCCTTTTTTCGGCGATTTGTGATAAAAATCTTAAAATCTTTTTCCTAAAAAAATACTTATTCCTGGTTACGATATTTTGTCAGTTTCCTATTATTTTGTGAGGATTTAAATATAGTTACATTTGACAAAATGACCGGTTTCTTGTTCCCTGAGATCTGATGATAAAAGACTTTGATTTTTGTCAAATTATAATTGTATCTTGTTATCATCATTTATCAATTTCCTTGTGAACTCGTGTTTGTGAAGTTGCAAGTGAAGTAACATTTGAACATTGTTCTGGTTTTCTGTTTTTGGAGATATGCTGATAAAAACCTTTGTGTTTGTGATAAAATACAAGTAGCTGTTCCGTATATTTAAATTTGTCATATTTCTTTAACAAGCATATATTCTGAGCTGTTAAAAAAATTAGTTTTGAATTCAAGATGTTTCTCTGTTAAATTAGCATAAAATTCAAAATATGTTTCCATTTCGTTGATTGAAAAAAAATTAAAGTCAAAATCGTACATTTTTATTTAGTAAATGCTAAAATGAAGATTACGGTTCAAAATATATCAACTTTGAGGAAAATTTCATTTGCACAATTACCATCGACTTTCTAGATATTTCACACTGCTTTATGTATAGATAAGTTAATGTTTCGTTTTCCAACTGTTATGTAAACTTTGTAGTATTCTCGCGCTGTGTGTTTGTTTGGGAAAACCACAATACAACGTAGAAATTCTCAAAATTACATTTAAAAACGTATTCAGAAAGTTTTAGTTCAAACAATTCTTGGATTGTTTGAAAATTCGTTTTGCCTATCCTGCAATAATTTACGAAATTAACTATTTGTTAAGACAATGATGACTTTAAAGGATCACAAGATACTTCCTCCTCCTCATTGTCAGGGATACTTGTGATGTCTTTAACAATATACAAAACACTCGAAGGGATAATTTTATTCAATAAGTTTTCATTCTAAAGGGTTAAAAACGCTTAAAAAAGTCGGGTTTTAATTTTTGAAACAGTCTTATGGCATCTTATTGTTTAGGTGCAAATGACGAGTACAGGGATTCGCGGATATTTGATTAATTCATAAAGATTATATATTTTACATTATAGAAAAAGGGTGGACAACAATAAGTGCGAATGGTAACTATTTAATTATTATAAGTATGTAGGACAATGTCTTCTCTTAAATATTTTATGCATAAGCCTGCCATGCATCAGCTGCTTTCTAGGCCTCTTCTTATGTTGTTCTCATACGGTTCCATTTAAAAACCGTGCCCCACATTGCAAGCAACCTTCGTTTAATATTAGTAGCAAAACATATTAATAAAAAAATTATTCAATTTCTGGTTCACACTAATTTTAGAGAGGAAGCTACATTTATGGATTTCCAGAAGGATTCTGCTAGTTTATGTTCTAAAGGTGTAGGCAACACGACCTCTGTAATTCGAGGTAATTTAAAAACATCTTTGGCCCATGCAACCATTTGAAAATTCAAATTTTCTTACAAATAATATATATAAAACGTTTTAACGAACCTTAAAATATGAAGATCCCTATCACTTATGGTTGTCAAGAACAGTATTTTGCAGAATATTTAATTTGAAAAATGATGACAATACCTTGCATGATCCGTCGGGCTAGGTTATCTTAAATATTTGGAAGTATACTTTCGTTTGCAATTTTGAGTCTTTCTTTGAAAATGTTTTCTGTCTAGACTATGATTGTCAGGTTGATGGTTTATAAAAGAAAAACTAACGAATATCAAATTTTAATAAAATGGTCGATCAAATTGATTTATTCAAAGATAAAAAAAGATATTTGAAACATGATACTATAATAGCAGTTGACTAAATTTCAAATAAAAAGAAAAAGTGTTTTCTTTTGTTTCAAATTTCTTGTTATGTTGGGAAATATGTAAAAAATAAATAAGGTGCTGATGAAAATATGAGTATTCTCTTTTCAAATTATTGTATAAAATAGAGCAGTTGTGTCAGTACCATTCACACACATTTAATTTACCAAAAAAGATAAAAGTCGAGCAATGTAATCGTAATATAGAAGTATGTTAGGCGTTGCCAGTTCCGTTCCTTGACATGAATACATGTATGAATGAATGATCAATTGTACTTGGGAATCTTCAATAGGCAGAACAGATAATTTAAATGTTAAAATCAATCGGGTCCGGGACTAATCCAGTACATCTTATCATAATCCTTCGTTTTTAATTCAATTTTTTATGTGCATACATTTAGAGTACTTAAGAGCTGGTAAACTCAGTGTATGATAAATATTTCCGGTTATGGAATACATTCTTCTGCATTTATTTCCATATTTTTCTAGAAATTCACAATTGCATGTTTGTAGTATAATTATTGTATGTGTACTAAAAAAAAGGTGTTTCGGTTATGGTCATTTTAGACCTAGGCTTATCCTCATCAGGTATCCCTAGCCTATATGTTTCCGCCTTTGTAATATGTAGAATAGTTCAAATTTGATTTCTCTTATGGGGACACGACACCTGTTTATACATTCGTTTTTTTTTAATCTTTTTTCTTCTTTCTATTTTTTTGGTATTGTTTCCTCTTTTTTTGTCAATGAGCTCTGCAGTTAGTTTATTGTTCTTTATATTTTTTCTTTATTGATTTCGTGTTTATATATTGTTTCCTCTTGTGTTTCAAAAAATAACTTGGACCTTATATCTAGAAGCATGTTTTTTTTAATGTATTTTATACTTTTTCATATTACTCTGTTGAAGACAACGTTTAAATGGACATACAATGCTTTAACATTCCTATATGTTATGAAGCTAGGCTGTTTCATGTAATGTGTCATTGGATTCATCGCTCCCCACCTCCATGCAGATGTTTACCAAATACGTATATATCAAAACGGATGATGGACATGTATCAAATTATTGTTTAATTTATCAGTGCTTCCTGTATTTTTTTTATAGTGTAATGCGTAATAAAATTCATCACTCATTAACTTCCTCTTTATTGAATTCTTAGATATTACTGGCCATGTATCTAATTTTAGTCACATGATTGAGGTTATAAGGAAGAGCTTCCTTAAACTTGACATAAGGCTAATATAAACCGAATCATGTTAACCACACTTTTTGTTTAGGTGAAGCACGCCTCCGGATGCGGGATTTTCTTGCTGTATTGAAGACCCATTGCTGACATTTCGCTGTGTTCTCCTCTTTGGTCGGGTTGTCTCTTTGACACATTCCCCATTCCCCATTTCCATGATACATGTATACCATGTGATGCATTTTCATATCCATTGCTTTTCATCTTTCTTTTTACAAAAAACTTACACAACGGGGAAATCATTAGTGAGCAATAGATTATAGTTCTTGTTTCTATTATCAATTTCAAAGATTGTACAATAATTAACTGCATTCGTCTTAAACCACCGTATGCAATTTTTGATTTTTCCATCAATTATGTGTAGGATTTATATAATAATGTATAAATCTAATGGTTTTGCCTTTATTTGATCTCTCTTACCTGTATTTTGCAGTTAATCAATCTATTATGTATGGTTATTTATCGATGGTCATTCAGGTACATTACATTGTATTTTCCCTAATATTACTGTGCCCTGTTATGCCCTTCAGCTTTTCAGTAAAAATTGCGTCCTCAGTATACATATTAGTTATCTTGATTGGTTTTACAATCATAGTCTCAACAGTTATTGACTGTCCCTTTGGTATCTTTCGTCCCTCTTTTATCTGATTTTGCTGTTATAGTAGCCCTTTTGATATTCATATTGTTTATTTGTTTCTTTAAAAATTCTTTACTGACAGGTTTGAAAATAAGTTGTTCTATTTTTATTTCTCATACATATATCATCTATTACAACTACATTACTAACATCTTTGCACACTTATAGAAAATTATCTAATATTTCCGATACCTTGTATGGAACGTTAAATATCTGCCAATCTTCAAACAGTGATACATTTTAAGTGGTATATTGTTAGAATTCACACGTTTATTCGACAAATATGATCCAATAGTTATGATAAAAATCAACTTGCTACATTGTACATCTTTCATATGTTTCAGAAAAATGAATAAGGAAATATTTCATATTTATTTCTATGAAAAAGTTACTTTCAGTCTTGCATTTGTCAGAGGTTTTTTTCTGGTTTATTTGTTTAAGAAACAAATACTATATCATACTGCTATCGTATTTTTTGTTAACCTGAGGTTTTGGTCATGAAAGAAATTGTGTGCTGATTTTCTTGGTTTCAAATGAACATGTTAGTTAATAAGAATCAAAAATTATGTTTCAAATTATTTAAAGTTATATCTACAAACATTCTTAAATGTTTGTTTTTTTTAAATTCATGTTAGTAATTCATCAAGCGTCTTTAATCTATAAAACTCTACTCATATTTAGGTATGTTACCTTTTATTTGTACAGAAAACATATTGTGAACGTCAATATACAAAATACACATGACAAAATTTCATCTTTTAACAGTATCTATGCAGAAATCTTTAGAGTAGTGTATATCTATAAATATATCCTTACGCCGAGAAACTGTTCCTTTTAAATTTCAAGTCAGTCAAGCATTAACCTTTGACACTATTTACCGAGAAACAACATACAACGAAGAAATACACTTGACCACTTAATTCACTTGTATACAATAAATGGCGACTTCAAAAAAATCATCAAGCATTAGAAAAGCACAAGTGACAGTTTCATGCTATTTCTGCAAAAGACCAGAGATTAAATGGATATGTGACGATTGCAATGTACGCATGTGTAATTCCTGTAACGTAACCATCCATCGGGGACTTCGATCTGCACAAGATCATGACGTTGTCTCCATTGAAGATATGATCAGGTCATCGCCAACGTCTCAGGAGGTAACGTCAGTAGTTATTTCATCAGTTTTCAATTTATACATGACAACGATGCCTGCCGTTCATACTTTACTCTGCTCGGACGACGATTTACTTTACTTTACCTATTGTCATATACAGTCGGAGGAAAATCACTTTGTAAAAGGTAAACTTTTTAAATCATCAATAAAGATATTGCAGACGTTAAAGAGAAATGTATTTGACATTGCAATAAACAAAGATGGTGAAATACTTATGAAAGAATTTGACATCAATACTATTCAAATTATATCGAATGTTGGTGAGGTCAAAACTGTTTTGGATACTACTCCAATGATTTTATTGGCCATACATGTAAACAAGGACAATGAAGTTATAGTTGGCTTAAGAGAACAAGGACCACCGTTTCCAGTCCAGGTTTTTTCGGTCAGACAAGTTATAATTTTCAATAGTGATTATGAACGGAAATTTACGTTAGAATTCGACAAAAAAGGATATAAACTGTTCAGTTATGCATTGCACATTCGCACCGATTCTAAAAATGTTGTCTATGTTGTTGATTGTTTAGACAGACAAAAAAGTGGTCGAATAGTAGCTGTAGATAGAAATAGCCGCATCAAGTTTACCTACAACGGGCAAATGAATTTAGTAACCTTTAAACCACATGCAATTACTGTAACGCGAAGTGACAACATTATTGTTGCAGATTATAGTAACGATGCACTACATGTTTTAAGTTCGAATGGAGATTTACTTGGACTTCAGTTCATTGGTAAAGACTTGGGAATCACTGAACTATATACTTTATGCTTCGACACTGCTGGATATTTATTAATTGGTTGTGGAAAAGTCAAGCATGAGAACTACGGAAAAATACATGTCGCTAAAATCACAGATAGTCTGATGTGATATGTTCGGTTGTAAATTGAAATTTGAAAATGATTAAATATAATAAAACGAGTAGGGCATAATTATTACATTCAGAGTTAAAGGTACCCGGGTATGGGAATAAATGGGGACATGATTGGAGATTCTAGGGGTAAGGTTTGAGAAAGTTGTGGTAAAATGTCAAAAATTATTTCCGTAAGTTTCCTCATTCATTACATAGCATCCACTCTAAATTAGAATGCCCGGTAGGAAATGACGGGTGCATATATATTGCTTTAACGTATGCAATCGTGTGTTTTAATTATGTGCACAGTAGTTTGTTTAAATACATATTTACTATTTAGCTAAACACAAAATCATAGATAACGTTTAATATGTACAAATTCAAACAGTTATTGTTCACCTTGGAATTATTTACGCAAGTATTGAGAGGAAATGTAAGTAATCATCTTGTTTTGTCGAGGGGCGAAATATACCAGAGCGACATTCAAACTCATGGATCGAAAATAATCTGACAACGCCATTGCAAAAAAAATATAAATAAACAGACAAATAATAGCACACGACACAACATGGAAAACTAAAGACTAAGCAACACAAATCCCACCAAAGACTGAGGTTTATCTCATGTGCTCTGGAAGGGTAAGCATATCCTGCCCTACGTGTAACATTCGGAAAATTAAATGAAATTGTTAATACATGTGTTAAATTTTTGATGTACAAATGTAAGTCGCAAACATAAAAAGTCAAATAGCAAAATTACGTAACATCGAAACAAAAAGTCCTTTATCAATTCAACGAATGAGGAAAAAACTGTCATATTCCTGACTTATAACATAGCTTATATACATGCTGCTGAAGTTGGATATATCTACCATTTCAACGGGAACGAATAATGAAATACCATAAAAATGGGAAATGTAACGGTTTTGATTTGAAGTGCATGTACCAAAAAAAAAAGTCTGACTAAACGTGATATTTAAATGACTGCTCATATTGATTGATAGCCAAACAATATTTGTTAAAAGTCCCCATTAATTTGAATTTTTTTTGGTGTCTTCTGTGAATTCATACATCTCAAATACATGTACAAAATAGATGCTTTTGACTATTAAAAATAAAATCAAAATGATTTGTTGACTAAAAAATGCTTAATTGGATTTAGACATTGTAGTAATGCAATACGTTGTCTTTCATTAAAACAATTATTATTGTTATCCTATGTTTCATAAAAAATGCACCAGTGAAATGTGATCCATTCTGAAGACCTTAAGAAAATATAAAATCTTTCGATACGATATATATCCAACATATGTTGCTCAGCTTAAACACTGTATGTAGGTAGTATAGTAAAAATACTGAGATTAACTGTAAGAATTCTCAAAGTTCTCAACCTGTTGAGATACAAGAAAATATGTCACGTAAAATTATCATTACAAGAAAATATGTCAAGTACGAAATCACCAAATGTCACACGAAGTTGTCGATCGGAATATTCAAATCACATACTCGTTAATTTAGTATCCTTTGATTTTTCATTTCAAATGTGTATCTTATGTATCAAACAAGAAGTAGGAACAAACAAGTATACGTCAATAAAACAGCAACACAACTTAAAACTCCTAAAAATGGTCAAACCTTATATAGACTAAAATGAATTTTTGTTTAATTAATTGAAAATATATATAGGGATCCATCACCGCATTTGAACTAACAAATATAGAAACTGCAAGGTGTTACATTCACCATAAAATAAAATTGAGAATGGAAATGGGGAATGTGTCAAAGAGACAACAACCCGACCAAATAAAAAACAACAGCAGAGGGTCACCAACAGGTCTTCAATGTAGAGAGAAATTCCCGCACCCGGAGGCGTCCTTCAGCTGGTCCCTAAACAAATATATACTAGTCCAGTGATAATGAACGCCATACTAATTTCCAAATTGTACACAAGAAACTAAAATTAAAATAATACAAGACTAACAAAGGCCAGAGGCTCCTGACTTGGGACAGGCGCAAAAATGCGGCGGGGTTAAACATGTTTGTGAGATCTCAACCCTCCCCCTATACCTCTAACCAATGTAGTAAAGTAAACGCATAACAATACGCACATTAAAATTCAGTTCAAGAGAAATCCGAGTCTGATGTCAGAAGATGTAACCAAAGAAAATAAACAAAATGACAATAATACATAAATAACAACAGACTACTAGCAGTTAACTGACATGCCAGCTCCAGACTTCAATTAAACTGACTGAAAGATTATCTGTATTTGAGTGTGTACAAAAAAAAACTACAATGCTAACTTTGTCTTTGGGAAACATGAAATCAGAAGTACCTTTATTGGCTACCTACCGACAAAATACCATAAGTAACAACTATGCAAAAAAAACCCCGGTAAATTGTAATATGACGTGCTTCTTTCG
Organism: Mytilus edulis; assembly: GCA_019925275.1. Classification (NCBI taxonomy): domain Eukaryota; kingdom Metazoa; phylum Mollusca; class Bivalvia; order Mytilida; family Mytilidae; genus Mytilus; species Mytilus edulis. The sequence continues at coordinate 53,760,850 of CM034349.1, read as the reverse complement.
CGTTGTAAACAACACTGTGATAAAATTCTCGATATATCTATACTAAGCGCAGACTGAGAGATATACATAATAATGGCTGTTACAATATACTTCCCACGTGCATCTACATGTGTTGGAACCTATTTGCAGACCCTTTGCCGATTTTATTGATTTAAAAAGTGCAATTAAAAAAAGACAAATAACTTTTATTGATATTCGGTTGCAAAGCAGTAATACACAAGAGCTCGGAGAAATCAACAAAATAAAAATAAAATAAAATTCCGCGAATTATTTTTTTTTCGCATCTTTTATATCTGGGCGTTACTTGTAAGTCTTGTGTGGACAAGGCGCGTTTTTGGCGTATTGAATTTTAAACCTGATGCTTTTTGTTATCTATTAATCATGTTTTTCTTTGTCTAATATGTTCTATTAATTTGTATTGTAGTCCTGTAATATTATGTTGTCATTTCAATGTTATATTTAACTTTGCCATTAAAGTGCGAGGTTTGGCATGCCACAAAACCAGGTTCAACCCACCACTTTTATTCCCCTTTAAAAGTGTCATGTACCAAGTCAGGAAGATGGCCATTGTTATATTATTGTTCGTTTCTGTGTGTGTTGCATTTTAACGTTGAGTCGTTTGTGTTTTCTCTTATTTTTGAGAAATTAAGATAAGACGTGGCACGGTACTTGTCTATCCCAAATTCATGTATTTGGTTTTCATGTTATATTTGTTATTCTCGTGGTGTTTTGTCTGATGCTTGGTCCGTTTCTGTGTGTGTTACGTTTCGGTGTTATGTCGTTGTTCTCCTCTTATATTTAATGCGTTTCCCTCGGTTTTAGTTTGTTACCCCGATTTTGTTTTTTGTCCATGGATTTATGAGTTTTGAACAGCGGTATACTACTGTTGCCTTTATTTAAGTCCGATTTCAAAACTGATGTCATACAAATGAAAGTTTTCTGTTGCATGAACCATCGAAATTCGTATGATATTGTATTAAAACTGATTTTTGATGTAGGTTTTGTTTTATTTTCTATTCTATTGCATTATTTGCATATTTACTAATTTCAGCAAGTCAACATGGCGGCTCAGTAGTTACGAAATATCAACTTTGGATTTGACGGAAGCTTGGGAGAAAATCATGTAAATTTAAAATGGCAAATGTTGGGTTTGAGAATTAGAAGAATTAAACAGTTTTGTCTAGCGGTTATTCACGAAATAACCCATTGCAAGCTTCGGATTTTCTAAGATATTTGAGCTTTATCTAACAGGGAGTAAAAAAATTAGCCACACACACAGCAAACCAACCTTCGCTTCAGTATTTTAATGACCGTATTTGTCCTATTAGAATCGAAATAATTCTTGGAAGCCATAGATTGTTGGAAATTTACACATGACTTGGGCCGTGATATTCGTTAATTTTATCCCTCGCTAACGCTCAGGATAAAATTTTAATATCACGGCCCAGGCCATGTGTAAATTTCCAACAATCTATGGCTTCCATGAATAATTTCTTAATTAAAAACTACTTTCTGTGCCATTTGGTCTCTTATGGAGAGTTGTTACATTGTCAATCATGCCACACCTTCTATTTTATATTTACCAGTTTGTTGTATTTATTTTCTATAGATAATAAAAAATGCATGGTTAACTAAAAAGCAAGTTGTGTGCATAAAACACACTTTAAAAATGATCAGCTTTTAGAATATGATTTTTATTTGATTTGAATTATTAAGATGTTGACTGCAAGACACGTTTTATTACACAGCCAAGTAAGTAAACGTTAATCTTTTTAAATAAACAATATGAACTTTGCACTGTCTACAAAATTCTCCGAAAATAATCAATGTTAAAATACCAGATTGTGTTTCCCTGTGTTTTAAATTCTAAAGAAATTGAATACCTAGTTAAAATACTACATATTTAATGAATTTTACATAATTTTGCAACACGGTAATGTATTAGATAAAAAAATACAAAGATACTTCATTTATATGTACTAAATTGAGGTTCTAAAACGAAACTAATTCATAAAAAAATAAAATTTAAGAAAACAAAATATTACATGACATAAACCAATGACAATCCCTTAACTGCAGTGTCCTTGTCTTGGGACAGGCGTCACGTGCATCCCCTTCTAATCTGAAATTGTGTTGTAACAGTTAAAACACAAGAACAAACTAAATTAAACAGTTACTCATCAGACCGAAACAAGACATCTAACAAAAACTGACACGACGTTACAGGTATAAATCCTAAGAAAATAAAATAAACACAAAGTACATAAAAATCATTTAGACCATATATCAATCAGTACAAATCCAACCTCAATTAGATTAAGTGTAAATTTAAGATCTTTTTCCCAGGATATTTTATATTTACGTTTTTTTTTGTCAGTTTGAAAAATCTTCCTTTTGAATGTCGCTTAATTAATTAATTTGTTTTGCCCTGCGTTTTAACGCGATTTAAAAAATTTCCACATTTTGTGTTGTTGTGTAGTGCGCTCATTTGAGATATTCATTAAACACTTTTAAAATAGTACCGCCAGTACCTAAAAATAATTTCTAATGTTTATGTTTTTGTAAACAAACCAAGATAGAGATGCAATCAGTGATTAACGAAACATTTCTACTGTCGCCGGGCCCCAAGCTGACAAAATCTACTGGTCCAACACAAATTCTACTGGTCTTGGACCACCGGACAGCGCCAATTTCGACCCCTGATCAAATATTATATAGGAGGGTAAGGAAAAGTTTTAAAGAATAGAGAATAATGCATGTAATGTTCACAATACATTTGAAAATAAAGAAAATAGACATACATGTAACAATGAAGAAAAACGGGTTGTTAAATTATAAGAAGTACAGAAAAATTGAAAAAAATAAAAAAAATGAATAGAGATAAATGGTATACAGAATTAGATAGGAATTAAATGAAGGATCCTCAATCCAGACCATCGGTAAGAAAGGTAGTTTTGTGAAATGATTCATTTTCAAAAATAATTCATACAGTCTAGATCCGGCTAACTTGTTTAACCCCGCCACATTATTTATGTATGTGTCTGTCCCAAGTCAGGAGCCTGTAATTCAGTGGTAGTCATTTTTATGTGTTACATATTTGTTTTTCATTAATTTTTTTTATACAAATAAGGCCGTTTGTTTTCTTGTTTGAATTGTTGTACATCATGTACATTGTCATATCTGGACCTTTCATTGCTGACTATATATGCGGTATGGGCTTTGCTCATTGTTGAAGGATGTGCGGTGACCTATAGCTGTTTATGTCTGTGCCATTTTGGTCTCTTTTGGATACATTGAAGTTGTCTAATTGGCAATCATACCACATCTTTTTTATATAGATGGGTTTTGTTTTAACATGTCTAAATATTAAGTGTGCATGCTTAACCAAAAATGTTATAACTGGAATTCGGACAAAATCAACTGCATTCACATTCGAATACTCCAGGTTTACAACAAGAAAATTATGTTTGCATATACATGTAATTATATACACCCCCTACTTGCATGAATCATGACCTTTTCTCCCAGAAACCTAAATAGTCTGAACCCTATGCAGATGACATATTTATCAGGTCCACAAATTTTCAAATCTATAACATGATAAAGGTATAATGAGCTATGCCTATGGTTACATTTATAATTAATTTTCAGCCTGAAAAGAGGGGGGGGGGGGGGTCATTGTTTTGTTTTTCGACACGGATATTGTTTTGAAATTATTTACGCTTACATGTTATTTTTTAGTGGTCGTGAATCGCTCTTTGAACATGTATATTCAATTCATTAGTACTTACTTGTCAGTTTAAATTACCCCCTTTTCATGATTTGTTTACATCATCTTTCGCATGTTTGTCGGACCTTTTCTAGTGTAAGACAAGGGTGAAACTGTTTCATAAGCTACCAAAATGAAGATCGTTATCTATAATTTCGATCTGCATTACAGCATTCATGAAAAGCAGTTCACGTGTTCGATAAATATGAGTTATTCTCTCTTCATTCTTCTCCTTCGTCAAAAAACATGCTCCATATTTATTTTAGAACGGAAGTACTTTTCAACAAAGACAATTGTTACAATAAATTTTTATTAAGTTTTAAAATTGCATTTAAAAGTTATTCAACTCTTGCTCAATGCATTTGAATAAAAAAGATTATTTAAATGATCATATTTTACTGTTATGGAAAATTACTACAATGTAAATCACTTACGATATCAATGCGCAACTTTATGCGCAGACGGCGCGAAAATTTAAACCCCCGAACTACCTTAACTATGCTTTTTTATAATTTTTTATTTGCACCTTAGGTATCTTCGCACTCTTATTTGACCATCTCTTCAGTAAATATGTATTCTTTTATAAATGTGTGAAATATAATTTTTTCAAATGATAAATGCGGAAATACATAACGAGGTGTTGACCTTTTGACGAATCAATAAGCTCTTATCATCCATTTGCAGTCAAGAGGTGCAACTACATTTGATTTCATATACAATGTAATAATAATGAATTAAGGAAAACAGGAAGTATCAAAGAACTGAGTAAAGAGGCATAGAAAATTTAACTTCAAGAAATTTGGTAGACTTATATATATTTAAAATTTGCATTTGAATTTGCAATTTGGGACATTAATACATTTTCAGGGATACACCCATTTAAAATGTTTGCAAAAGATCTTTGACGGATTCAAGATTTTTTTTCAATTATCAGATTCAATTCATTGCATTTTCAATGCATAAATGTTTTTATTAAAAATCCGAAATACAACAAAAATAGATATAATATATAATAGCTTAAACGGTACTATTAACAGACTTTTACTTGGTATTTTTTTTATTCATGTACAAGTTTTTTTTTAGGTGAATAAAGGGAATAAAAACGCAGTTCAATTTGTATTATTCTTGTTGTGTTGAATGAAAGCGTTTTATTTTGGTAGTTTTCCTGGACTTTGCCTTTTAAATTTGCCTTGAAGTTCAGTATTTTGTACTATACGTCTTCCTTTGCAAAATGTTTTGACTAGTGGTTGTTTTTTAATGTTATACCTTTAAACTATACTGTTGTTATTTATATCGAAATAATTGTCAATATTTATCTTTTATCAGTATTGTTGCACTGATCTTTAAACTTTACACTATTGAAATTTTAAGGTCATGGGAAGACAAACTTTAAATGGGATAAGAATACACATTACTAAAGTATTGAACTTACTAACAACGAACGCGGAAGTGAAACACATGACATTTCGTTGTATATTTTACGGTATAAATGGCGACAGCAGGGCAATCCACAAGTATAAGAAAAGCACAAGTGCCAGTTTCCTGCTATTTTTGTAAAGGACAAGGAATCAAATGGAAATGTGAAGATTGCAATGTTCGCATGTGTAACACCTGTAAAGTAACCGTCCACCAAGAACTTCCGTCTACACAAGATCATGAAGTTATTTCTATTCAAGATATCAGTAAGTCTTCACCAGTTTCCCAGGATGTAACGTCAGTAGTTCTTTCATCAGTTTTCAATTCATACACAACTCCTTTGAAAACTGTTCATACGTTACTTTGCTCGGAAGACGATTTACTTTTTTTCAGCTACAACGGTTCAACGTCTGAAATGCGTCAATTTGTGAAAGGGAAACTTTTAAAATCATCAATTAAGATATTGCAAACGCTAAAAATAGAAATATGTGACATTGCTATAAATAAAGACGGTGAACTACTTGTCATTGAACATCATGACAATAAGATTCAAGTTTTATCACCTGTGTGTGAAATCAAGACTGTGTTAACTACTTTTCCAATGACTGTATTGGCCATACATGTAAACAAAGATAATGAAGTAATAGTTGGTTTAAGAGAACCAGGATCACCCTTTCCTGTCCATGATTTTTCAATCAGACAGGTTATAATTTTCGATAATGATTATCAACGGAAAGTAACATTCGAATTCGACAAAAAAGGAAATAAACTATTCAGTTATGTTAATAGAATTCGTACTGATTCGAAAAATTGCGTCTTTGCTATTGATCAGTTGGACAATGGCAACAGCGGTAGAATAGTAGCTGTAGATAGAAATGGACGTTTGAAGTTTATCTATGACGAGCAAACGTATACAGAATCATTTCAACCAAGTGGAATCACGATAACGCCAAGTGATAACATTGTAGTTGCAGATTCCCATAACGATGCACTACATGTTATCAATTCGAAAGGAGAATTACTTGGACTGCAGTTCATTTTCAAAGACTTGGGAATATATGGCCCATATAGTGTATGCTTTGACACCGAAGAAAATTTATTAATTGGATGTTTTAGTGGCGAAAATGAAGAATTTGGTAAAATTCATGTCGTAAAAATGAAAGATAGTCTTATGTAGTGCGTAGTCTTAAGTTCAAGAGCAGAAAATATACATTTTCAAATAGATAAAAATTAATAAACATAATGAAATTGATATCACAGTATTTAAAGTTATAGTTTCTAAGCCAGTGGTCTTAAAGAGGGAAAAAGTTACGCAAATAGTATCGTTAGTTTCCTTCGTCCATATTGGTTGAAATTCTCTCCGGTTATGGATATTTGGTTTTTGCATTCATGAAGTGTTGTTATTTTTTATCAAAGCAATCATGTGTTAAAATCATCAATCTGAGTGAAACAGTTATCGTCAGATTGTACAATGAAGTACCGTGCATGCACAGACATGTATGTGTATAAAAATATATGGTTTTGTTTAACTGATAACAAAATCAAAATTAACCAAGCATAAAAACAATATCTTAAGATCTAATTACAGTGTTGAATTGTGAAGCTAAATAGTTTGAACGAATCTATCCCATTGAACTAGAGATAAAGGATACATCAAAAAAGTTAAGTCTGCCTCATTTCTTGACCTACATCTAGAAAATGACAATGAGGGTCGGTTAAAAACAAACCTTTACGACAAAAGAGATGATTTCAGCTTTCCAATTGTAAACTTTCCATTTCTATGTAGAAACGTTCCAGCAGCGCCTGCATACGGAGTATGTATTTCACAATTGATACGATATTTCCGGGCTTGTATTTCCTATCATGATTTCCTTGATAGAAAATTGCTTCTCACAAAGAAGCTATTAAACCAAGAGTTCCAAATGGCGAAGTTAAAATCATTCCTTCGTAAATTTTACGGACGCCATCACGAGTTGGTTGACCGTTATGAAATAATTATTTCACAGATGATATCGAATATGTTCCTTATGTCGTAACTTCAATACCCTTCCATTTTCACGAATGTAACCTACCGAATTAGACTATTTACCGGATTTGTAATATCATAAACAACTCGACCGGTGCCACGTGTGGAGCACGATCTCCTTGCCCTTCCGAAGAACCTGAGATCACCCCTAGTTTTGGTGGAGTTCATGTTGCTTAGTCGTTAGTTTTTTATGTTGTGTCATATGTACTATTATTTGTCTCTTTGTCTTTTTAGTTTTCGCCATGGCTTTGTTAGTTTATTGTCAATCCCTGAGTTTGACTGTCCCTCTGGTAGCATTAGTCCCTCTATTTGTTTTCATGAAAAAAAAACACAATTTAAATTTATTTTATTAATGTTTATACATTTTCTCAATCCATATCAGCGAAATTGACGACTGTATTTTTATTCATTTCACGGGAAGATACAATTCACGATTGTTGAAAAAGTGAAAAATAACAAGTTTTAATGACATACGGCCCTCGGTCGAATGTATTGACAATTTCATGCTTTATTGAATTTTGACCGTAAATCATATTCAACAACTCTTTGAAAAACCCGATATGCCCAAAATGCTATTGGCCACCTGAAATTAACTATATCTGCAGTAGGAGTAGTAAATTTAATGAATATCATCTGTTAACATTTACCAACTCGGATCCACATTTCATTTGCACGATCATGGAAATTTTCTGCCGCTTTTTGTGTATTAATATATATTCAGTTTTCCAACTGGCACGTATAGATTTTTGCAGGTTTATCAAGTTTTATCCTTGTTTTGGAAATCCATAGCACAAAGTCAGAATTCTCACAATTTCATGAAAAAAACCTAAATAACTCTTTGAGGTTGTAGATTTATATTATGTGACTGGACTCTTACAAGTTTGAAACCTGCTAGTTTCCATTGAGTATATAACACATGCAGTTTTAAAATTTAAATAATTTAAACGTTGACTACAGTAAATGAAAGAATTGTAATACTCCATGGTATTTTATCACATATATCAAATTTCAATCTCATTTGCCTTGCTTCTAAACTTTTTGTGTAAAGCAGAAACATAAGTGTCAATAACATATATAGAATTTTAAAAAAGCTTATGACAGGGTTTCGTGAAGTGAATGTTTAAATTAACAATGTTCAAACCGGTTTGATTTATTTACTTGTATTCGATACATTTCTACTTTTTTCATTTTATTAAATTTTATTAAATAAGGGCAAATGTAAAATTTACTAGACTAGTATCATTTTTTTCGATATTATTGTGCAACACCTTATGTTTTAGTTCCAATAAAAAATTCGTAAATTGTACGTATGACCGACTATATTTATACGCCATTTACCTTAAAGTAATCTAATGGTTTATAACTAACAGATTAATAGTAAAATTAACTGTAATTGAATACGATTTACATTCGTGTTCATCAAACTGAATAGAATTGTTGGCACTAGCATTTGTAAATACTTATATTCATGTCAGTACAATGGAATGTTTCGTAAATTCGATATCATTTACTAATTGATATAGATAATAACACAATGAATGGACATTTTCCTTGAATTTGTGCTTTGACCTTTGACACTGATTTAAAAAAATCGTGACCACGGCAGACAACGACGACAACGCTATTTCGATGAGGCTTGTTCTCCTCTTTCCAATGATATAAAATATAGCCGTGTGTTATTCCGTTAAGGCAACTCGATCAAATTTGTTGATTGGGCACCCTACTAAAAGAGCCATCAGACTTCATTATGTTACCCACACCAGTTCTTGTTTTCGATTTAGAATTGACATATTTCCAGAACGACTTACAGTTAGTTTTAGCCTCTAATGCTACCTTCCTTTCATAAGATTTCTTAGCCTCACGTATAGTGTTAGTACAATTAGTTCTACTAGATGCACACATAACAGGTCAAGACGACAAACATAGGGGTACAACAGTCAACGTTGTGATATAATCTTTATCTAAAATTTTATTCCTGATATCTGTTAACACAATGTAAGGCACATCATGATAAATGAACTTCTTAACGTTTCATTGAACATGTTAAACATTTTAACTTTTTATCACATAGTGAAAAGTTCATATTTTTTTAAACTATGAAAATTTTGCTTATATTGGAAATTTGGAAATTATCAAGAAACAAAGGTTTCAACTTAATCAGATTCAATTCAACTTAGTTGTGGTTGTAAAAAATTTCAGGTCCCTAATAGCGCTTCCCGTATTGTGATACTTTTCATATATGATGTCTAAAAGTATCTTATTGGTCGCATTAAAAGCACGTGAAAGAAACTCTCTATCGATTTTTGTAATTGTTTGGTTTGTCATTCCAGAGAGGGAAGTAGTAAATGTTTAAGTGCTGCACATCTACTAGTATGCATACTTCGATCAACACACAAAACACCTTTTACTGTTCTTGTGATCGTTGAAAGTAAATTGAAGACTTGTTTGTGATTAAAAAAATGGTTTGGCAATTCAGAGAATTTAACTTTGACACAATATATATACGCCTAATTGTATCATTATTCATTTTTTTCTACAGAACCTTTTCTTTTATTTTTGATCACATGTCTACAAAATATTGTTTTTATTTTTACAACAAATTCCATATGCACAATAAGGAAGTGTCATGTGTACTTGTCACAGTTCCTATTAGATTGGTGCATACATTGCAAAAATTTAATTATTTAATGCTTTATTTTGTGGATCTTATAATACGTTTTTATGAGGTGGGACTTTCATATTTAATTTGAATATAATCAAAGATAAGCGAAAATGCCAGAGGGTCATTCAAACTCATAAGTAGAAAATAAACTGACAACGTGATGGCTAAAAAAGCTAGAGGCTCTAAAGAGCCTGTCGCTCACCTTGGTCTATGTGCATACATGTATTAAACAAAGGACACAGATGGATTCATGACAAAATTGTGTTTTGATGATGGTGATAAGTTTGTAGATCATACTTAACTGTAAACTCTTGCTACTTACAACTTTCTCTATCTATAACAAACTTGGCCCTTTAGTTACAGAGGAAAATATTTTGTAAAAATTTACAAAAAAATACCAAATTAATGAAAATTGTTAAAAATTGACTATAAAGGGCAATAACTCCTAAAGGGGTGGACTGAATATTTTGGTCATTTGACTTATTTGTAGATCTTATTTGCTGAACATTATTGCTGTTTACAGTTTATCTCTATCTATAATAGTATTTAAGATAATAACCAAAACGACAAAATTTCCTTAAAAATTACCGATTGGAGGGCAGCAAACCAACAACCAGTTGTTCAATTCATCTGAAAATTTAAAGGGATAGATATTGACTTGATAAACAATTTAACCTCTTGAAAGATTTGATCTAAATGCTTTGGTTTCAGAGTTATAAGCCAAAATTTACATTTTACCCCTATGACTATGTTCTATTTTTAGCCATGGTGGCCATCTTGGTTAGTTGGCTGGGTCACCGCACACATTTTGTAAACAAGATACCCTAATAATGATTTTGGCTAAGTTTGGTTAAATTTGGCCCAGTAGTTTCAGAGTAGAAGATTTTTGTAAAAGATGACAAAAATTTACAAAAAATGGGTAAAAAATTACTATAAAGGGCAATAACCCCTTAAGGGGTCAACTGACCATTTTAGTCATGTTGACTTATTTGTAGATCTTACTTTGCTGAATATTATTGCTGTTTACAGTTTATCTCTATCTATAATATATTCAAGATAATAACCAACTAGAGGCTCTATAGAGTCTGTGTCGCTCACTTTGGTCTATATTAAACAAAGGACACAGATGGATTCATGACAAAATTGTGTTTTGGTGATGGTGATGTGTTTGTAGATCTTACTTTACTGAACATGCTTGCTACTTACATTTTTCTCTATCTATAATAAACTTGGCCCTTTAGACAAAGAGGAAAATATTTTGTAAAAATTTACAAAAATTTACCAAGTTAATGAAAATTTTTAAAAATTGACTATAAAGGACAATTCCTCCTGAAGGGGACAACTGAACATTTTGGTCATGTAGGCTAATTTGTAGATCTTACTTTGCTGAACATTATTGCTGTTTACGGTTTATCTCTATCTATAATAATATTCAAGATAATAACCAAAAACTGCACAATTTCCTTAAAATTACCAATTCAAGGGTAGCAACCCAACAACCAGTTGTCCAATTCATCTGAAAATTTCAGGGCAGATAGATCTTTACCTGATAAACAATTTTACCCCATGTCAGATTTGCTTTAAAGTCTTTGGTTTCAGAGTTATAAGTCAAAATCTACATGTTACCCTATGTTCTATTTTTAGCCATGGCGGCCATCTTGGTTGGTTGGCTGGGTCACCGAACATATTTTTAAAACTATATACCCCAATGATGATTGTGGCCAAGTTTGGTTAAATTTGGTCTAGTAGTTTCAGAAGAGAAGATTTTTGTAAAAGAATACTAAATTTCTAAAAAAAAAATGGTTAAAAATGGACTATAAAGCGCAAGAACTCCTTAAGGGGTCAACTGACAATTTTGGTCATGTAGGTAATTTGTAGATCTTACTTTGCTGAACATTATTGCTATTTACAGTTTATCTCTTTCTATAATAAATTCAAGATAATAACCAAAATCTGCAAAATTTCCTTCAAATTACTAATTTCGGGGCAGCAACCCAATAACGGGTTGTCCGATTTGTCTGAAAATTTCAGGGCAGATAGATCTTGACCTAATAGACAACTTAACCCCTATGTTCTATTGTTTGCCATGGCGGCCATCTTGGTTGGTTGGCCGGGTCACACCACACAATTTTTAAACTAGATACCCCAATGATGATTGAGGCCAAGTTTGGTTAAATTTAGCCCAGTAGTTTCAGAGGAGAAGATTTTTGTAAAAGTTTACGGACGACGGACGACGGACGCCAAGTGATGAGAAAAGCTCACTTGACCTTTCAGGTCAGGTGAGCTAAAAATATTCTTAAACTTCTAATATATATATTAAATGAAGAACTATATTTTTTTTAATGAGAAAAACATCTTTTAATAGTTAATTGATATTTTGAACACTATAAATCAATTCTAAATTCTTGTGTTGTTAATTATTTTAGCTCTCAAAATGTCTGTTATTCTATTAAAGTTTTAAACAATAATATGACGCACACATTACCTGTAAAAGGGGATGAAGTCTGTATAAATTATTATTGGAATTCAAACTTGACATTAAAAATTTGGAATCTGTTGGAAAGAAACCAAAACACTGAAACATTTTTGATGTTAGGGATTATAGTTGTGACATCATTTTCAATGTAAACAAAGAAACGCTATCATTAGGAATACATGTTTGTTATTCTTCGTGTATATGTTTATTATTGAGGGGGGTAGGACCTTTTTTTGGGACTACTGCAGTTTCAAAGGAGAAACATTTGGTAAAAGTTTTAAAAAAATAAACAAAACAATTGTTAAAATTGACTATGAAGGGCAATAACTCCCTTCAAGGGTCAATTGAAAATTTTGGCTATATCCACTTATTTGTAGCTTGTACTTTGCTAAACATTATTGCTGTTTACACTTTATCTCTATCTATATTAATATTAAAGATAATAACCAAAAGCTCCAAAATTTTCTGAAAATTACCAATTCCGGGGCAGCAACCCAACAACGGGTTGCCTGATTGGTCTGTAATTTTCAGGGCAGAATGACTTTGACCTATCGAACAAATTTATCCTCGTAAGATTTGCTTTAAATGCTTTGGTGTCTGAGATTTTAGCCCAAAACTGCATTTTACCCTATATACTATTTTTAGTCATGTCGGCCATGTTGTTTGGCAGGCTTGGTCATCGGACACATTTTTAAAATTAGATACCCTAATGATGATTGTCGAAAATTTTTGTTAAAATTTGTCTTAGTAGTTTCAGAGGAGAAGATTTTTGTACAAAATATCAAAAATTTAAGAAAAATTGACAAAAAATTACTATAAAGGGCAATAACTCCTTAAGGGGTCAACTGACCATTTTTGTCAGTTGACTTTTTTGTAGATCTTACTTTGCTGAACATTATTGCTATTAACAGTTAATCTATATCTTAAATCAATAACTCCCTTCAAGGGTCAATTGAAAATTTTGGCTATATCCACTTATTTGTAGCTTGTACTTTGCTTAACATTACTGCTGTTTACACTTTATCTCTATCTATAATAATATTAAAGATAATAACCAAAAAAAACGGCAAAATTTCCTTAAAATGACCAATTCTTGGGCAGCAACCCAACAACGGGTTGTCCGATTCATCTGAAAATTTCAGGGCAGATAGAAATTGACCTGATAAACAATTTTACCATATGTCAGATTTGCTCTAAATGCTTTGGTTTCACAGATATGAGCCAAAATCTACATTTTACCCATATGTTTTATTTTTAGCCATCGTGGCAATCTTGTTTGGTTGACCGGGTCACCGGACACAGATTATTAACTAGATACCCCAATGATGATTGTGGCCAAGTTTGGTGAAATTTGGCCCAGTAGTTTCAGAGGAGAAGATTTTTGTAAAAGTTAACGACGACGGACGACGACGACGACGGACGACGACGACAACGACGACGGACGACGACGGACGCCGGACGCCCAAGAGATGAGAAAAGCTAACTTGGACCTTAGGGCCAGGTGAGCTAAATAGAAGACCAACAAACAAACAGTAGTACATAAAACAAAACACACAAAACTATAGCCTGAGCAACACGATCTCCTCCAAAATCTTGGGTTGATCTTATGTGCCCCGGATTGTTATGCAGATCTTGGCATTGTACTCTAAAATGAACATGTTCTCTCTAATAAAATTTTCATTTGCATAAAAGACAGTTTATGAAAAAAATCAGATGATTTCATAACCGGAATAATGATACATGTATTTCGAAGAGATGAATACAAATTGTACCTGTGACAGCAGAGTTTGGAAACAATTACAAGAAAGATGTACATTTTAATCATCAGCATCAACATCATTTTTTTTTAAATTAACAGAAGATGCCCAAAAATGAAACCTTAGAGGACACCAGACTTGATATACAGCTTTTGCAAAAGAGCATTACCAATTTGTACTTGTTTAGTTCATTTTTCATTCAAATATTATTTAAAAAAAGTAGCAACAGCATTATCAAATTCGTCAATTTCAAAATGTTTTACAGAGAGTATCATGCACTTCTACATCAATTCTTCCTTAAAATCAAATAGAACTGTTAAGTTGATGTTATCTCCATTCATTCCCTGTACCCATTTATCTATGAGTACAAAATAAGTTTGGCAACAGTGTTTTTGTCTAGATGCAGACTGAGTTGGGTGCAACAATATAAAGTCTTTCCATATATTCATTCAAATGGTTTAAAACATACTTTTCTGAAAGCTTGTATGAAGCCAAAAATTGTTTTATAAATTGTTGCTTTGAAATTATCTCCATCTTTCAAAAACATGGTTACTCTTTTTACAGATACAGTCAAATGTCCTCCAGTACATCATATGCTGCGTTTCTTATGAAGGAAATTACAATGATAATGCAATCGTATTGTGAATTTTTGTCCTTATTATAAATACAAAAGAATGTCACACCTACTGAAGTTAATCAATACTGAATACATTTTGTCAGTATCGTTGCACTTATCTTTAGACTTTAAACTATTGGTATTTCATTATGTTTAAGTCACCTAAAGACAAACTTTAAATGGTTTTAAATTACTTATTACTAAAGTTATAAACTCTGTTTACCTACTAACAACGACGAAAGAAGTGAAACACGTGACATTTTGTTGTATATTTTACTGTAAAAATGGCGACATCAGGGAAATCAACAAGTATTAGAAAAGCACAAGTGCCAGTTTCATGCTATTTCTGCAAAGGACAAGAAATGAATTGGAAATGTGAAGAATGCAATGTTCGAATGTGTACTACCTGTAAAACTACCGTCCATCAAGGACTTCCGTCTACACAAGATCATGAAGTTATTTCTATTCAGGATATCAGCCGATCACCACCATGTTCCCAGGAGGTAACGTCTGTAGTTATTTCATCAGTTTTCAATTCCTACCCAACTACTTTACCAGCTGTTAATACGTTAATTTGCTTGAATGACTATTTACTTATCTTCAACTATTCCGGTATCATGTCTGACAAACATCAATTAATGAGAGGAAAGCTTTTAAAATCATCAATAAAGATATTGCAGACGTTAAAGAAAAGTTTGTTTGACATTTCAATAAATAAAGACGACCAAATACTTTTTATTGATTATGAAACTAACAAAATTTATCTTTTATCAACTACCGGTGAGGTCAATTCTCTTTTGGACATTTCTCCAATGATACCATTGGCCATACATGTAAATAAGGATAATGAAGTTATAGTTGGAATAAGGGAACAAGGACCGCCGCATCCAGCCCAGGATTTTTCGGTCAGACAAGTTATAGTTTTCGGTAGTATTAGAATTCGATGAAAAAGGGAATAAATTGTTCAGTTATGCAGCACGCATTCGTACTGATTCTAGAAATGTTGTTTATGTTATTGATCGGTTTGACAGTTACCACAATGGTAGAATAGTAGCTGTAGATATAAATGGCCGCTTGAAGTTTACCTACGACGGACCAAAGGATTTAGGAACATTTCAACCAGAGGGAATTACTATTACGCCAAGTGTTAACATTGTAGTAGCAGATCTAGCTAACGTTGCACTACATGTTATAAATTCGAAAGGAGATTTACTTGGTCTGCAGCTCATTTTCAAAGACTTGGGCATCAATGATCCATGTAGTTTATGCTTTGATACTGAAGGATATCTATCAATCGGATGTGCTTATGGCGAAAATGAACTTTTTGGAAAAATTCATGTCGTTAAAATGAAAGATTTTCTTATGTAGTATGTAGTGCTTCAACAGTTTGTCGGGAAATAAATTGAAATTTAGAAAATTACAAAATTTAATAAAACCTATTCATGATAAATACCAAATTACATAGAAATTATCAAGTATATGTCACCGTACGGTCTTCAACAATGAGCAAAACCTAAACTGCATACATGTTGTAAACAGTAAAAGGCCCAAAAATTAAAATCAATTGTATCAACTTAATGCCCGATTTATGTACAGAATATGATACAAAGCAATAAATGACTACCATCAAATTTTGTAAAACATACATAAAATGTGACAGGGTAAACATATTGCAGATGCCCAACACACCCTATATTTTGTTCACACATCGTTGTCAATATAATGGAATTTCTCTGTCATACTAGCTATAAACCTACTAGCTATAAACCCTGTTTAATTCTCCATTTTCTACATAAGAAAATGCCTGTGTCAATTTAGGAATGACAGTTGTTATGGTTTTTTTGTGTGTTTTGGATTTTGATTTTGCCATCTGCTTAGGGACTTTTCGTTTCCGAGCTCGGTTTTTGTTCTATTTTACTTTTTGTTATACTTGGACAATGGCGTATCAGAATAATATGCAAACAAACTGTAAAAAAAAAACAGTCAAAAAGGTCTGAACTATCAGAACAGAACAAAGTAGAAAATCAAGTAAAAAAAATACACACTACCTACGGTAGGGTATTTACACATCCCCACATCACAAAAAGACACAGATATGAGAGTAATCACAATTACTTACAGCTATCATATAGCCGATAACAACTGATAAAAAATTTGTGTAACTGAGACTAGACTTTTTCAGGACACATACCATATCCAAAGGATTTAGTGTAAATCAGCTTCATCTTGTGATATATTATCATAACACTTCAGTGGATAATTTTTGTAACATATTGTCAAATTTTTAGGTTATTGCTATTTAAACTTTTAAACAAGACTTTCAGTAGATACGCTTACACGGAAAGGTTTTACGTCTAAAAAGGTGATTCTACATTTAAAAAATACGATGAGGTTCATTTTGAAATTAAAACAAAACGATTGAATCGGTTTTAATTGAAATAATAGCAATGGATTTTCGACTGTTATCATTGAACGTGGACACATGTTTTGAAGGGTTTGATTCCACGTGCTACCAGTCCGCAACTTACATTTGATATCTCATCATTTTGATACCAAAAATGGGTTTCGCGGACTTCTCATTTAAGGCATTTTTAAGCCAAGTTTTTTTTTACTGAACGGAGTTTATCTTGATATGTTGCATTGACATGAGAACTATAAGAAAAAAAATATAATATCAATATGAACCCCAAAATACAGATTTGCCGTTTTCAATTCTAAACATCAGGATCCCATTAAAACAAAGAAGTACAGTACTTAGGTTCAGTAAGACCCCTTTTTGGCCCCAAAATATAGCAGTTTTACAAAATTGTGAAAATGTTATCTTTTAGCTATTTACTGGAAAGTAGAATGCTTCTGCTACATAAATACGGGCTGTTTTTGACAATACAATGCACATATGCTGAGTGCCAATGAAAATGCAACACTTGTTTTTTTGAAAAATAAGATTTATATTAGAAATGATAATCTTTCAAAATAAATTGTTCTTGAAACTTAACAATTTGAACAATAGATCGATATCAAACAAAAATGTTTCATTGTCATCTCGTTCACAATAGGTAAACGAAAAATCTAATGTCGAATCATCATTTCACAGTCCTAACAAAAAATGTTTCAACCCCGTGGTGCAGCGCAATCTTGACAGCGCCGTGGAATTGATCAGCCTTGACGTTTAATTTGATCCCAAGGAATTTTATTCCACTTGTCCTTCAAAGCAAACTCAAGCTGACTTTATGAACTCTCGTGACCTTTGAACAGCCATCAGAGTCGATATCGGATATGTTAAAGACCAAATGTATCGGTTTGCTGAGCGTTTCTTGTTTTTTGTATCCCGGGATGTGGTTTATCATTAAATTATCCATTTTGGTTGAATTTGTGGATGATTTGGGTTATTGTAGAGGCTACAACTTCAGTCTTCTCGTAATTGTATGCTATGAAAGGCTTCATTGGACCATGCCTAAAACTGCATGTTGCTGGTTGTCAGAAAGTCCTGGCATTTACTCAGATGTTTATCGCAGTTTCTAAACAATAAGGGCGGGAAAATTCATGACATTAGCCAAGCTTTTTAAATGACAAAATCGTGGAAATGGTGCGTATGTTGAAAAGCGGTGAACTCGGTTTATGTCCGTTCAAAATAACCCTTACTTCGCATTTTTTCCAAAAATCACTTAACCGTAAAATTGTCGACAATTGTCTTAATAGTCATTTTCAATATAAAAAAGAAGATGTAAACCAACTATACAAAGTTCCAATATAAATAAAATAAAAATTATAAGATTTTTTGGAAAAATGAAAGTGTTGCGTTTTCATTTGCACTCAGTATATATCGGGTATTAGCATCATTAAGTCATGCTAAATAACTGAAATCTTCACAATTTTAGCATTTTAGTTAAATTCTAGACGATTTCCGTCTTCAATGAATGTGGCCTCATTCGTGTTCATTCATAATTATTGAAATTTAAGTTGTATTTGATGATAATACATAACATATATAAAGGTTGAGGATGAATACGGACGGGAGCCACTGTCATTTCTGACAAAAACCATTTGAAAAGTGACGTTTTTTGTCATATTTGATAGATTTTTCATATTTAAGCTTGAATCGGAGCGTTGTTAATGACTGAATCAGTGAAAATCTTTCACATAAACTAATTGAATCATTTGAAATAGACATTGACCTATAGTGGTTTACTTTTATAAATTGTTATTTGGATTAATAGTTGTCTCATTGGCACCCACACCTCATCTTCCTATATCAAATTTAGTGTTTAAAAAGTGTCTAAAATGATTTTCTCGGACTGTTGATGCCTCTGCTGGTGTACTGTTAGTCCCCAAGGGTATCACCAGCTCAGTAGCCAGTACTTCAGTACTGGCATGAAAATACGGATTTTTTGTGTTATTAAAATTTGCTGTTACAAAACGTTAGAAATTATTATAAATTAAGGAATGTATCTCCATCATGCAAAGCTCTGATTCCTTTCACGGATTTGGCTATACTTTTTGGAACTTTTGGATTATAGCTCATCAGCTTTATATAAGCTTTGGATTTCACAAATATGTTACATATTAACTAAAGGACAACCACCTGACTTAGCACAGGCACATACATAAATAACGTGGCGGAGTTAAACATGTTAGCGGGACCCCAACCCCCTCTAACCTGGGACAGTGGTATAACAGTACAACATAAGAACGAACTATAAAAATCAGTTGAAAAAGGCTTAACTCATCAGATGGACAAAACTACAAGTGGACGTGGCTGTGTACTTGTACATCCCGAAAACAAATAGACACTAGAAACAGATCTGATAGTACTAGCAGTTTTCCGACAGCTAGTTCAAAGCCACTAACTCCTAAACAAAATCATGCATTTAAGACTAAACTATCAATCCGTACACATCCAACATCCAATAGATTTAGTGTAGAGACGTCATAAACATTCAGAGAAAAACATGACCTTGTAGAATGCCAATTTACAGGAATCGACAGATTGTAGATCCATAAATGTGTATATGTATATAACATACTAGTAATTTTTAGTTTGATTTTAATATACTGATAACAAAATCAATATTTATACCAATAAAAACAATAGTCAATGATCTTATTACAGTGTTGAATTGGTAACCTTTTAGAATAAGTTTATTTAAAGGAGCAATAAGTTTACAAAGATCATTTCTAAATTTCCGGGCACGGTTCACATCATTTCCGTAAAAATGAGGATGTGCTATCCCGTTTGAAATAAGTTCTCTACAGGTACAACCAAACTTCAAAACCAATTCTTTATATCTATGGAAAAATTTAGTAACGGTTTTCAGTTATTTATGGTAACGATATCCCTGGTTTAATGATTTACCAGTAATACATAGATTGCGTTCGTTAAAATCAAAAACGTCACAACAGACACGAGCATAGCGAACGAGCAGTGAAATATAAACAACGTTAAGCCTTTTTCAACTCTTTTATAGTTCGTTCTAAAGTAGATCTATTTCACCACTGTCCAAGGTTAAGAGGAGTGTATGGATCCCGCTAACATTTTTAATCACCCCACATTCTGTATGTATGTGCCTTTCCTAAGTCAGGAGCCTGTAATTCATTGTAATTAATTGATTGTTACATATTTGTTTTACGCTTATTTACATAAATTTGGCTGTTAGTTTTCTCGTTTTTAATTGTTGTAATTTCTGAGCCTCTGATAGCTCACTGTGCGGTATGGGCTTTTCTGATTGTTGAAGGCCGTACGGTGACCTATAGTTGTTAATTTCTGTATCATTTGGTCTCTTGTGGAGAGTTGTCTCATTGGCAATCATTCCATATCTTCCTTTTTATAATTACTTTATTAAACAAATGAATCTTTTTTAAAGCGTAATTGATGTGTATTACACAACGTATCTTATTCATATATGTAATCGCAAACATGCATTAGACAAGATATTTTTATCTTTTATTCCGCGGAAAGATCAATCTTTCAATACCTAAATGTAGATATTACAAGCAAGCGGAGTTATGTTCATTGGCAATGTTTACTTAAAATTGAGAATGGAAATGGGGAATGTGTCAAAGAGACAACAACCCGACCAAAAAAAAACAACAGCAGAAGGTCACCAACAGGTCTTCAATGTAGCGAGAAATTCCCGCACCCGGAGGCGCCCTTCAGCTGGCCCCTAAACAAATATATATACTAGTTCAGTGATAATGAACGCCATACTAATTTCCAAATTGTACACAAGAAACTAAAATTAAAATAATACAAGACTAACAAAGGCCAGAGGCTCCTGACTTGGGACAGGCGCAAAAATGCGGCGGGGTTAAACATGTTTGTGAGATCTCAACCCTCCCCCTATACCTCTAACCAATGTAGAAAAGTAAACGCATAACAATACGCACATTAAAATTCAGTTCAAGAGAAGTCCGAGTCTGATGTCAGAAGATGTAACCAAAGAAAATAAACAAAATGACAATAATACATAAATAACAACAGACTACTAGCAGTTAACTGACATGCCAGCTCCAGACTTCAATTAAACTGACTGAAAGATTATGATTTCATCATATGTACATCAGGCACAATCCTTCCCGTTAGGGGTTTAGTATCATACCATCATAACATATACTCATAACGTTATCGTATCTTCAGCTGTAGAAATGGCAACATCAAGTTAACCATTAAGTATAAGAAAAAATATTACGAACAACACAATGACGGGATGCATAAGTACAGAGCTACGACGTCAAATATAAATCACCAAAAAAACCCAGATTAAACACTTTAAGTAATATTAATAAAGATAATCAAAAGAACACTTTAATTTAACACGTTGATGATAAGCATCGTCAGTACGCGGAATCTATACTTCAAGACCAACATGTATTATTTGTGAAGTTGATACGGAATATTTATCAACAAGGTCTTGGTACCTTCTGATGGATTTTTTTTAAAGGCATAAGTCGCATTTGGAACGAGAAATCAACCGGTAGATGCATTGTTAAACGCCCTTGGTAGGACAGGATCGTAACGAATGTTAAACATGTTTTTGAGGGCTCAGTTGGAAAAGGTATGATTTTGCACATTGGTTCTCAGCAACATTGTTGATTCAAGAGTGCTCTTACTTATTTAAAAAAAAAAACATTAATCTTAACCAGAAAAGCTTGAGATTGTGCAATACAAAAATATAAGAATCCAAAGCAGACGTATATCATTTAAAACAAGTGACTTTATATTGGATTTCTCCAGTATGCCATTTGCTTTACTTGGATAAAAAAATCATGTATATTTCACTTTATTATCAATGGTGGCCGAAATTTTAATTCTTTCATCTAGACAGAAGAACATGTAGAGGGATGTTAAGGTATCCTGTTATATTATATATTATATAAATCTATATTTCGAATGAACGATCTGAAGTTGAAAAATAATTATGTTCTATACCGATGTCTGATGGAACAAATGAATTTAAAGAAAAAAATTATTTGAGAATGCGTATCGTTAGTTTTCACGACTTCTGAAAAAGTTCATGTCAACCAAAGAATATATTATAAATTTTCATCATAAAAACTAGTTATTTTGAATAATTATTGTATAATTGTCATTATTTCTATCGCCATGCTTTTAATCAATTTTTATATATTTTAAAATTATACATGAATTGAAAAACCCTTAATCATCTCGATCTTCAGTATTAATTTTTTTTAAAATAAATAGCGGCTGGTGTTTTTTTTTGTTTTTTTTTAGGATTGGAGGTTTTCGACAGAGTAACCAAATATATTTGTCATGAGAGGTTTTTAGTTTATCAACTTATTCAGTAAATATTTTAATAAATATTCAAAAAAAACTTCAAGTTAATACGCATCACAATTGACAAATTTTTCGATTTCCTATTTTCTGTGATGTTTGATAAAAAATCTTCTAGTGTTTCCCTAAACATACTTATTCTTGACTACAATATTTTAGCAATTTCCTATCATATTTGCGATGATTTAAATAGAGATTTAATTAACAAAATGTCCGGTTTCTTATTCCCTGAGATCTGATTATACAAATCTTTTTTTTTGTCAAAAGATAGTTGTTTCTTGTCAACAATTATCAATTTCCTTCAAAATTCATGTATGTATAGTTTCAAGTGAAGTAATTAGACAACTGGTCTGGTTTCCTGTTTTCGGAGAGAGTTTGTGACAAAATACAAGTAGCTGTTCAGTATATTTAAAATTGTCATATTTCTTTAACAATCATAGATTCTGAGCTGTTAATTTTTAATTTAAGATGTTTCTCTGTTAAATTGACATAACTATCCAAAATTTCGTTTTAGTTGATTGAAAACAAAACAAAACAAAAAACACACCCAAATCAACAATGTCTATCATTTGATTTTAATCAACCTAGTATATACAATATAATGACATTCTAAACACAGCTATCTAATCAAAATACAAACATTGTATCAAAGCTTTGCTAACAAGGATCTGAAAACGTTAAAATGGATATGTTTTAAAGAACTTTCGAAATCCACTGGTTTTGTGAGGTTAATACACATATTACAAAAACTTTAAGGCTGATATTTCATTTGCTGATGTAATAAATACTACAACAGAATGTTGTCAGATAATTGCAAGCAAAGCTTAAGTTTGACATATGATTTGTATTTTAATCAAATTGTTAACATAGTATATATTTTGTTAAACATTTTCTGCATAGTTTTTCTGCACTATCGCCACCTAGAATTTAATATTACAGAAATATGAGAAGTGAATTCTAATATGTAAAGAACGGATAAACATTTACCAACTTGGAGCAAAATTTCACAATTACCATACACTTACTAAAAATGTTCAATATAAATTAGTAATATAAAGTACATCTACCTATTTTGAATTTGTATTTTTCGGTGGTTTCAGTACATAAATTGTCGTGACAGTGTTGAAATCTACCTACTTTTACATGTTAATTTTTCAACCTAAACAGATATTCCGCTCATATTTACCTCATGTAATTATACCGTTTGTGTTATTGGCAGAAAGGGCACGTCATTTGTTTTAATTCCAAATCTTCGGACAGCATACTGACAATCAGAATACCAAACAAAATTCAACTAAGAACATGTGTCAGAAATATGTGCCAACCAAAATATTTGCTCGTTAAACATATAACCAAAATTGGTATAACAAGTTTTGTATTAATCAGATAAAGAAAAACAAATATCTCCATATGAAATTTAATCATTTAATCTTCAATACCTTTTCGAATCTATCCTTATAGGATAAAACGCGGAGATGCATCTGCAGTGGAAAATACTCATAATAAATAAAACAAAAAAACTGAAAGTGTTTGGCCTGAGTACTATAAAATTGATAAAATAAATAGATTCGCACACTAGAAAATTATTCATCACCGATTACTTAAAGTATAAAGAACAGTACACTAATTGATGTTAACAAAATTTTAATTCAATCAACCAAGTACATGGTGTCACAGATTCCGAGTTTCAATATATATATTTTATAAATATACCCTATGGTTCCCACTGACCATGTTAGGCTAATACATGGACATCGTGAATCCTTGTACCAAAGACCATAAGTCAGTTCATTTAGTAAAGAAATATTGCATTGAATCTCTTTTCGTTTAAAACTCTGTCCAACAAGAACTTGTCTGAAACACATCATTCAGTAGCATTGGTTAATATCGCTACCAAAATATACCCAACCTCTTTATAAAACCGATATTCATTAAATATGTAGCTACTGTTCAATTCCTTCAATTATTTTTGGAACGGAAACGTTAATTATGAAACAAGAAACGTGGACTCGAAAGAAAAATTCTAATGTCAAAAAATGTATATATTTAAGTCAAACATTGAAACCGAAAAAAAATTCATCAAAGTACCACTAACCAGTCCGAAAATAAATATTGACCAAACGAAATTATGTCTATACCACGACCAAACGAAATTATGTCTATACCACGACAAAACGATCCCCGCTAAAAATGAACAGACAAATCTAGTTCTATATGATAGCTTATTAAATTTGTTTCAGGAAAATATTTTATTTTTGTTTTTATAAAATAGTTCTTTTCAGTCTTGTATTTGTCACAGTTTTTAAATGATTTGTTTTATATCAAACTGTTATCATATATATATTTACCTAAGGGATTGGTCATGATAGAGAAAATTGTGCTGGTTTCTTTGTTTCAAATGAATATGTAGGTTTATGACGATTAAAAATTATGTTTCAAATTGTTTTAAAGTGGTTATATATACATAATATTCTAAAGCTTCAAATGTTTTGAGTTCATGTAAGAAAATTCATGAAGCGTCTATTATTTATAAAACTATAATCATTTTTAGGTATATTACTTTAATCTTTACATATATTATATTGTGCACATTAATTCACAAATGATTAATGAAACAATATCATATTTTCTGTATCTCTTTTAACAGTATCTATGCAGAAATGTAAGAGTATTGTTTTTTCTATAAATATTTCCTTACGCCGTGAAACGGTGGCATTTAAATTTACAGTTAGTCAAGTACAAAGCTTTGACATTTTTTCCGAGAAACAACACACAAGGAAGAAATACACTTGACCACTTTTTTCACTAGTATACAGAAATGGCGACATCAACGAAATCCACAAGTACTAGAAAAGCTTAAGTGACAGTTTCATGCTATTTCTGCAAAGATCAAGGAATTAAATGGAAATGTGAAGATTACAATGTACGCCTGTGTAACTCCTAAAAAGTTACTGTCCATCGAGGACTACAATATACACAAAATCATGAAGTTATTTCTATTCATGATAACAGCAAGTCATCACTCGATCCTCAAGAGGTAACGTCTGTTGTTGTTTCACCAGTCTTAAGTTCATACACAACTACTCTGCCCTGCAGTTCATACTTTACTTTGCTCGGATTTACTTTACTTTACCTATTGCCATATTCCATCCGAGGGAAATCAGTTTGTAAAAGGTAAACTCTTAAAATCATCAATAAAGATATTGCAGACATTAAAGAGAAGTGTATTTGATATTGCAATTAAAAAGATGGTGAAATACTTATGAAAGAATTTGACAACAATACTATTAAAATTGTATCGCATGTTGGTGAGGTGAAAACTGTTTTGGATACTACTCCAATGATTTTATTGGCCATACATGTAAACAAAGACAATGAAGTAATAGTTGCCTAAGAGAACAAGGACCACCGTTTCCAGTTCAGGATTTTTTCGGTCAGACAAGTTATTATTTTCAATAGTGATTATGAACGGAAATTTACATTAGAATTCGACAAAAAAGGATATAAACTGTTCAGTTATGCATTGCACATTCGCACCGATTCTAAAAATGTTGTCTATGTTGTTGATTGTTTAGACAGAAAAAAAAGTGGTCGAATAGTAGCTGTAGATAGAAATAGCCGCATCAAGTTTACCTACGACGGGCAAACGAATTTAGTAACCTTCAAACAACATGCAATAACTGTAACGCGAAGTGACAACATTATTGTTGCAGATTACAGTAACGATGCACTTCATGTTTTAAATTCGAATGGAGATTTACTTGGACTTCAGTTCATTGGTAAAGACTTGGGAATCACTGAACTATATACTTTATGCTTTGACACTGCTGGATATTTATTAATTGATTGTGGAAAAGCCAAACATGAGAACTACGGAAAAATACATGTCGCTAAAATCACAGATAGTCTGATTTGATATGTTCGGTTGTAAATTGAAATTTGAAAATGATTAAATATAATAAAACGAGTAGGGCATAATTATTACATTCAGAGTTAAAGGTACCCGGGTATGGGAATAAATGGGGACATGATTGGAGATTCTAGGGGGTAAGGTTTGAGACAGTTGTGGTAAAATGTCCAAAATTATTTCCGCAAGTTTTCTCATTATGTAGCATCCACTCTAAATTAGAATGCCCTGTAGGAAATGACGGGTGCATATATATTGCTTTAACGTATGCAATCGTGTGTTTTAATTATGTGCACAGTAGTTTGTTTAAATACATATTTACTATTTAGCTAAACACAAAATCATAGATAACGTTTAATATGTACAAATTCAAACAGTTATTGTTCACCTTGGAATTATTTACGCAAGTTTTGAGAGGAAATGTAAGTAATCATCTTGTTTTGTCGAGGGGCGAAATATACCAGAGCAACATTCAAACTCATGGATCGAAAATAATCTGACAACGCCATTGCAAAAAAAATATAAATAAACAGACAAATAATAGCACACGACACAACATGGAAAACTAAAGACTAAGCAACACAAATCCCACCAAAGACTGGGGTTTATCTCATGTGCTCTGGAAGGGTAAGCATATCCTGCCCTACATGTAGCATTCGGAAAATTAAATGAAATTGTTAATACATGTGTTAAATTTTTGATGTACAAATGTAAGTTGCAAACATAAAAAGTCAAATAGCAAAATTACGTAACATCGAAACAAAAAGTCCTTTATCAATTCAACGAATGAGGAAAAACCGTCATATTCCTGACTTATAAGATAGCTTTATACATGCTGCTGAAGTTGGATATATCTACCATTTCAACGGGAACAAATAATGAAATACCATAAAAATGGAAAATGTAACGGTTTTGATTTGAAGTGCATGTACCAAAAAAAAGTCTGACTAAACGTGATATTTAAATGACTGCTCATATTGATTAATAACCAAACAATATTTGTTAATAGTCCCCATAAATTTGAAATAATTTTTTTTTGTGTCTTCTGTGAATTCATACATCTCAAATACATGTACAAAATAGATGCTTTTGACTATTAAAATAAAAACAAAATGATTTGGTGACTAAAAATGCTTAATTGGATTTAGACATTGTAGTAATGCAATACGTTGTCTTTAATTGAAATAATTATTATTATTATCTTATATTTCATAAAAAAAATGCACCAGTGAAATATGCTCCATTCTGAAGACCTTAAGAAAATATAAAATCTTTTGATACGATATATATCCAGCATATGTGGCTCAGCTTAAACACTGTATGTAGTATAGTAAAAATACTGGAATTAACTGTAAGAATTCTCAGGGTTCTCAACCTGTTGAGATACAAGAAAATATGTCACGTAAAATTATCATTACAAGAAAATATGTCAAGTACGAAATCACCAAATGTCACACGAAGTTGTCGATCGGAATATTCAAATCACATACTCGTTAATTTAGTATCCTTTGATTTTTCATTTCAAATGTGTATCTTATGTATCAAACAAGAAGTAGGAACAAACAAGTATACGTCAATAAAACAGCAACACAACTTAAAACTCCTAAAAATGGTCAAACCTTATATAGACTAAAATGAATTTTTGTTTAATTAATTGAATATATATATATATAGGGGTCTATCACCGCATTTGAACTAACAAATATAGAAACTGCAAGGTGTTACAATCACCATCTGTATTTGAGTGTGTACAAAAACTACCATGCTAACTTTGTCTTTGGGGAACATGAAATCCGAAGTACCTTTATTGACAAAATACCATAAGTAACAACTATACAAAAAAACCAGTAAATTGTAATATGATGTGCTTCTTTCGCGTTGTAAACAATACTGTGATAAAATTCTCGATATATCTATACTTAGCGCAGACTCAGAGATATACATAATAATGGCTGTTACAATATACTTCTGTGACATTCGTTAATTTTATCCCTCGCTAATGCTCAGGATAAAATTCGAATATCACGGCCCAGGCCATGTGTAAATTTCCAACAATCTATGGCTTCCATGAATAATTTCTTTATTAAAAATTGCTTTCTGTGCCATTTGGTCTCTTATGGAGAGTTGTCACATTGGCAATCATACCACATCTTCTATTTTATATTTACCAGTTTTTTGTATTTATTTTCTATAGATAATAAAGAATGCATGGTTAACTAAAAAACAAGTTGTGTGCATGAAACACACTTTAAAAATGATCAGCTTTAAGAATATGATTTTTATTTGATTTGAATTATTAAGATGTTGACTGCAAGACCAGTTATATTACAAAGCCAAGTAAGTAAACGTAAATCTTTTTAAATAAACAATATGAACTTTGCACTGTCTACAAAAATTATCCAGAAATAGTCAATGTTCAAATACCAGATTGTGTTTCCCTGTGTTTTAAATTCTAAAGAAGATGAATACCTAGTTAAAATACTACATATTTAATGAATTTTACATAATTTTGCAACACGGTAATGTATCAAATAAAAAAAATACGAAGATACTTCATTTATATGTACTAAATTTAGATATGCTGAAATCTAGACTCCTATTCAATTTCAATAATCAACAAACTAGGCGAAAAAAGTGGGACGAAAGATACCAGAGGGACAGTCAAACTCATAAATCGAAAATAAACTGACAACGCTATGGCTAAAAATGAAAAGGACAAACAAACACACAATAGTATGCATGACACAAAATAGAAAACTAAAGAATAAGCAACACACATACAGCTGATTTACCGCGTCCAATTGTATTTGACACAGAAACGTCACGTGAGAACGTCAGCAATTTATATAGTGAATGTAACAGTACAACAACATAAGTATATCTCTATGAAGTTCATTTTCATCACGGGTAAATTCAAACTAGTATTGTGTCAAAAAATGTGATTGATTTGCCTGTGGAAATATCTAGGCATGTGGATAGAAAAAAAAATGTCACGTGATAGGATGTTTTCAATCTACACATTGAAATAACAAATTTCCTGGTAGTCTACTTTTAGTTCAAAAAGCAACCTTATTCAAAACAGATGAATTTAAGGAAACAAATATATGACAGATATGAACCAATGATTAACACTTACCTGCAGTTTTCTGTCTTGGGACAGACACATACAGATTGGGGCGGACTCATGTCCGAAAGCGTCAACCATCACATAACCTGGAATGATGGTATAACTGTACTAGTACACAGTACATATATATGAGAGTACTCTCAGTTACTGTCGGCTAGTTCAATTCAATAACAACTAAAAAATGTACCTAAGACTATAATATCAATCAGTGCACATCCAACATCAAATTGCAAAGTGTAGTCATTAACAGTCAGAGAAAAAGGTAACCTTGTTCAATGACAAAATATAGGTATTGTCAGCAAAAACACGGAACTCGACGGAAACTTCAAAACGGAAAGTCCTTTATCAAATGGCATAAACAAATACATCATACGAATGGAAAAAAAACTTTCATATTCCTGACCTGGAACATAACATGTTACTGAAGTTGGGTATATCTACTGTTTTCTAGGCAACGAATAATGATATGCCATAACAATGGGAATTGTAACGACATTGATTTAGAGTACATGACTGAATACATAAAATACATATTTCTCAATCTCAATAAACGTGATATTTAAGTGACTGCACATATTGAATAAAAGCCAAACGATATTTGTTAATTTGTTGTTCGTTTTCATTAAAATAAATAATCAATGTTCAAATACCAGATAGTGTTTCCCTGTGAATAAAATTATAAAAGTTGATTACCTAATCAAAATACTAAATATTTAATGAACTTTCATATTGTTTGCATCACGGTAATGTATAAAATAAAAGGAAATATGAAGACATTACATTCAAATGTACTAAATCGAGATATCCTGTGAACTCTACTCCTACTCAATTTCAATAATGAACCTACTAGGTTGAAGCTACTATACATTAGGTTCGATAAAAGTCGTTTTACAATGTGTTTCTTTATTTGATACAGAAATGTCACGTGATAACGTCAGCAATATATATATATATATATATATAAAGTGTTGGGAACAGTTCAACAACACCTGCATAAAACATTACCGTTTTAAAGATACCTCCTAATTTTGATTTCCATCACGGGTAAAGTCAAACTAGTCTTGTGTCATAAAATTTGGTTATTTTTTTTGTGTCAATATCCACGCAAGAGCATAAAATAATGGCGCGTAATGCGATGTTAAATATACAAATTGACACAACAACTTTCCTGGTATTCTTCTATAGGTTCTAAAACGAAACTAATTCATAAAAAAATAAAATTTAAGAAAACAAAATATTACATGACATAAACCAATGACAATTCCTTAATTGCAGTTTCCTTATCTTGGGACAGGAGTCACCCCTCTTCTAATCTGCAATTGTGTTGTAACAGTAAAAACATAAAAACAAACTAAAATCAACAGTAACTCATCAGATCGAAACAAGAAATCTAACAAAAACTGACACGACGTTTCAGGTATAAATCCTAAGAAAATAAAATAAACACAAAGTACATAAAAAATCATCAATGTTACCATATATCAATCAGTACAAATCCAACCTAGAATAGATTAAATGTAAAGACATCATTAACACTCAGAGAAAAACATAACCTTATTCAAATCTAATCTATAGGTATTGTCAGATTGTACAATGTAGTACGTGAATATGCATGCATGTATGTGTATAACATTATTTTTTATATAAATGTATTTAACTGATATCGATATCAATATCAATAAAATTAAAATTAAAAGCACTATCCAAAGATCTTATGGCAGTGTTGTATTGGTAAGCTAAATAGTTTGCTTGTATATTTTCTTCTATGTAAACATCAAATTCGAATACATTTTTCAAATGTTTATAGATAAATATTATCTTGTGTTATATTTAGATTCCTGATCATTTTTGATTGCTACATATGCCTATTTTCTATTAATATAAGGAAACTCGACGACTGCATTTATATTTATTTTAACGGGAAGGGGAAATTGCACGATTGTTTAAAAAGTGAGAAAAAAAAAACAATTGATAATCATTGCTTGAAGGTATTGTTAATCCAATGCTTCATTGAACAGCCCAATTAGTTCTTTTTATAAACCAAAATTCATTTCGATCCTTTTTGCAGTCCTTTTTAAATCAAGTGCAGCTGTACTGCAAGGTATTAGTCTTATAAAAATACAGATAGATTAACTTGTTTTATATCTGCAGTATAACTGTTGAAGTTAACTATAGTCGGAAAACAACGCCATTCTCAATTTGTCCCATCCATTTTCAATTTCCTGGTCTGACCAATTCACAAGAAAGACATCATCGAGAATACAATCGAGTTCGATTGGGAAGTTTTCTACTTGAACCTTTCTTGTAATGACAATAATACGCTGCAAATGTCCAGTGTACTTTTCATACTTGGCTCTTTGAATCTCGAACTTTCCCCATGTTTTTTCAGTGAATGATTTGGAAATGACAAATACTATATTTTTACTTTCATGAATAGACTTTGAAATGGCATCAGATCGGATAATTCCAGCCAAAATATCCCGATCCTCTATACACATTTTCATATTCCATGTGTTCTCAATTTTCGGTATTAACATTTCTTTAACCCAATCGAAGCAATCATCTGAATATGACAAGTAAATATCGTATTTGAATTTAGACCTTAAATCATCCTCAACAACTCTTTTAAAAACCCGATATACCCAATATGCTATTCGCCACCTGAAATTAACTATGACTGCAATAGGAGTTGTAAATGTAATGAATATCACGAGTAAACATATACCAACTCGGAGCCACATTTCACTTGCACAATGACCATACAATTCATGGAAATTTTCTGCCGCTGTTTTTGTATTAGTATATGTTCCATTGTCTAACTGGCACGTATAGTTTCTCGCAGGTTTATCAAGTTCTATCCTTGTTTTGGAAATCCATAACACGAAGTCAGAATTCTCACAACTACATCTAAAAACATTCCCAGAAAGTTTTAGTTGAAATGAAGCCCCAATTTGCTCATTTCTAACATCGAAAAATTGCTGAAACGTCTTATTGATGGTTTGAAGATTATTATGTTTTAAAATAAGAACTTCAAGGTTTGGCAATGTGTGCAACGCTATTGGTACTTCAGAAAATAAGTTGAATCCCATATCAAGATGTCGTAAGTGTTTGTTCGAGTTGAATGCGTCAATTGGCAGAAACCATAAGTGGTTATATGAAATATCCAATCTTTTTACTGTTGGCACAAGACTAAATATTTTCTTAATAAGTGTCAAATCAAGCCTTGAATGTTTTAATATCAAAGTCTTTGATTCCTTAAACAAAGGAATATTCTTCCTTCCTGAGTACAGAGTTGAGTCGATACCTGAAAGATCAACATATTCCAAGTAGTTTGTTCCATTGAACACAATATTTGGAAAACTTCATCTTGAAATAGGATAAATCTAGAACTCGCAAATAGCTTATATTTGATAAGTATATTGTGTGTGGAGCAGTTCCTTGAACTCCAGCAAATTTCGACAAAACAAGTACTTGCAGTGATTGAGGGAACGGGAACGTTATCTGAACATCCGAATTCCTATCATTTGCGACCAGATGATTCAGATTTTCTGCATTTTCCGTATCGTCCGTTAAACCTGAATTCATTTCGTCAGTTGAAATACTGAGAATCCCGGAATAATTGAAAGTTATAAGACTTGATAACTGCAGTATGAACTTTGTCAGTTCCACTGTTTTAAATCCATTTGTCATTGAAAATCGGTCTCCAGAAAAAATGATTGTAACAAAACATTCAGGATGATTGTAAGAAAGTAAAGAATTTGGCTTGAAATCTACAATACCATTTCTTATCAAAATTAATTTTCTTAAACATACTTTTCGCAAGTATTTTGTCATACCAGGAGTTATTATAACTGCATAAGGAGCTCTAATTAGTCCGTCACAATAGCCAGGATTGACTTCTGTAAAGTTTAACTCTTCCATTTTAATAAAAGGATATACGATCTTCAGTGCTGACTCAATGTCTATGCAAACATGGAATAGGCGAAGAATCTTCAACGAATGGAAAGGTTTAAGAAAGTTTAGTTCAGCCAACTCACGAACTTTACAGCCAGCGAAGTAAACATTTTCTATTGATGGTGGCATAAAAGCGAAGGTCCTATTTGTCATTTTATCTAAAAAGCAGAAGTTAAAAGATAGAGTTCGTAACTGTTTCATTTTTGATAATCCACATTTATTCCACACTGGGTTTCGAGCAAGATCCATTTCTAGAATTGTAAGTTTACGACAATATCCGAAAAAGGGATAATAAACTGGCAAATCTGTTCCTACTTGCATATTTCTTGAAATGTAAAGCCTATCTAGTGATTTCAGAGGTCCGAATATTTCAGAGACATATGATGTATTAAGATCAAGCAAATTGTCAGCCATTGACAAATGTTTCAAATGTTTTAGTCCTTTAAAAGAATCTGATTGCAGAACGGAAATCTTGTTCTTATCTAAAATCAATATTATCAATCTTCCATAAAATTGAAAATCGCCATGTGATAATGTACCTATTAAATTTCGTTTTAAGTCAAGTGTAGTAAGATTCCGAGGTAAATCCTGTGGAACTTTTATAAGCCCTCGTGAAGAAAAATCTCCTCTGCTGTCTTGAATAAAACATGGATGGCAAGAAACATATGCAAAAAAGTATGTTGTCATATAAAAAGTAAAAGCCACCATGTTCTCCCCGAAAAGTCGACTTTGATGTACACAAATGTAATCCAGCACTATATACGATACTCAACTGTATGATGATACAATATATAAATTATCAAATTTCATAAGTTTCCTGTTGAACTTCATAGTGATGAAAATAACGCTATATTTCGGTAAAATGGTACAATTGTTGCCTCAAGGAAGTTAAAACTATCATAAAATGAAGTATGACAATATTCAGATTGTCTAATTCACACAATTTAAAAAAAAACATCATTTATTTCATTGAAGCATATGTGAAGCTTTTCAGTGTTGGCAAGTAGTATTGCTATATTCAATAACCAATATAAAAACTTTTATCAAAACCTGACGCAGTCCTACGATACACATTATCTTTGCTTTATATATAACCTCAACGAATCCGGTTTATCAACAGAGTTTCCTTCTCAATAGCCTCATCAAAGGTGCTGATCAGGAAAAAACAAGTTTACCAAAAGTTTAAATGTGGTTTTCGTTGATCAATCTGTATTGAAAAAAGCAAATTTATATTAACTGTTGTTTGGTTATTTAACCTCCCCCTTTTAACTATGCTTTTTAATAATCTTTTTTTTTATTTGCACCTTAGGTATCTTCGCACACTTAGTTGACCATCTCTTTAGTAAATTTGTATTCTTTTATAAATGTGTGAAATATAATTTTTTCAAATGATAAATGCGGAAATACATAACGAGGTGTTGACCTTTTGACGAATCAATAAGCTCTTATCATCCATTTGCAGTCAAGAGGTGCAATTAGATTTGATTTCATATACAATGTAATAATAATGAATTAAGGAAAACAGGAAGTATCAAAGAACTGAGGAAAGGGGCATAGAAAATTTAGATACGAGAAATTTGGTAGACATATAGATATTTGAAATTTTCATTTGAATTTCCAATTTGGAACATTAATACATTTCAGGGATACACTCAATTAAAATGTTTGCAAAAGATCTTTGACGGATTCAGGATTTTTTCCATTTTCAGATTCAATTCAATGCATTTTTAATGCATACATTTTTTTTTATTAAAAATCCGAGAAATACAAAAAAAATAAATATATATATAATAGCTTAAACGGTACTATTAACAGACTTTTACTAGGTATATTTCAAAACTCGAGACATAAATAAAGGCAACAGTAGTATACCGCTGTTCAAACTCATAAATCCATGGACAAAAAACAATATCGGGGTAAGAAACTAAAACTGAGAGAAACGCATTAAATATAAGAGGAGAACAACGACACAACACTACAATGTAACACACACAGAAACGGACCAAGCATCAGACAAAATCCAACGAGAATAACAAATATAACATCTAAACCAAATACATGAGTTTAAGATAGACAAGTACCGTGACACGTCTTATCGCAATGTCAATTTACCCTAAAAAAATAAGAGAAAACAAACGACGCAACGTTAAATTGTAACACACACAGAAACGAACTATAATATAACAATGGCCATATTTCTGACTTGGAACAGGACATTTTTAAAGAAAAAAATGGTGGGTTGAACCTGGTTATGTGGCATGCCAAACCTCCCCTTTTATAGCCATGTGAAATATAACATTAAAATGACAACTCAACACCACAGGACTACAATATAAATAAATTGGAGAACACAATTGACAAAGAAACACACGAACGAGAGCCAACAAAAGGCAACAAGTTCAAAATTCTAATACGCCAGAAGTGCATTTTGTCCACACAAGATCTAATAGTGACGCCCAGATACAAAAGTTTGAAAGCCGAAACAAGCACGAAGTCGAACAGCATCGAGGACTAAAAGATAAAAAAAGTTGTGCCAAAAAAGGCCAGGATTTTCTGTTAGTTACCAGAGCATCCCTATTATTTAGAATAATTTATACTTTTGCAAACAGTAAATTTATAAAATTACTATACCAAAGATGTACATGATGAAACTGAAGTATTAACTAATTACAGGAAACAACTGAAATACATTACATAACCAGACTTTTGCAACACAAAATGTAGACACATCCGAATAAGTTTAAACCTCAACGCCAAGTGACGTCATATTTGAAATTGTAAAAAATGACAAAAAATGACGTCATTTGAATTTGTAAAACAGATCATTAAAAAATGAAAAATGACGTCACATTTGAATGAATAAGATAGAATTAGGATTGATTTAAGATTATATTTGAACTAAATACGGATATTGCATTTAATAACAATGCACATTTTAATACTTATTAATAGCAAACTAAGGTAGCAATTAACTATATTATAAACCTATGTCCGGTTTGTTTTGAATCTAACTTGAAACATAAAATATCCTACTGATTACGTTGAACAAAATCAAATCTAATAAATGAATGCGGTGATTAATTTCTTTACCATAACACATAAATATAATAGAAAAGACGTCAACACAATTGACAAAATCCGATGAGAATTACCAATATAACATTAAACATTTAAACTAAATACATGAATTTGGGATAGACAAGTACCGTAACACGTCTTAACCTTGTTAATCGCTAGAACAAGTAAAAACAAGAATTTTTTATATTTATGTGTGATGATTTGCAGAAAAAATTTTGTTTGAACTTATTTTCCGATGGACCGATTAGTTTGTTTACTTTTAACTTACTTTCATATCGCACCTTGAACACATTTCCAGATGAATGGTCTTTGGCCAACTGATACAGACACAACATTTGGAATGCTTATGTCGCTGGTCGTAGACGGGTATTATTAGCTAAGAAGTCATCAAATCTTTCTTAAATGACGGTTAATGAATAATAAATTCCTAAGGTTTCAATTCCTTCAGTAGGCTTTAGATGGATTTGGATAATGTTTATGACCATTCTGATGATACAAGTCTTCAACTGTTTCAGTTCATTAAAACGATCAATCCTGCTGTAAGTGTTTGCACCTGTTCTAAGTCAGAAATCTCATGTTCAGTAGTTGTCGTTTTTTGATGTGGTTGATGAAGGTTTCTCGTTTCTTTTTTTTGTATATAGATAAGATCGTTGGTTCCGTTTGAATGGGGTTAACACAAGTAATTTTTGTGGCCTTTTATAGCTTGCTGTTCAGTGTGACCCAAGGCTCTGTGCTGAAGACCGTACCTTGACTTATAATGGTTTATTTTTATAAATTGTGACTCGGCACTCATACCACATCTGCCTATATCAACTTATACACCCTTGATTTACAATGTTCGGTTTAGGTGTTCCTATCGATGGCAGATTCAGGAAGGGTCTTCAGTTACATGATTTGTTATTGTAGGCCTATTAGTTGAAATAATATCTTGCCTTTAGGGGGCGACTTAGGTAAGATCTTTTGGAAGGAAGGACATTCCTTAATATCAATGATGTTGCTGCTAAGAGATTGATTAGATGCCAGAGTTGTCGACCGTTATTCAAATCTTATCCATCAAATAAAAAGATTCAAATGAAGAAAAAAACAAAAAAATAAGAGAACCGCAAGAATTAAAACTAGTTACTAAAGTGTAACCTGGTATGCATGTATTACCCACTATGTAAATCCACATCCAGTTTAAAGACTTTACGAGGAAGTGGAAGCTTTACAGACCAGGCTATAATTATTCTAGTATATAGAATTTTTTTAAGCAACAGTAGTTTGCCTATGTTTAAATCTCAGAATGCGGTATAGAAGACAAAATTAAGGAAACAAAATAAACGAACTTGTGTAAGTGATCGTGAAGTGGCGTTTGTTTTTGTAGAACTTCAGTTTTTCTGTTGTTCCGTTGTTTTCCTCTTATAATTGATGTTTTCCTTTAATTTTGGCTTATGACACGGATTTATAATGGATTAATCGATTTGTGACTTTTAAACAGCTGTATACTACTGCTGCTTTTTTTACCGTAAGAGTTATACGTATAAATATCTATTGGTGTCTTAAACAATAAACAGTGAAAAAAGAGTATGCAAGTTATGATAAATAAGATATTTGTTAATTTTCGTATAACTTTATTTTACATATAGCAGTTGTTGTATATCTTCTAGGATATTGGTTGACATATACTATTTTCGATCACATTATGCAACTTGTCTCATTTAATATGTATCACCGTTAAAGTTAAAGTATCTTATTTCGAATTGTGTGCTAGTTCAGTGAAGGAAGGACTAATGTAAATTTTGAATGTCGATTAAACAAAATCAATCTACTATAAAACAAGATCAATAAATAAAGGCAACAGTAGTATACCGCTGTTCAAACTCATAAATCATTGGACAAAAAACAAAATCGGGGTAACAAACTAAAACTATGACCATCAATTTCTAATACAAGATTTAAGCAAAAAACTATTGCGTATAAATCCAACAAGTGCGATAAAAATAAAAATCAAAGCAGACTTGTTTTAAACAATATTTATTAAAAAAAGTGTGATTTAAAAATAACAATGTAAAATGAGTGTCGTTTGTAGTTTCCAAAATGTTAAGAATAGTTTACATATTATTGCTGAAAAGAACAACAATTCTAATATATTTTGGAATGTTTATACATATAGATATTCGTGTATTATATTTAGGGTGCAATGTTTCTAGATTTCAATTTCAGCCAATTTTTGCAATCGATATACATATAAGCAAACCTCCAAACAACCTGGTCACATATTCTCTGTCACTTGAACATTTTATTATAACAACTAGACGCAAGATTGAACTAACTCGTTTCTGAGTCTTAATACATTGTATATGATGAAAAGTGGATTTATTTTTGATCATTCTTCAAAAGTCTTTAGTTCAGATTAGAAGCCTCTGCTGTCTAAATTCCTTCCTGTTTATTTTTCTGTCAGCTCTTTTGTCTTGACGTTTTCTCTTCTTTTCCATTAATCTTTCATGCAAATTACAAGAATATTCAAATGACCTGTTTTCACATGAATCATCGTCATCTGTTGTTGGTATGTATGATTTTGTAACCATGTTAGTTGTAGGATCACATTCACTGAAGGTAACATCAAAACTGCATCCGACTGAAATCAGATGTGTCCATATACATCTATATTCATAACATGTAACACAAAAATATACAGAAGCATACAAAGGCATATCCATACTTCTATACGTGTATTCAACGGAATCCAAAAATTAAGAGATGGTTTTGTTGATAGAAAATAACAGAAAAAATGTCACTTTCGGTATGCACAATTTTGTAATAAAGAAATAATAATGTTAGTAAACAACGGAAAATCTATATATCCTTTCACTATATCAAGCTAAATTTCATCAAATTTAAAAAAGAATAAATCAAGCATTCTTTTTACTAATAAAAAAACAAACATGAAAAAATAAAATCAATTTTTTAAACTGCGTGATAATTAAATGTTTGACATGTTGTGTAGATTTTAGCGTATTGTTAAAAACTGTTAAAACTTGAAAATGTGTTGAGGTCAATTGATGAATTTATGACAAAACAGCAGGACCTCAGAATGTACTGCTTAGGAATAAATCATTGTATGATTTATAAAATTTTGTTTTGAAATTCCATCATCTGCATTTTGATTTTGTTATCCTTGAATCCCTCTTTGCTTTCGTCAGTTTTGTTACGCAAAACAAATTTTTCCTTTTTTTTTATATGTTAGTTTATGTGGTTTTGTTATCTTGGTACTTACGTCTTCGCTGTTCCTTTACTATCATTTTATTTTCTTTCCAAATATTTTTCTGTTCTCTAATAAACAATTTATTCTCCTTCTTTTCATTTTTGCGCTCCATTTTTCTTGCTTTCCACTGTTGAATACGCTCAAACTTTGTACATGAAATGGTGACAATTATTGTTGGTTCGCATTCTTCTTCTTCGCCGTCCCTTAATGTCATAACTCGGTCTACTGTGCTTGTTGTGTTATCACATTCACTCCAGTTTCCCTTGTTGTATTTGCATTCTGAAATAAATTGTAATGAGAATATGAATTAGCATATTTTGCAAAGAAGTTTGCATATCAATATTTAGGCATACTACATGTAGTATATTTGTGTTAAAAAACAACATAAAAAGACAGACAAATCCCTCTCTTAATCTGGCATTCCTCTACCAACAATTATGCGCTCCTCATGAAACATCAAGTGTCTTGAACTTTTTTTTCATCTGGTAATCTACTAGCAATTCGAATATGACATTTTTAAGTGCATTTTAATCTTAATTATTTTTACGAATAAATAACAAGTTTTAGAACATCTTAAATTGATCATATCGAAAAAAAAAAAGCAACACTGAATTAAATTTAGAAATCAATACATACTAAGTCTTTGTTCTTTCTCAATCTTT
Organism: Mytilus edulis; assembly: GCA_019925275.1. Lineage (NCBI taxonomy): Eukaryota > Metazoa > Mollusca > Bivalvia > Mytilida > Mytilidae > Mytilus > Mytilus edulis. Next base: position 53,720,367 of record CM034349.1, on the reverse strand, counting down.
CTTTTCTCTTTTCTTTCTTGCTTCATTTGTAATTTTTCATTCTTTTTTTTCTGTTTACGGTCAACTTTCTTTGCCTTCCATGTCTGTATTCTGTTAAGTTTGTCACAAGTTATGGTGATAGTATGTGATTGTTTACAACCCTGTTCGCCTTCGCTCAACGTAAAATTTCGGGTTACTGTATTTGTTGCTTGATTGCACTCACTCCAGTCACTGTGCTCATACCGACATCCTTTAAAAAAGTAATTACAACATCATTAAAGATACTACAAATGAATTAATCACTTGTGTTGACTACATATAAAAAAAGAAGATATGGTAAGATTGCCAATATGACAATTCTCCACAAATAACCAAATGACACAGAAAGTAACAAATATAGGTCACCATACGTCCTACAACTATCAGCAACGCCCATACCATATATTCAGCTATAAAAGACCCCGAAATGACAATGTAAAACAATTCAAATGAGAAAACTAACGGCCTATTTTATAAACAAATATGTAACACATAAACATTTGACATTCGTTCAGTTACCAAAATAAAAGGGTTCCCGATTGTTTTCATACAGTCCACGCTCTTAATACTTAGTTTTAACCAGCATCCCTGATAAATGTAAATCTAGAGAATCAAAATCCAAAATATTTTTGCACGATTTCTACTAAGCAACGAGAGACAACTCATTTTATGAAGCACAATTTATTTTTATAAGAAACAACCGTGTCATTGACAAGAAGCACTCATTTTTTATCTGCTATGTTGTTAAAATATAATTGATTGTTGTTTGTTAACAATCCAGTGAATTGTTTTATTAATTTTCAGGATAGCAATGATAAATTTTTATTCAGTAGGTAGACGATTCTGTAAAATAGGTAAACTGTTGAGTTCATTTATCGATATCGAAATCGGTTTGGAGATTTTGATTGAATGGCGGACCAGTTTACAATGTATGTCTACCGAAGTGAAGAGCGAGATTATTTTATGAAAAATGAAAATGAGATTGCTATTGTGACAATACGAAATCGGTGTTCCTTCTTTTTACATCATATTTTGTTCCCAAAATCATAAAAAAACTTGCTACTAATTTATAGAACAAAATCATACTTACAATTTAGTATGATGTTCCTACTTCTACATTTTTTGTAGTACAGACAATTGATTATAGATGGTTAAGAACAAAATATACACTTAATATCGTTTTCAACTTAACAGGGATATTTAGAAGAATAAAGTCAGCATTACTTTAATTTAAGTTTATTAAAAAAGATACCAAAGGGACAGTCAAATGCATACATCGAAAATAAACTGACAACGTAAGGGCTGAAAAATAAAAAGACAACAGCCAAATAACAGTACACAAGACACAACATAGAAAACTGAAGAATAAGCAACACGAACCCTAGCAAAAAATGGGGGTGATCTCAGGTGCTCCGGAACGGTAAGTAGAATATTTGATAGTGATGTATTTTGTAATTGACCTCTTGTTTCACGTGTCAATGTGACGGAGTGTTTTTGAAATACAGCACATTGTATTGTATTGTATTGTATTGATAGACAGTAAAATAAATTCTAATTTGCCATAATCAAATAGAAAAGGCTTATTTGAGAAGATGAAAGGGCAAACAAAAATATTTTTCCAATAATCTTGTTTGAATCAATTTTGCAATATATTTCAAATTGTTATGTCTATATACGATACTTACGCTTAACGAAATAGATTGAAAAGCTCAATTTTTGAGAACGCGATTGTTTTAGTCAACACAACTTGTATCACACACGTAAAAGTTTATATTGATTGGCACTCATACCACATCCTCTTATATCTAAGTTTGTAGAAAACAATTCGTTAAGTGCCAGCTTATATTACCTATCGTTCTCATATATTAACTTACTTTTAAGTTGCTTTTTTACAAGCTGTTTATTTTCTTTCATCTCTTGCTTTTGTTCTTTTCTTTGTTGTTTCAGTTCTTGCCATTCTCTTCTTCTTTCCGTCTTTTTTATTATCCATGCTTGTAGTCTTTCAAAACTATCACATGTTATGGTTTGGTTCTGTGTCTGTTGGCATCCTTCCTTGCCGGATTTTAGAGTCAAAACTCGGCTGATGGTATTTGTTGTTGTGTCATAGTCACTCCATGCACTTTTATCATATTTGCATCCTGAAAAGATATTTTATTAATTTTTAAGGTTTCATATAAAAACTTCAAGTAAACAAAAGTCATATTTTGGTCAATTGCTTATACATGTTATAGTTGACAAATGATTTGTTCTATTACTTATATTTGACAAATTATTTATTTAAGTAGTCATCTGGCCTTTGTTAGTCTTGTATTATTTTAATTTTAGTTTCTTGTGTACAATTTGGAAATTAGTATGGCGTTCATTATCACTGAACTAGTATATCTTTGTTTAGAGGCCAGCTGAAGGACGCCTCCGGTTGCGGGAATTTCTCGATACATTGAAGACCTGTTGGTGACCTTCTGCTGTTGTTTTTTTCTATGGTCGGGTTGTTGTCTCTTTGGCACATTCCACATTTCCATTCTCAATTTTATATTTTTATCCTTCATAATAATGCTATACATATCAGACAAAAACAATTATTACATACATAGATAAAGGAAGATGTGGTTTGAGTGCAAATGAGACAACTCTCCATTTAAATAACAATTTATAAAAGTAAACCATTATAGGTCAATAAACGGCCATCAACACGGAGCCTTGGCTCACACCGAACAACAAACTATAAAGGACCCCAAAATGACTGGTGTAAAACCATTCAAACCATGTTGATTAAACTACATATATTTTGCTTTCTACTGTGTGCATGTAATGAGTTCATATTGGATTTTATTCGAAGCTGACATAATGTATAATCGACTTCTCTTTATTTTCAGTAAAAAGAATTCGAAACTATTAAAACACAAACATTCCAAACCCCTCCAGAAATGTTAACATAATTAGTTATCAAAGGTATCAGGATTATAATTTAATACGCAAGACGCGCGTTTCGTCTACGTAAGACTCGTTAGTGACGCTAAGTTCAAAATACAATGTAGTTACAAAGCCAAACAAGTATAAAGTTGAAGAGCATTGCGGACCCAAAATTCCTAAACATTGTACCAAATACGGCTGAGGTAATCTATTTCCAGTGATAAGAAAATCCTTAGTTGTTCGAAAAATCGTTTCAAAGATTTGTAAACAGGACATTGATACAAATGACCATATAATTGATATTCATGTCAACACCGAAGTGCTGACAACATGGCTGGTGATACTTGTGGGGACGAAACGTTCACCAGCCGTGGCATCGACCCATTGGGGTAAAATGTTATCAAACGTACCAGGATTATAATTTAATACGCCAGACGCGCGTTTCGTCTACATAAGACTCATAAGTCCGCTCAGGTCAAAATATGTAGTTATAAAACCATAGTACAAAGTCGAAGAAGAGCATTGAGGATCCAAAATTCCAAAACATTGTTCCAAATACATCATTTTTTGTATTCCCCTTCTGGCCATACATCAGCTCTTGTATTCATGTGTAATGGCTTTGGTTTGAGCATTCGGGCGCTCCAAATTTATAAAGTATTATTTAATTATTTTAAAAATCAAACCAGAATATTTTCTTTATTGATAGTATTTAATATTACATATTTTGAAGGTCAACTGCTTTTGATATGGAATTATTATACAATTTTTTTTATGAATGACATTCTTGCCTATTTACCTTGACTGGCTATCTTATGCACTATGTAGTCATTGTTTTAATTAAAATGCTTATTAAACTTATAAACGAAGTTATTGTAATTTGAATACTTGTTAAACTAATTATAATGCCTGTTAAAGAATTTGAAATGCTGACTGAGCTAGTTAAACTGCTTGTTAAAATTTACACTAACCTTGTCGCTGTCGGAGTTTCCATCCCTTTTTAGCAGCGACTGAAGCTACTAGGACAACAAATAAAAGAACAAACACGTTTGTCATATTGTAGCTTATTAAAGACAATAGAAAAAACTGGAGTGACCTTAACTTATGATTGCGACTTTATATACATCTGATTAACCACAAAACTCTTGACACACTTCATAGAGCTACATCATCTGACCAAGATTTAATTTCTTAGTCAACTAATCCCTAAACAAAATATTTGGGAAGGATGAGGAAAAACGCATCAAGTAAGGGGTTATTATAAAGAAAAGATAAATAAATCAAACTCATTAGTATGTACAATTTCTGATTAGCAATAACCACGTCACTTCAATTGATGTCAGATGTTGTCCATTTCGTGTTCTAATCTTTCCGACAATAATATCAAAAGTTCATAATATGGGACTATATGTCAAAAAGACACTTATGTTACAAGTGTGTCACTTGCATATTTTTATGATTCACAACTTACAGGTATTATATATGTGACATATTTTTCAAGGGTCAATATTTATAAACAAAGTGTAACTACTGTAGGAAGGTGTGAAAAATGTACTAAGATTTCTGATAAAATTAACGGATGCTAATCGGGTGTTGATTTAACTAGTTTTTGTGTTAATGTATATTACACTTACCAATCAATTTCAGAAGATTCAAGAGGATTCACCAAAAAATAAATTACTAAAATAAGGTTCATTTACTGTTGATAGAAAAATACAGGACTAACTTAAAGTATATATATATGCATGAGAGAGAGAGAGAGAGAGAGAGAGATGTTTGTAAACTTTCTGAATCTACAATTTTACATCTACATTTATTTATTGACTGTGTGAAAAATTTATATAGCATTTATTCAACTCTCTAGATATTAGCAATTAAAATATAGATATAGTTATTTTTTTCCCCAAAAAATAATTTATTTTAAAGACTACATGATGCCTGCTAGATATAGCGAGTTGAAATCTTTAACTTTAGATAAAACAATCCCCTAATTGTACCCCTTTTCGTCATGACATTATAAATAACAATTGTTTTCCAATAAAAATGACAAAGTATCATCAAACCTACGTATATAACAAATTAAAAAGTGACCAAGATACCTGATATGTTGTTTTCATTTCTATAGTGTTATTAAAATATTAAAAAATTGAAACATTAACATTTTAAGTGTTTAAAGCAATCCAAACTATAAACAACGACGTGAAATATGTTCTACGATTAATCTATAGGATCAAAAAGATTCTCTCAAGAGAATATCCCTCCACTTTTGAGGTTATATAGGAACATGTATTCACGTGATAACATGTCGTTTAATCGTCGTAAGTTGTTACATATAATAATATTTTTGATAAAAAAAAATCATGGGATAAATATAAATTAGCGAATTCTTCTCCTTTTATCTTCAACAGATTTTTTTAGTATATTTTGGTTGATTTATTTTATCAAATGTTGTGAATCTTTTGTCAACAAAATATAACAATGACCAGTTAAAAACCTATATATTGAACTTAATGAAGACAACGGAAGATGTGATCGGATATGTATATAGGACATGACAAATAAGCAGTCCATGGGCTCATTATCAAAATTAAGATTGTAAGTGTCTTAGCCTCAATATTTTTTAATCACATATTACCCAGTTCATGTATGTAATTTGTCGATCAATTAGTCAGAATTTTATTTTTTCTCTGCGTGAGGATTTTTTACAGGAGATAAGTACCAGTTGCAACTCCGAAAATTTGCGAAGTAATGTCCAGTATATATATATACTTCCATATCTGACGAACAAATCCTAAGCCGATACCGAAACCAAAACTGAAACCGGAACCGATTCAGAATCCAAAAATAGTAGTGAGGTAAAAGGTAAATGTTTTTAATGTCTAATTAGCTCGACTCTTTTACTCAATTATATTGTATGAAATTTTTAAATACACTAGATAGAATATTACTTCAGTTCATCAATTTACATTAGTCTATCAAAAAAAGTTGAATTCAACGAGTATTAAAAACACTTATCCAAGAAATATATAATCCTGGTTACTATATACAATTAAGATGTGGATACAAATTTATTGATGATGTACATTAATCATGAAAATTTCGGCGAATGGAAAGAATAGTTATCAAAGGTACCAGTCTTAAAATTTAATACACCGGTCTGTTGCGTTAAACAATGGAAAATTGTCCTGCGACATGGGGTAAGGTGTTAAATGCTGATTCGAAGAATAGAGATGACATAGAAGTGCTCGTCTTGAGCGCTATACGTGTAGGTTTTTTCTCCTTAAAAAGTCACCCGGAAGGTACATGTCTGAACGGCAATGCGTTCATGAGAAGTCATGTTTTAACTGTGAGGAGAATAGTATAAAAGATAAATTTCATGTCCGATATATGTAAACACAATTTTAGACGCATCATGATAAATACAGCTCTTTACATTTCATTGAACGTATTGATGTGCTCACAGATAGTGAGGAGTTTTATTCAATAATGAAAATGTTGCTAAACTACTTAAAATGTAATTATAGAAATTATCAAGAAACTAAGGTTTCAACTCATTCAGGTAAAATTGAATTTATATGTGGTTTGGCAAATATTTTCGGTCCCTATAACTCTTCCCGTGTTTCAATACTTGGCTCAAACATTGTTTGCTTTGTGCATACGAAGGAAAAGCTATAAAAAAAACGCTCGGTCGAATAAAATTTCCATTTGTTTTCTTCTTGCTGCCGAGTACTTCCAACAACATTTGTTTTAGGAGAAACAGCATTTAATTCATTAGCTTTAAAATAAAGTTTTATATACAAAATTGAAAATTGAAAATTAAAGTGGAAGATGAATAAAACATATAAACATAACAATATACGATTTCTTAAAGTCACGTATGAATCGATTTAAAAGCCTATCGAAAAATAATTCTTTCGATTTGCTTGTTGTTCCGGAGTTACGGGACTTTATTTGTCAGATGTAAGTAAAAATATTTAAGTCATGTACTAGCAATAGTATGTATAAAATTGAGGATGGAAATGGGGAATGTGTCAAAGAGACAACAATCCGACCATAGAAAAAACAACAACAGAAGCTCACCAACAGGTCTTCAATGTAGCAAGAAATTCCCGCACCCGAAGGCGTTACTCAGCTGGCCCCTAAACAAATATATACTAGTTCAGTGATAATGAACACCATACTAATTTCCAAATTGTACACAAGAAACTAAAATTAAAATAATACAAGACTAACAAAGGCCAGAAGCTTCTGACTGGGGACAGGCGCAAAAATGCGGCGGGGTAACATGTTTGTGAGATCTCAACCCTCTCCCTATACCTCTAGCAAATGTAGAAAAGTAAACGCATAACTATACGCACATTTAAAATTCAGTTCAAGAGACGTCCGAGTCTGATGTCACCAAGATGTAACCAAAGAAAATAAACAAAATGACAATAATACATAAATAGCAACAGACTACTAGCAGTTAACTGACATGCCAGCTCCAGACTTCAATTAAACCGATTGAAAGATTATGATTTCATCATATGAATATCAGGCACAATCCTTCCCGTTAGAGATTTAGTATTATACCATCATAACTTATATAAGAAGAACATAACCCGTGTCATGCCAATAACTGGTTTTTGAATAAATGTGTTTAGTTCCGATGCAAAGACCCTACAAGTGAATCAACGCCAAAATATCCAATCTTTAATGACCTGACAACAGTATCGTAACTATATCCCTTCTAAATAAGTATATTTAAAGGTTTTGTTAGCTTCTGAGGTGAATACTGACATTTTTGTGCTTTCTAAAGAATATTTCCATAAAATATTGGATGTGAAATACCTGAACGTATAAGAAGTCTGCATGTTGAGCTATATTTACGAATGATGTCCTTATACCGATGATAAAATTTAGTAATTGTTTTGAATAGTGTGTGATATCGAAAACCCTGGTGTAATAATTTTTCAGTAATACATAAATTTCTCTCATTAAAATCTAAAACATTGTTACATACACGAGCGAATCGTACAAGGGAATGTCACCATAAAAAAATGGATAATTAACCTAAGGAATTGAGAAATCATCTCTTTTATCGTAAATTTTAGTATTAAGCTTTCCATTAATGATATAGATATCAAGATCGAGGAAAGCGCAGTGGTCATTGTTAGTATTAGCTTTATTCAAAGTAAGGCCGTGTTCACATTGACCTAAATTCGGTGTTGTGTTAGTGTAACTCACACGTAAACTATACACAATTGCGTTCCCATTGATAAAACTCAATGTTTACATGTAGTTTAAATCATGTTTTATCTACACACAGTCGATAGTCAATGTAGGCCTTGTGTAGGTTAAGTGTACACAAAACTAGGCATTTAGGACATTAGTTTTACCTTGTATATATTTAAGGAGGAAACTATTTTTGAGTAAAATTGATATTTTTGATAATTATTAGTATAGTTCTTTACAGAAATTGTTGTCTAAATTTTACAGATTTTTTTTGTTAAAAACAAATTCACGTACTTTATTAACCCCTGATTAAGACTCAAAGCAGCATCATTGCCGAACCCATAAGGCAGGAACCAATTGATTTTCGGGGGGGCTATTATAGTTGAGTATAAAACATAAAGGCATGGGGAGGGGGGCTATTATAGTTGAGTATAAAACATAAAGGCATGGGGGTGGGGCAATTATAGTTGAGTATAAAACATAAAGGCAAGGGGGTGGGGGTGAGCTATGGATTTTGTTTTGGAAACAAAAAATGTTTCCAGTTTTTGGCCCTGAAAAAAAATTTGTTTGTTTCACCCTCAGCTGCCACTATATATATATAATGCTAAAATTGATTTCGACTTATCACCAAAATTTGTCCTGGAAAAATCAATAGCCCACGCCCCTCTACCCCCCCTTTTCCCTCCCTAAAAATGAAGTAAATAGTTGCAGCCTAATTCATTTGAAAAGGTCTTCCCGAATCGACTTGACGTACATAGAAATATTTGCCACTGGTCTTTACTCAAACAACGATTCACGCATAAATGCATGACTAAAAAAAGTGTGGGGTAAATGATATGTTTGTCTAGTATCTCAAATCCGTTAAATAACACTTAAAATAAATTGAAAAAACCGTGACCCTATTCTTTTACCAAATACTCCTTGGAGAAGAAATACCATTTGAAACAAACAGAAAAGATAAAAATTTAGAGATCCCTAATAACTCAATCCTTTTTTTCGGCTGTAAGCTCGCTGCTGCAGCTAACGTTTTCTAGTGCGTAATCGAGACATCTCTAGTATATTCAAACTACTGCAAATTATAAAAATGGCTTTCATAAAGTAGTAACCACTTAACTTAAAAAGGGGGAGGGTTATTTTTTTTTTATTATCTGAGTAAGATTTTTTTTTCTCGCGTACGTTTTTATTCCTTTTTTTTCGATGCTGGTGATCAAATACATTTTTTTTCAATATTTAACACTACAATGTATGGGGAAACTCTTTGATTCAGAATATTTCTTTTATCATCTGTATGATCATTTTTTTTTTTTTTTTTTTATCAAATTAGGGATCGGAATATTTCCATTCCCCCCCCCCCCCCCCCCCCTTTTGAAGTCAAATGGTTGTTCCCTTACCGCTAGAAAAATTGTCCCAAAATTTTGAATTCAGTTCTACGTAATGAACATTTAAATGACACATAGTTTACAAGTGAGAACAAATCTTATGTACAGGTAGCTAAACAATGTGTATAGATGTGAACAAATGTAAGGTGAAACCAGTGCACACTTCACTAAACTAATTGTAAACATGTTTACTCTACACGGCGTTTGGTGTGAACACGGCCTAAGTTCAACAGGATAAATTTCTTTAGTATACATACTGAAGTCGTCATTATTGAGATCCAAAATATCATCCAAATATCTAAAAGTATTATTAAATTTGTGTATCAGATGTTGTTTCGATGGATCTTTGCTGATTTTTGTCATAAAATGTAACTCGTAGCAATACAAAAAACAGGTCCGCAATAAGTGGTGCACAGTTAATCCCAATTGGAATTCCGATAACCTGGCGATATACGGAATCTCCAAAGCGAACAAAAAAATCAAGGGCAGATATAGTTTCAAAGTAGTCCAATTGACATAGTTTTTTTGTTTATTGCTACTAAAAATGACCTAAAAGAGTTTGAACATATATATTCACATTCTAACTTTTTAAATGCCCATTTAATTAGGTGTGTGTTTTTTTCTTAATGAGAATGTGAGGCAATATGGTATATAGGGTAGAAAATCAAAACTTTGAAAAGATTCAAAATCACCAATATAAGCATGCAGTTTGTCAAGTACTTTCAACGAGTTTTTGACACTCCAAAAGTAATTAATTCCACTATTTTCGAAGGCCTCATTTGAACAATTCATTATCAGCTTTTTGATTGTACCAAGTGTACTGGCAAGAGGAATAGATAATTTAGTATTGGAACAATGGCTTGAAGACGAAATAAATCTATATTTGTATGGTGTTTTGTGTAGCTTCGGAAGCCAACACATAGTTGGGACTTTCATTGTTTTTGGTTCTGCTTGTAAAGCGGTAGCTAAAAGTTTATGTTTGTTACAGGTGTCGTTTTCTGAAAATGGAGTCAGTTGGAATATTGGTGAATTGGTGACTTCTTTTTGTAGAACCTCAATGTAAAATTTACGTCAATCATTTATAATATTATAAGCAGCTTTATCGTCCGGGACAAAAACAAATTCCTTGGCTAGTTCTTTTAATTTATGTTTGATATGCGAAATAGGTTTATTGTGGTTATTGTTAAGAGTACAATGTTCTTTAAAGGGGCACTAGCTGTCAAATTCATGGTCACCGATTTGACTCAAATTCTCATATTTGATTTATAACAATGTAAAACATTTATCCAAACTATCGAAAGTCTAAAATAAACAATTTACAGAGCATGGGGTAGATAATATATAGGTTCGTTTCGTGTGTATTTTAGTCCAGACGCCATCTAATTAACTATCGATTTGACCTCAGATGACCATATAAGCGATGTAAACATAAATAAAGATATGAATAGATTAAACCAACACGTGCAATTGAATTTTTATAGGTCTGTTTGATTTTATTTTATAGATTAACAATAGATGTTTCTCATTGTTTTTAACCGTATAAGAATGATTTTATGTGCATCGAATTAGAAATCAAATGATTTACCGTAATTTCACTTTCGTTGTTGACATTCCTTTTCTCTAAATAACCAGTACACGTACAATGCATGCGTTGTCAATCTCTAGCTAGGGGTAAAATTGAAGTTCACATGAATACGACTTTAAAAAGGTCGACTCATTCACTTGCAAGTGAATTACTAATTATCAATGTTTCTTAGCGTAATTTGATAAAATTGAACCTTTTTGGCTGCAAAAAGCGAATTGTTATTTCAATATTTCACTTTCATTATTGATTGAACAGAAAAAAATCAAACTTTAGATTTTTTATATATCTCGCATCTAGTGCCCCTTTAAAATGTTGAATACGTATATCAACTATGTTCATCACTGAATTAAAAAATCGAGTCAAAAGATTTTTTGTCAGCTTTTTCCCGTTTTATCCATTTCAAACAGTAAATAGGGAGTGAGTCGTGGATGATATTACGACAATCATTCCAATCAATAATTGACGGGGGTGGGGGTGGGGGGCGGTATTTAGGTCCTTTACTGAGAAATGATTTTAACTCTCAGTCTTGAACGATGTTAATATCTCCTGTTATCACATGTGAAATGGGTTCATACATGTATTCGGAATTACTGCAATTGCATGATGTAGGTGTATTTTCACTGATATTAACATCTTTACACAATTGGCTATAATTAAACACAAATGTCCGGGTAGATTTCTTGTAAATATAACATTTAAGAGGGAGCTCGGTATTATCAAAATATCCAGGAATTTGTTCTTTAACGGGATGGTCGCTGAAATACCGGCAATATTTACAAAATCAAAACCTTAAGCTTTATCGACACACTTTATTTTAATAAAATGTTTTTTATGATCAATTTTTGGAAACAATTTAGCATAACAATACGCAATTATAATTTGAACAATTTCATACTTAGGACTGCTATATGAAATTGTGTTGCAATCCTCTAAAATTTTATTTAATTTCTTAATCGGTAATGAACAGAGCTTTGTTAACAGATAATGTCTGCCGTTGTTTTTTTAAATAGAAATTAGGTCCGAAATATTGATTTGATTGGTCCGTCATTTTCTTTGATTTGCGATTTGGTCTACGACCATGAGAACGGTTTTTTCGAACAGTTTTAGAAAATATATCCAAAATGTTAACAGAATCGGTTCTTGATATATTGCCAATTTCCATGATATTATCACTAAGACCGAGAGGGTAGACTGTCTGTATTTTTTTAATCCAATTTAATTCAATTATTTTCCGTGATCGTACAAACTTCGAATGAGTTGCTTATTTACTACTCCCAAAGGTTGAACTTTTAAATATTTAATAGGATGATTGTGTTGTTTCTTAAGGTGTTGATAAATGATACTTTTGAATTTATTTGGGTCTTTTAAAACGATATAGAATATAAAAAAAATTAGTAAAAATCCTCTAACAAAATAATGTATTAGCTTAGATTTATAATGTATGTCATATCCATTAATAAAATACACGACAATTAGCATTTTTTTCACAAATAATTTGTTTAAGTGATTGTCAGTTGAAATTAATTATGGAAGAATGAAATGTTAAAAAAAACACAAAAAGATATGTATGTTGTACTGTTGTATTTTTTTCAATTAAAAACTTTGAAATTGCGATAGATTTACGATTGTTAGCATTTAAACAACGCCATATTTAAGTACAAGTTAAAGAATTCCAGTAAAGTAAATTAAACAGATGTTAAATTATTATTAATTGGAAAATGATACTTTTATTTTTTGAAATTAAAAGTACTATTCTTTTATTTTTATTTTCATATTTTAATTTTATGCTAATTGCATAGAACGTAATCGAATAGTTTTCAATTTTAATATTGCATACACTTCCGGAATTAAAAAAAAGGAAAGTTTATTTTCAATTAATTTATACACTTTAATCATTGTTTCTCTAATGTCATCAGGTATTTCTTCTTGGTGTATTAAACACGTTATACTCTTTCTGTTAATCCACTCCAAATGACAACATTCACACCTGTGTACGCCTGATGCTAAATTGCTGCAAGGTAAAGTCCAAACGAATTCTCCTCAAATCGAGAAATAAACAATGACAAATAATATACACACTCTGTTCACACATATTTTACATTGAAAATTGGTTATCAAAGTTTTAACTGTAAATAAAACGTAAAATATTTGTAATTGAAAATCAGTGAAAATTTTTAATAGATATTTTATGACAAAATCTTCAATAGATATTTTGTTAACAAATCTTCCATAGATATTTTGTTAACAAATCTTCAATAGATATTTTATGAAAAAATCTCAACAATAATTTATGAGTTGTATTATTATTTAGATGATTTCATATAGGAAGTTTTATTCAATCAATACAAAATGGTACACGATATTCATTTTCTTTCATTCTTATATTGTGGTTATTAACGACGACCAACGACCATCTGTGCACTTTGACGTACGTTAAATTTCGATAAGCAATTAAAACAGATTTTTGTTTTTTACCAGGATTCAACAAATCGGGTTAAAACGTCATAACCCATTCACGTACAAAATGTATGTCAACCAAAAAGTAACAAATACTTGATTTTCTCCGTTATTAGAAGGAATATAAATTTAAAACTTTGTTAAATGTGTTTTTTATGTTAAGATGAACATATTAAGATTAGAGCAAAAAATCGCGGACTTTCCCTGTTAAAAGGAAATCATACTATTTGATAGTTAAGCATGTAGTTAAACCGTCTGTTGTCCATTTCCATAGGCGTAGTAAAATTGAGTGAGTGCTCAACCAAAAAGTAACAAATACGTGATTTTCTCCGTTATTAGAAGGAATATAAATTTAAAACTTTGTTAATGTGTTTTTTTATGTTAAGATGAACATATTTAGATTAGAGCAAAAAATCGCGGACTTTCCCTGTTAAAAGGAAATCATACTATTTGATAGTTAAGCATGTAGTTAAACCGTCTGTTGTCCATTTCCATAGGCGTAGTAAAATTGAGTGAGTGCTCTATCGCATCGTTAAAAAAAGAACATAAATTCAACACAATTGTTGGTTTTAAAATGCATTTTGAGCATCATATAATACAGCTCCTTCGTTTATGAAATAAGTTTATTTCAAATATGACAATAGCAATTCTTTAAAAAAATACCTTGTTGTGTAAAAGCAAAAAAATACGATTTAAAATGTAGTCTTTATATTCTATAATGTACTTATCTTTAAACTTTATACAAATACTTTTCTTCATGTTTAGATCATGACAAGACAAACTTTAAATGGGATAAGATTACACATTTCTATAGTATTCAACTTTTTTATACCTACTTACAACGAAGTAGAAAGTGAAACACGTGACGTTTTGATGTTTATTTTACTGTAAAAATGGCGACTTCAGGGAAATCCACAAGTATAAGAAAAGCACAAGTGCCAGTTTCATGCTATTTTTGCAAAGGTCAAGAAATACTGTGGAAATGTGAAGATTGCAATGTTCGTATGTGTAACTCCTGTAAAGAAAGTGTCCATCAAGGACTTCAATCTGCACAAGATCATGACATTGTGTCTATTCAGGATATCAGCAAATCATCACCAGTATCGTCTATAGTTATTTCATCCGTTTTCAAATCATACACAACTTCTCTGCCTGCTGTTAATACTTTACTTTGTTCGGATGACGATTTGTTATACTTTAAATTTAATCAGAAAACGTCTGACAAACATCAATTTGTGAAAGGGAAACGTTTAGAATCATCAATAAAGATATTACAGACGTTGAAGAGAAAAATATTTGACTTTGCAATAAAAAAAGACGGTGAAATCCTTTTGATTGAACATCGTGACCACAAAATACAAATTTTATCCCCCGCGGGTGAAGTAAAAACTGTTTTAGACACTTTTCCGATGCTGCCTTTGGCGATACATATAAACAAAGACAATGAAGTATTAGTTGGATTACGAGAACAAGGACCACCTCATCCAGCCCAGGATTTTTCGGTCAGACAGGTAATAATTTTCGGTAGTGATTATCAGCGGAGAGTAACATTAGAAGTTGACAAAAAAGGAAATAAATTGTTCAGTTATGCAGCACGCATTCTCACTGATTCTAGAAATGTTGTCTATGTTATTGATCGTTTTGACACTGACCACAATGGTAGAATAATAGCTGTTGATAGACATGGTCGCTTAAGGTTTACCTACGACGGGCAAGACGATTTAGAAACATTTCAACCAGAGGGATTTACTATTACGGCAAGTGATAACGTTGTAGTTGCAGACAGGGGAAACGATGCTCTACATGTTATAAACTTGAAAGGAGATCTACTTGGGTTGCAATTAATTTTCAAAGACTTGGGCATAACCAGGCCATATTGTGTATGCTTTGACACAGAAGGATATTTATTAATTGGAAGTGGTAAAGGCAAAAATGAGGACTACGGAAAAATTCATGTCGCTAAAATGACAGACAGTCTGATCTAATACGTTCGGTTGTAAATAGAAATTCTTCAAATGATTAAAGTGAATTTAGAAATAATTTATGGGGGTTTGAATATATCGTGATTTTACCATGGGTTGGCCCTTTATGCGTGCTAGATAGATAGACAATCACATAACTAAAATATTATGATATACATTATCAAGGATCAAGATATGAATATGCGTTGGTACAAGATACGATACTCCAAATAAAGAGTATCAAAATATGTTTAGCAAATTATTTTATCTGACAAAAGATGAGTTTAATGGAAATTATGTTTCATCAGTAGTCAGCTCGGTTTTTGGTCAAACAAAAATCGCAAATGTATTATTGGCTTGAAAGCCAACAATTCATTTTAATATGAAATCGTGTTCATATAACCATTACATAACCTTTTGGCTGTTGATTGCCTACCAATGCCTCAATTTATTACAGCTTTTACATTAATGCTAGCAAGACAAATCTTTGTTTGGCTTGCTTGCTTTGTTTGTATTAATGTTTGCTCAAGCATGGTAATTAAGATAGGCGGGGCTTGAGCTTGTATACATCATACTTAAATTTTATTGGACGTTATGTTCGAGGTTAAGGACACTAGATTTTAAAACACCACATGATACATATTCTCACATGTTTCCTTACCTGTAAATATACAATACAGACAGGATTCTACTTCGTCGAAATTATCTTTCTATTACGCCAGTTCATTTTCACAATCGTAGAAACGGAAGACAATTTTTTTTTCAGAGATCTAACTTAAAGACTGTCGTCAAGCACTTTTAGTAAAATAGCTATTCGAACACACCTACTCTGATTTTGTGATCCATTGGATAGGTATTTCACTTGACCCCTATATTTCATCTTTTAGTACTGTGATTTTTTTTATGTTATAAAGTCAACCTGTAGCTTTGCTATATAACATGATAGAGTCTGAAGCGAGATGGTGTATCAAATACTCTTGTTTTGTACATTTTTAAGACAAAATATTCATCTCAAACACACCCTAACATAAAAAAGGTGCACTCGATTTTCTCTTTTCGTTACAATTGTTTCCCATTTTTTGGAATATTTTCTTGAGTTGCATAGTCGAAGGACAGACATGGAAATAACTGACTGAATCTTATAGATTGATATGTTATAAAAACAATATTAGGTCAATTTATGTTGAAGGCCAGTTTCTCAGCATCATGCAAGAAAAAAGTTTATATTTTCTTTCATTGACAAATTATTGTATTTTTACAGGTGAGAAAACATGTGAGAATATTTGTCATGTGATGTTTTAAAATTAAGTGTCCTTAACCTCAGACATAACGTCCAATACATTCTAAGTATGATGTATTCAAGCTGAAGCCCCGCCTATCTTAATTACCATGCTTGAGCAAACACTGATACAAATAAAGCAAGCAAGCCAAACAAAGATTTGTCTTGCTAGCATTAATGTACAAGCTGTAAACAGAAAATAATGTCAACATTTAACTGTTAAACAAGACAGCAATCAGAAAGAACAACAGTATTTCTTTGACTGATTCGCCACACCAGAAATCATTTATATACTAGTACATGTTTTAATCTATGACACAAGGTCAAACAGACCTGTTCAAATCGTATTTACAAAGCTCTACGTGTTTGTCCGTCTATTTATATTAATATTTATGTTTATATCAATACGAATGACTAGTAGGAGTCTTCGATTGTAATCTCGATGGTTATTATATGAGGTAACACAAGCACAATTATTTGTTTACATTTTACCGGCAAGATGGTACTCAGCATAGAATCCTATACGGCTTCTGATTGGATGATACAGGATTAGAATTACATTTACACGAAAGCTTATCCAATTAGGTTTAAAAATTGCAGAAAATCATATTCACATTTTACGACTTATAGAAAATATCTTCCATTTCTGCACGTCGGAGCCATAAAAATATGCCTTTTTCATTAACCGAAAAAAAGACTATCCTTTTCAACTGCATTTTAAGTCAATTTCTGCCGAAAAACCCTATGTATTTTTTTTTGGTTGTAATGCAACACTGACATTTCTAGTTACAGAAACTGCTACCAGTTTTTGCCTAGTTTGTGTAGTCTTTGAGAAAAAAATACGGAACACCATTGGTACACTATGGCAAATGCATTAAGAATAATTGCGCTCTCTTGTCTAAAACATTCAATAATGCTTTAAAACAAAACTATGAATGGTTGTTTATTTATCTTTTTAGTAATTCGAAACCATGTTTAAGTATGCAATATATCAAATATGATAACCTAAGTCAAATTAGTGATCAATAATTTGACAGCCGCCTAGACTGAACTATATATTATATATATATATATAATTATATATATTTGTTATAGATAAATATGTGTGCTCAATTGTCAGACTTTTGACGTCAAGTTTCGGCATTTAAACATGATAAAAAGGAAAGATCAAAACAATTGTTGTTTTAAAAGTATGCTCCGATTTGAAGGTGTCGGATATCTTTTTTTAAAAGATAATAAATGTTTAGATTATATTGAAAATATATAAAGTCATAAATAATTTCCATACAGCCTTCAACTAATTGAAACGTAATAAAAGCAATCCGTTTACCTTCACTTAAAATAATAAATGATTATTACATCAGATTTAATGGAAACCGTGAATTTATGTACTGAAATGTGAATCTCTCTCAAGAATATACAGTTAATTTCTATCTTTGGCTAAAATCAAAGCAATTTTCCGGTTAGTGTAGACGTGTCTATTTTCATTGTGTATTTTTCTCGAGTGAACTGAACTTTTGTTTCGAATGTGATCAGGTTTTTTCTTTTGAATATGTTGGTAAGGCCTTTAGTTTTCTCGTTTGAATTGTTTTACATTGTCTTATCGGGGCCTTTTATAGCTGACTATACGGTATGGGCTTTGCTCTTTGTTGAAGGCCGTACGGTGACCTATAGTTGTTAATGTCTGTGTCATTTAGGTTTTTTGTGGATAGTTGTCACATTGACTATCATACCACATCTGCTTTTTTATAATGTAACAAAAGGTTTTACTGGTAAGAATTGCAACCGTTCAAAATAAACATAAGAGGTAGATGATATATGTGATTAACAGTAATGACATCCCAGCTCCTTTGTTCTACCAGGGATGATCTGAGCCGGAAACCCCTACACCAGAACGTCTGGATACCAACTATCAGTAATCTAACATATTTAAAGGAAGCAAGATATTTTCATAAGAGGGGCGAGTTGGCAGACCTTTTTTCAAAAGATTTTAACCGTTTTCATTAATAAGGCGAGTTGTCAGACTGATTGTTCGCTGGGATTTTACCCTTTTCATAAGTGGGGCTAGTTGGTAAACAAGAGCGGGGCGATGTTTTAGAAAGTGGTGATGTAGTGTTGGCCGAGTTGACATGGTTTCATATTCAAACATCGTGTTTGGGTGTCATAAAGGGTATATATTATATAGTAATATATAAAGTAAAACTATATTATAATGGTTGTGTAGCGTTCTAAACTAGATTTTATGAATTATAAATGGTTTTTCGTCTAATCTCAAACAGCTGGGATGTAAAATAATAATCCCATTCGGCCATCGGGGTGATCTTACACTGACACACCGCGTCCTCATGGGATAACTATTACTTATAAAATATTTGTAGTAACACAACTTATATATATATATATATATATATCTTCTTAGAAATGTTAAATAGAACTATTTTTTCCACATACGAATGTACAAATCAACGACAATGCGTTAATAGAATCAACATCTCCTTTAATTTGCAGAATTTTAGCGAAATACTTGTAGTTTGGATGAATAAGTCCGCGTTTAGATTAAATATTAGATGTCTGTTTTTTCGAGGACATTCTGGATTTTTTCATGTAGCGTCAAAGTTTTATTGACTGAATCAACAATATTTTATAGTGTGAATGAGATCTTATAATTTAACTTGCAGCTGCTACTCATATTATATGACACTTTACCAATAGGATTATGTCAAAGAGAGCATCGTCCTTTTCCTAAAAAAATCATCGGAAAATACCAAGACCTTGTTCATTAATATTCCATATCAGTTTCACAAAAAATACATGATGGTCTTGATGTATAGATTATAGTAAAATTGAGAATGAAAATAGGGAATATGTCAAAGAGAAATCAACCAGACCAATGAGCAGCTGAATGCCACGAATGGGTCTTTAACGCAGCGAAAAAAC
This sequence comes from Mytilus edulis, assembly GCA_019925275.1. Taxonomy (NCBI): domain Eukaryota; kingdom Metazoa; phylum Mollusca; class Bivalvia; order Mytilida; family Mytilidae; genus Mytilus; species Mytilus edulis. The sequence continues at coordinate 53,700,630 of CM034349.1, read as the reverse complement.
CACGCACGCGGAAGTGGACATCAGCTGACAGCTAAATAAATAGGTGTACTAGTTCAGGGAAAATTCTGTATTGGCCGTTAAACCTGAATTCATTTCGTCAGTTGAAATACTAAGAATTCCGGAATAATTGAAAATTACAAGACTTGATAACTACAGTATGAGCTTTGAGAGTTAAACTGTTTTAAATCCATTTGTCATTGAAAGTCGGTCTCCAGAAAAAAATATTGTAACAAAACATTCAGACAGTAAAGAATTTGGCTTGAAATCTACAAAATCATTTCTTATCAAAATTAATTTTCTTAAACATACTTTTCGCAAGTATTTTTCCCTATCAGCATTTATTATAACTGCAAAAGGAGCTCTAATAAGTCCATCACAATAGCCAGAAATAATTTCTGTAAAGTTTAACTATTACATTTTTTTAAAAGGATATACTATCTTCAGTGCTGGCTAAATGCCCATGCAAACTTGGAATAAGCGAAGAATCTTCAACAAATGAAAGGTTTCAGAAAGTTTAGTTCAGCCAACTCACGAACCTCACAACCGTCAAAATAGATATTTTCTATTGATGGTGGCATACAAGCGAAGGTCTAATTATTTTATCTAAAAAGCAGGAGTTAAAACATAAAGTTCGTAACTATTTTGACAATCCACATTTATTCCACACTGGCTTTCGAGCAAGATCCATTTCTAGATGTATAAGTTTACGAAAATATCCGAAAAACAGATAATAAACTGGTAAATCGGTTCCTACTGGCATATTTCTTGAAATGCAAAACCTATCTAGAGATTTCAGAGGTCCGAATAATTCCGAGACACATGATGTATTAAGATCAAGCATATTGTCAGACATGAACCGATGCTTTAAATGTTTAAGTCCTTTAAAAGCATTTGATTGCAGTAAGAAAATCTTGTTCTTGTCGTAAATTAATATTCTCAATCTTCCATAAAATTGGAAATCGCCATGTGATATTGTACCTATTGAAGTTCAGTGACGTAAGATTCCGAGGTAAATCATGTGAAACATATCTGTATAAAAACATAAATAAATACAGTGATACCAATATAAAAATCTTTATCTAAACCTGACGCAACCCTTGGATACATATTTTCTTGTTTTATATATAATTCCAAAGAATCCGGCTGATCAACATAGTTTCTCTTGTCATAAGTTTCATGAAAGGTGTCGTTCTGGTGCAACCAAATTTCCCCGAGTTTAGATAGGGTTCTCGTTGCTTAATCTTTATTGAAGAAAGCACATTTATGTTACTGTTGTTTGGTTATTCCTTTTAACTATGCTTTTTAATAATCTTTGTTTTTTAATTTGCACCTAAGGTATCTTCGCACACTATTTGACAATCTCATCAGCATACTTATATTCTTTTACTAATGTTTAAGAAATATTATTTTCAAATGATAAATTCGGAAATATATATAGAGGTGTTGACCTTTTGCCGATTGAAAATAACTCTTATCATCCGTTTGGAGTCAAGAGGTACAATTTGATTTGATTCGATATACAATATAACAATGATGAATTAAAGAAAACTGGAAGTATTTAAGAACTGGAAAAAGGGGGATGGTATTTGAGACATTGATACATTTTTAGTAATACAATCAATTAAAATGTTTGCAAAAGATCTTTAAAAATACTTGTAAAAGCATTCTTTAAATACAGTTTTAATTGATTGTATTTCATCATATGATAAAGGATTTTTCGATATTCATATGCAATTCAATGGATTTTTAATGCATACAAAAAAAATTAAAAACCCGAAACATAAGAAAATTATATATAATAGATATAATTGCATGAACGTTGCAATGGACCGTGTTTTACTTGCGTTGAGATGTCACCTTTTGTTCAATGTACAAAACCTCCATGATTTATGGATGAATAATAGCAAAAAAAAAATGCATTTCAATTTGTTTTTCACTCGATTTTTTGATTGATGGCGTTTGATTTTGCCAGTTTTTATAGACCTCCCCTTATAAAATTTGCCTTCAAGTTCGGTTGTTTTTGCTATACGTTTCCCTTTGCATTTGTCTGTGTCTAGTGGTTGTTATTGGATGTTATAACATTAATGATTTTACATTATACTGTTGTTTTCTTTATCTATGGCAATGATTATCAATGTTTATTACTCTCGGTCAAATTATGTTGACTGACTACATTTGTTCTTTTCCTGTGCACTTGTACTGTATACGCATTTAAACATAACATTGTTAACTAAAACCCTTATTGAACACAAAGCGACCGTAGTAGAAGAAAATTTGGAATATCAAAATGATCGGCCTCTGTCAATCAACAACCACTATGCCATCTCAAGTAGAACTTAGTTTTACATTAAAAGGGCATAACCTGTCAAATTCATTTTCATCGATTTGTCTCAGATTCTCATATTTGATTTTGTAACACACGTATATCTAAATTATAACAAGTCTAAAATAAACAATTTAAAATGCATAGGCTCGATAATATGCATCGGCATTTCGTGTGTATTTTTGTCTAGACGCTACCTTATTAACTATCACGGTAACTTCCGACGACCGCTGACGGTCATATAACCCGATTCAAACAAAAATATAGCTATAAATAGATAGCGAACTCTTGCAATAGCATTTTTTGGTCTAAACATATATTTATCATTGTTTTTACCTGTATAAATGAGTTTTTGTGGATCGAATCAGATGGTTTACCCTTGTTTCACTATGAATGTTGATATTATTTTCCTTTTAATAACCGAACACGCCTAATTAATGCGTAATTCAGCTCTAGTTAAGGGGTTAAATGAAGGTCACATGAATCCGGATTGAATGAGGTCGCTTAGTTACTTGCAACTGAATAATTCATCATGGATGTTACTTAGCTTATTTTTACAAAATTGAAACAAACTGGTCCTTAAAAGCGATATATTATTTCACTATTATACTTTCATTGATGATGACAAAAAAATATTGTTTTAATTTCTTGTCTTTTTCGCGTAACTAATGCCCGTTAAAAACCGATCAAAAGTTAGGAATATTATTGTTAATCGCTATAACAAGTAAACCAAAAATGTTAGACATTGATGTGTGATGTTTCGCAGAAAGAGTTTGAATTTAATTTCTGATTGACCGATTAATCTATTCATTGTGAACAAATTTGTAGAAGAATAGTCTTTGGCCTGCTGATACAGACACAATATTCGGAAAGCCTCTACCGCTGCTGGTAGACTATCAGTCCCGAGAGTATTATCAGCTAGGAAGTCAGTACTTCGGCACTGACATGAATTAAAGAAAATCTTTCTTAAAAGAGAGACGAAAGATACCGAAGGGACAGTCAAACTCATAAATCGAAAACAAACCGACAACGCCATGGCTAAAAATGAAAAAGACAAACAAACAACAGCACACATGACACAACATAGGAAACTAAAGAATAAACAACACGAACCCCACCAAAAAACTAGGGGAGATCTCAGGTGCTCCGGAAGGGTAAACAGATCCTGCTCCACATGTGGCAACCGTCGTGTTGCTTATGTGATAACAAATCCGGTAAATAGTCTAATTCGGTAGGTCACATTCATGAAAGGGAAGTGGATTGTAGTTACGAGGTAAGAAACATATCCGATATCATTTGTGAAACGGTTATTCCATAACGGTCAACCAACTCGTGATGGCGTCCGTAAAATTTACGAAGGGATGATTTCAACTTCACCATTTGGAACTCTTGGTTTAATAGCTTCCTTGTGAGCAACCCTCTATCAAGAAAATCATGATAGGAAATGCAAGCACGGGAATAGTTTCGTCTTTAGTTTATAAAGCTTTTAAAAAAAAAGTCTATCAATTAATGCTGACAAAGAACCACAATTCTAATATATTTTTGGAATTTTTATACATAAAGATATTCATGTATTATATTTAGATTGCAATTTATCTAGATTTCAATATCAGCCGATTTTCACAATTGATATTAGTAAACCACCAAACTACCTAGTCATATGTTCTCTGTCACTTTCATATCTATAGAAAACAATTTGACGTAGGGTTGAACTAACTTTTTTCTCAGTCTTAATACATTGTACATGATAAAAAGTGGATTTCTTCCTGATCATTATTCAAAAGTCTTTAATTCAGATCAGAAGCCTCTGCTGTCTAAATTCCTTCCTATTTATTTTTCTGTTGACTCTTTTGTCTTGACGTTTTCTCTTCTTTTCCATTAATCTTTCATGCAAATCACATGAATATTCAAATGACCTGTTTTCACATGACTCATCATCATCTGTTGTTGGTATGTACGATTTTGTAACCATGTTAGTTGTAGGATCACATTCACTAAAGGTTACATCAAAATTGCATCCGACTGAAAATAAACATGTCAATATAAACTTATATTCATAAAATATAATACAAAAGTATACACAGGCGGTTCCTTAAGCCCTGTCTTTGAATATGTAGAGTCGATCCGTGTATGCAACGGAAACCAAAAAATAAGAGAAAGTGTTGCCGATTAAGAATTATTCTGAAATCTTTTAAATTCGATATGAAAAGTTTTTGTTCATTAATGATTACAACATGGTTAATCAATTAAATAGGATATCCTTTAAACTTACAAGGTTAAATTCAAAATACTTTTTTTAAAGTTAAAAAGCATTCTATTTACTTCAACGAATAACCAGACATGACTAAAACATCATTTTTTAAACAAAGAGGTGATTAAGAGCTAGACATATTGTATAGACATCTTTCCACTGTAAAAGACTGTTTTTGATCTGTAGACGTATCTTGTTCGCTAAAAATTTCATTGATTTCATTATACATTCTATAAAAATAACCTTTCAATCATAAGTATGTGTATTTTGTAATCCAGGAATAATGTTTTTGTTAACGAGATCTTAATTGTTACTGAAAGTTTCACTTTGTTGTAATTTTAATTTTAATTTTGTTATGTTGTTGTTTACTTGTTTGGTTCTGTTAATTTATATTTACTTACGTCTACGTTGTTCCTTTACTATCTTTTTATTTTCTTTCCACATATTTTTCTGTTCTCTAATATACATTTTATTCTCCTTCTTTTCATTCTTGCGCTCCATTTTTCTTGCTTTCCACTGTTGAATACGCTCAAAATTTGAACATGAAATGGTGACATTTATTATTGGTTCGCATTCTTCTTCTTCTCCGTCCCTTAATGTCATAACTCGGGTTACTGTGTTTGTTGTGTTATCACATTCACTCCAGTCTTCCTTGTCGTATTTGCATTCTGAAATAAATTGTGATGAGAATAAATACAAAGAATTAACATATTTTACAAAGAAGTTTGAATATCAATGTTTGAGCATAATAGTATATATTTGTGTTAAAAAAACCAAACAACAAATATAAAAAAACAAGTAAAACTGGCAACAAGGGTGTACTTTCCATGCGCTCATCAAATGAATTTAATCTGTTACGCTCCTGACCGAATATGACATTTCCAAGTACATTTTAACTTTAATTATTTGTATGATAAAAAAGCTGGTTGTATACCATCATAGATAGATAATACCGAATAAACAACAGTAGTAAATTAAATTTAAAAATCAATACATACTTAGTCTTTGTTCTTTTTCAAGCTTTCTTTTCTCTTTTCTCTCTTGCTTCATTTGCAATTTTTCGTCTATTCTTTTCTGTTTACGGTCCCTTTTCTTTGCTTTCCATGCCTGTATTCTATTTAGTTTGTCACAAGTTATGGTGATAGTGTGTGATTGTTCACAACCCTGTTCGCCTTCACTCAAAGTAAAATTTCGGGTTGCTGTATTTGTTGCTTGATCGCACTCACTCCAATCACTGTGTTCATAACGACATCCTTTATAAAAAACATGATCGCAATATTATTAAAGATACTACAAATTAATAAATCACGTATATTGACTCCATGCATGGACCAATTCGAATGCAAACCAAACAAAACATTCATTCGTTTACAGAAATAAAATACTGATATCTAAAGGTTCCCGATTGTTCTCATTCATCACCGCTCTAACAATGTTAAGTTTTGAGTGAACATCCCTGATTAATGTAAATCCAGAAAATCCAAAATCAGAAATATTTTTTGCACCACTTTTTTATTGACCTATAAACTGATCAAAGAGAGACAAATCCTTTTATCAAACAGAATTTATTTATACAATAGACAACTGTATCGTATACATGAAACAATCATCATTTATATGCTATGCTGTTTATTTCAATATGATTGGTTGTTTTTTGTTTGTCAGCCAGTGGCAAAAGTTTAATTCTTTTTTCAGGCCAAGAAGAAATTATCTTTTATTCAGTAGGTAGAAGATTCTGAGACGTAGGTCTACCGAAATGAAGGGCGAGATTTTTTCATAAAACACGAAATTGAGATTGCTATAGTGACAAAACGAAGTCGGTGTCCCCCTATTTTTACCTCAAATTTTGTTCCCAAAATCATGGAAAACCTTGCCCAAATTTAAAGAAAAATATATCACATTTAGAACTGACTAGACTGATCCTAGAAGTAGCGTTTGATGGTACGTTTTTGAATAACGAAGTTTTATTTAATACATGTACATACCGATTTAGATAATTATAAAGATAAAAAAATCGTTCAATTATATTCTTAGTATCAGAGAATCGTTTTAAACTTAAGAGGGATATATAGTTAGAAGAATAAAATCTGTATTACTTATGTTGTTTGATATACAGTTATATATTTTTTATTGGCTTCAATTAAGTAGAAATTGGGTTATCTAAAGATAAGATGACTTGAAAAAAATTACATAAATATTTTTAATTACTCATTTTTACAATATATTCTAAATTTGTCTGTCTATAAATACGATACGTACTCTTACCGAAATGAATTTTAAAGCTTATTTTATTAGGAAGCGATTGTTTAAGCAATCACAACCTGCATCAAAATCGACAAAAATTCTGATTATATTAGTAAATAACAATATTTTATGTGTAAGACAATATTTTTCAATCATTCTCATATATTTTCTTACTTTTAAGTTGCTCTTTCACAAGCTGTTTATTCTCTTTCATCTCTTGTTGTCGGTCTTTTCTTTGATGTTTCTTTTCCTGCAATTCTCTTCTATTTTCCGCCTTTTTTATTTTCCATGCTTGTAGTCTTTCAAACCTATCACATGTTATGGTTTGGTTCTGTGTCTGTTGGCATCCTTCCTTGCCGGATTTTAGAGTCAGAACTCGGCTGACGGTATTTGTTTTCGTGTCACAGTCACTCCATGCACTTTTATCATATTTGCATTCTGAAAAGTTGGTTTATTCATTTTCAAGGTTTCAAATAAAAAACTTTAAGTAAACAAGTCCTATTTTGTTCAATTACTATTATTTTGACACATTATATGTTCAATGTTTATCCTATATAATAATTCTAACAAGATCTTAATATATCAGGCAAAAAACGGATATAACATACATTTAACTACATATTTTCTTTTTTCGGCATCGAAAGAGTTCTTATTGGAGTTTTTCAGTACTGACATAATGTATAACCTACTTTTCTTGAATTTTCCGTTAATGAATAATTTCGAAACTATTAAGAAACACATATCCTCAATCCCTCCAGCAATGTTGACTTAAGATACAAGAAACAATGTTTTGTATTCCCCATTTTAGTCATACAGCGTCTGGTGTATTCGTGTTGTATAAGCCTTTGGTTTGAGCGTTAAAACTGAAAAGCGCCCCGGACGCTACAAATTTATAACGTGCTATTTTGTTGTTCATTTGTAAAATCAAATCAGAATATTTTCTTTATTGATAGTATTTTATTTTATATATTTTCAAGGTCAGCTGCTTTTGATTTTGAGTTATTTTACAATTTTTTATGAAAGACAGTCTTGCTTATTTCCCTGGACTGACCATCTGGTGCACTATGTAGTAATTTTGGTAATTAAAATGCTTGTTAAACTTATAAAAATGCTAGTTATAGTAATTTGAATACTTGTTAAACTAATTGAAATCCTTGATAAACTAATAAAAATGCTTATTAAATAATAGAAATGCTAGTTATAGTAATTTGAATAATTGTTAAACTAATTTAAATGCTTGTAAAAGTAGTTGAAAATTTAATGCTTACACTAAAAGTAATAAAATGCTTTTTAAATTTTAGACTTACGTTGTCGCTGTCGGTTTTTCCATCCCTTTTTTGCAGCGGCTGTAGCTACCAGGACAACGACAAAAAATACAAACACGTTTTTCATATTGTAGCTTATTAAAGACAAAAGAAAACTGAAGTGACCTTAGCTTATGTTTGCGACTTTATATACATATTAGTAACCACAAAACTCTTGACACACTTCATGGAGCTACATCATCTGACCAAGATTTAATTTCTTAGTCAACTAATCCCTCAACAAAATATTTGGGAAGGATGAGGACAAACGCATCAAGTAATGGGTAATTATAAGGAAGAGATAAATAAATCAAACTCATTAGTATTTACAATTTCTGGTTAGCAATAACCACGTCACTTCAATTGATGTCAGATGTTGTACATTTCGTGTTCTAATCTTTCCGACAATAATACCAAAAGTTCATAAAATGGGACTATATGTCAAAAAGACACTTATGTTACAAGTGTGTCACTTGCATATTTTTATGATTCACAACTTACAGGTTTTACATTTGTGACATATTTTTCAAGGGTTAATATTTATAAACAAAATGTAAATGCTGTTGGAAAGTTTAGAAAATGTACTAACTTACAAGATTACTGATAAAATATGCAGTCCGGTGTTGATTTTAGTGGTTTTCATTTTTATGTATATTTTGCTTGACAATCAATTTTTAATATACATGATTAAAGAAGAAAATTGAAACAAGACTAACAATACAATACTAAAATAAAGTTCAACTACTGTTGATAGAAAAATAAAAAAATAAATGTGCATACAGGACTTGGTTATAGTATGTATTCATGCATTCAATTCGGTTCAATAACTTCAAACACATCATAATTTGAAAAAAAAATCGTTTCATGACTTTAAATTAAATACGTGTTTTGTATGAAATAATACGGGAACTTACGACAGATAAACCACTTCTGATCTAATAGAAATCTTCTCTTTATTATTATTAAATGTTTTCATTATTCTGTGATTGTAAATTAACTTATAAATTTTTTTCTTGTTCTTGCAGGATCTTCTTCCCTATAGGACATGATGATGTTGTGTATGTGTGTGTGTGTGAAATATGTACGTTTGTATAGTTTGTTTCCTTTTCTACCAGGAACTCATACAGTAATGTATTGCCAATCTGGAAACTACCGACACTTTTCTGAATTATTACCAGTTTAGATCTACTTTCTTGGCTGTCGAAATGTGAAGAGTGAAAAATTCTTATAGCATTTATTCAACTCTCTAGATATTAGCTATTAAAATATGGATATTTAACCCCAAAACATACTTTGATATTCTGATTGAGAGTTGAAATCTTTCACTTTAGATAAACAATCTCCTTATTACCCTTGCTGATTCTTATGTCATTTGTTTTCCAATAAAATGACAAATTATTGTCAAACCTAGGTATATTACAAATACAAGGTGACCAACCTGCATACCATGTTGTTTTTATTTCTATGTTGTGATTGAATGTGTAACATTAACATTCAAGTTTAAGCAATCAAACTATGAACAACTACATAAATAGGTTCTACGATTAATCTCTCTAATCAAAAAGATCCCCCAGAAGAAATCCTCCACTTTATGGGTTGTATATGTTCACACCTATTATCGTGATAACATGTCGTCGTTCATTCGTTGTAACATATAAAGTGTACTTTTGATTTTCTTTTTTTTATGCGAAAAATTATGAATAAGCGAATTCATCTCCTTTTATTCATAGAAGTTTAAGTAAATTTTTGATTGATTTATTTTATCAAATGATGTGAATTTAGTCAAAAATGTGAATGTAGGAGATGATTATGAGACCAAATTGAACTAATGATGATGTGGTCGGAAATGTCGGACATGAAAATAAGTAGTCCATGGGATTTTGTGGATGGGTTATTTTCAAAATTAAGATAATCTTATAAGTGTCTTGTCTCAAGATTTTTAATCATATACCGAAGCTCATCAATGACTTCCCAAAAATGTAATTTGTCGATCAATTTGTCAGAATTTTAATTTTTCTCTTCTTGAGGATTTTTATTACGAAAAAAATAGATTTACGCAAAAGGGTACCCGTTGAATTCCGAAAATTTGCAGATGTAAATTTTTTTGCTCTGACCACTAAGTAATGTCCAGTATATAAATACTTCCATATATGACGAACAAATATCAACCCATTTAAATATTATATTGATGATATAATAATTCCATGTTCTACCCAAGCACAACAGCAACACTGTTTTATATTTGTACTACTGTTTTGTGTATATGTTGCTCTATCCTAATTATCTTCATTGGAATTTAAACTGTAAGTTAGGAATGTATATTTTTTTCAGACATGTTATATCTACACGAGTAATGTTACAATTTTTTCTAATCCAGCATAGATTACTAGCGTATTGCAGACAACTTTTGAATTTGGATCTAAATGCCTAAACTTTTACTGTTGCTTATAAACATTGATTTGACTCCTGATGAGTCTATAACGAACGCGGTTTACAATTATCTGGTCTTGATAACTAATGTGTAGATTGTAGTCTGGTGCGTTAAACAATCATGGACAATTGTCTTGGACATAGGGCAAGGTGTTCCATACTGGCCCGAAGAGTATATCATAGAGAAAGTAAATTGAGGAAACTTACCAATTTTTAAAACATATTATTATATTGAATTTTATTTGAAAAAAAGACAACATTTTGTCATTTAACCATAAAGTGCTGACTTGCGCGTTTTACGTGTTGGGTTTTTATAAATAAATAATAGATGATATATGTTTGTAGGAGTATTTGGTGACTTTTTTACCGTTTTTAATATGCCTTGCCGACGTTATGATGTGTTAAATGCAGCCGGACCTTGCGTATTTTGCTTCCCTTTTTATATAAAAAAGAAGATTGGTATTATTGCAAATGAGACAACTCTTCACAAGAGAAATGTTTGAAATACCAATTAGAAATTTAAAATTAATAGGTAGATGATAAAACTTATTCATATAATAATATATCATGTCTCAAAGTATCTCAAGGATCGATTTAAAAGCCCGTCAAGAAGCACTCTTTCGATTTTTGAAATTTTCTGGTTGTCGTTCCTAAGTTACGGGACTTTATTTGTCAGATTTAAGTAGAAAGTATTTAAGTATGCACTAGCACAGGATGCATGCATGGTGGCCTTCGGCTGTTGCCTGCTCTATGGTCGGGTTGTTGTTTCTTTGCACATTCCTCATTTCCATTCTCAATTTATGGATCAATTTACAAAACACTTTTTACTGTTCTTGTGATCGGTTATTGTAGATTGAACACTCGCTTATGATTTTAAAAATAGTATGGTTTGTCATTTCAGAGTTATGGGACTTTGACAATATGTATACGCTTAAGGTATCCTCATTCATGCTTTTCTACAGAGCAATTTTAATTACTTCTGATTTAATGTCTTCTAATATTGCATTGTATTTTTACAACAATTTACTTATGCACAATAAAGACGTATAATGCGCTCTTAGCACAGCTGCTTATTAGATTGATGCATACATTGCAAATGGTTAAACTATTTTTAAATGTGTTATTTTGAATCTTAGAATGATCAAACAGGCGTGCCATATTTGACACATTAATTCATCCATTGACTGAAATTAGTGAGTTTGATGTAACGACCATCTCACTATGTATTTAAAGACACTTAAACATGGTCACCAGGTTCACACTTATAAAGTAATTCGAAATAATAGAATAAACGATTTCTTATATCAATTATAAATCGATACAAAGTTTCCTGATTAATTTGAATATTTATAAAGCTTAAGAAACCTTGTGACCCACAGTTAATTCTATCGTAGTACGTCGTGAACATGTGTTCGAAAACGTTACGAATTGTCAGTCAATGATAATTAAGTGTCAATCATGCCACGCACATGTTGAATCATCATTATATTTGAATGTGTGATCTTTATCAATGTTGAATTGAACTCTAATGAAATGCATTAATGTAACAATGGTCATATGGCTTAAATATAATAAGTGTGGTATAGTCCATAACAACTCTCCATCAAGTCACAATGTATAAAAGGTAAACAATTATATGTCGAGGTATGGCCTTCAACACGGAGCTTGGCTCACAACAAACAGCAAGCTATAAAGGCCCCGAAATGATTTAGTGTAAAACAATCCAAACAGGAATTAACCAGTTGAACGGTAAAATCTTATATTATAAAAACGAAGAAACGAAAAATACCTATGAAACACACCTACAAACGGCAACCACTTAACAACAGGCTCCTGACTTAGGACAGGTGCATAAAAATACAGCGGGTTTAGACGTTTAACAGGCGCCAACCTTCACCCTAACCTGAGACAGACAGTTTATAAAAACATCAGATGATTTCGTAAACGGAATGATCAGGCACGTGAATAAATGTTGATGTTGGATTTTTTTAACTAGTCTTTGGAATTCACCTCTTCTTTTTTTAATCTCCAACAATTGGTAAATTCAAGAGCGTAAATAATAACTAACCAAGGAAAACACTTAAAATTAAAATATCATTTTTTATCATACGTCAAAAATAAAAATGTCTCCAAATATAAATAGATAAAGTCGATTTTGAATATTTTTTCTGTAAAATTGCTGAAGTCGAGTTCATACATGTACTAATTGAAGCTGATTTATAAAAAGAACTAGTTCCGATCGGGTGTTCCTGACAAAGTTTTACAAATTAATACAAATGCGAATAAAAAATTAAACAAAAACGTCTTACTACCTTTTAACTTGTTTGGATTCGAGCGTCACTGATGAGTCTTTTGTAGACGAAACGCGCGTCTGGCGTATGTACAAAATTTAGTCCTGGTATCTATGATGAGTTTATTTACTACTTTAATGCGCTAGATTAAGTACGATAAATTCATATGTTACATCGCTTTGACTCTAAAGTATTACAAGTTTCCGTCTAGAATTCAATGTGACATTCTTGTTTCATGGTAGGAGACAATTTTGTTTATGTGTGCATCATTGAAAGTTTTTTTTATCAAACTTTAAGGTTAGCAAATTGTTTCTATATAAAAAAAATTAAGGTTTATGTTAGTTTTTTTTATAAAGGTTAATAAAAGTTTTTTTTATAAATGTTAATAAAAGTTTTGTTTTTATAAAGGTTAACAAGTTTTTTCAAAAGTTCAATTATTTTATTGTTTTTTAGGCGATACAAAATTTATTTTGATAAGCGACAAAACTTATTTTTTTAACTGTTGGACACAAAAATTCGTCATACCTTACAACTCTTCAACAAAACTGATATATTTTCATTTTTTTTTCTGTTTTAAACTTCATCATTCCAAAACTCATTTGAATAAATAAATAATAGATGATATATGTTTGTGAGGAGTATTCTGGTGAATTTTATTACCGTTTTCAATATATCCTTACCGACGTTATGATGTGTTAAACGCAGCCGGACCTTGCGTATTTTGCTTCCGCTTTTGATATAAAAAAGAAGATGTGGTATTATTTCCAATGATACCACTCTTCACAAGAGACCAAATGGCACATAAATTAACACCTACAGATCACCGTACGGCTTTCAACAATGAGCAATGTTTGTTCTTTGGGTAACACCGAGAACGTATAACGTTATGAATTATAATTATTTGCACAAAATAAGTGTTACCTGATTGCACCATCTTCTGGTTTTTTTTTTTGGGGGGGGGGGGGGAGGGGGTAATAAGGTCCGAGACCACAGTTAATGTCTTGTCAACAAATATACTCATGGTATTAACAGTTATTACTTGCAATGTTTTTGTTCATACACCTTTCAAATTTATTTCTTCGTGTGCTTTGCATCAAATAGAAAATAGTGGGATGCAGTTACACGAATCACCTGTAAAAGCACTGGAGTCATATATTTTAAGTTAAAATATTTATTTGGTACATTAGAAATATTTCTAAGAACTTAATCCCTTTAAACAGATCTAAACATTTGAAATATAAGCTGAAGAATGCTAAACATTTTGAACATCATTTTCTGTTTTTTTTTGCTGTGATTGTTTGAAATAAAGAATTTTTGTTTGATTTTATTTACCCGCTTAGTCTGTAATTTATATATATTACCGTAGAGCTCTAATTTTATTTAAACACCAATCAAGACTTGTGAATATGGCATATCTCGAGAGCTTCATGTGTTTATCCACAATTTTTATATATAAAGTCTTTAATAATTGAAAGCGTTTTTCTCAATATTTCCAAGGACAATAATAATTGTTAAAGACAAATAAATGTGTATCTTTCGTTCAACTTGTTGCTGACGTTAGAACCAATAGCTGTAAAATATTTGTGTGTCGTTTATTTTTTAGCTCATGATTATTTTAAACTTCTCCAATATAGTACGCAGGTACATGGTATGTGACTGCCAAATAGATAGTAACAATCATCATAGTTTTGTTTTAAAAACTTTATATTCGACCCACTTGTTTCACAATGATTAAATATGCTGCATCATGTTTAAATGATGTCACAGTTGCATGTACTATTATAGATAGTAATATTGAGCATAATTATATATATATATCTTTATTTTGATTTTATTTTCATTGGAGACTAGAGGCAGGAAAATTTAACTTTTATTCCCAAATAATGTTTAACTGAAGAGCCAGCACTTAATATATCAAATGAAATGCACAAATTCGATACTAAGAAGATCTCATAATTCTATAAATAGTTTCGAAAATGTGCCGTCTACAAACTGTTTGCCTTTTGTACAAATGAAAACATATTATTAGCTTAAATGTACAAAAATATTTATGCCAGCATATTTAAGCGATTGTATGTATTCAACAATACAAAGCAAAGAACAAAACTGAAAGTTGCTGATGAAAAATCAAAAACTTTGAGAGAATTCGCTACACTCCTGATCGAATACTAGCTGTCTAAATAGTCAACATCGTAACTACTGCTTGCACCTTGGACTGTAGCGTTGGCAAATTTTTCTGCAATAAATTAATCATATTCAATAGAATAAAATATATTATTCTATAATATTAATTAAAAAAGACATCATTACAACAATAAAATATTAACATCCAATCTTTAAAACGATTTCTTTTCTGGCATAAGACCAGAATGCAAATACTAAACAATTTTATAGTTTATAAAACTAGAGGCTCTAAAGAGCCTGTGTTGCTCACCTTGGTCTATGTGAATATTAAACAAAGGAAGCAGATGGATTCATGACAAAATTGTGTTTTGGTGATGGTGATGTGTTTGTACATCTTACTTTACTGAACATCCTTGCTGCTTACAATTACATTGTATCTCTATCTATAATGAACTTGGCCAAGTAGTTTCAGTGGAAAATGTTAGTAAATATTTACAAATTTTATAAAAATTGTTGAAAATTGACTATAAAGGACAATAACTCCTTAGGGGGTCAATTGACCGTTTTGGTCATGTTGACTTATTTGTAAATCTTACTTTGCTGAACATTATTGCTGTTACAGTTTATCTCTATCTATAATAATATTCAAGACAATAACCAAAAACAGCAAAATTTCCTTAAAATTACCAATTCAGGGGCAGCAACCCAACAATGGGTTGTCCGATTCATCTGAAAATTTCGGGGCAGATAGATCTTGACCTGATTAACAATTTAACCAATGGTCAGATTTGCTCTAAATGCTTTGGTTTTTAAGTTATAAGCCAAAAACTGCATTTTACCCTATGTTCTATCTTTAGCCATGGCGGCCATCTTGGTTGGATGGCCGGGTCATCGGACACATTTTTTAAACTAAATACCCCAAAGATGATTGTGGATAAGTTTGGATTAATTTGGCCCAGTAGTTTCAGAGGAGAAGATTTTTGTAAAAGATTACTAAGATTTACGAAAAATGGTTAAAAATTGACTATAAAGGGCAATAACTCCTATATGGGTCAACTGACCATTTCGGTCATGTTGACTTATTTTAAATCTTACTTTGCTGAACATTATTGCTGTTTACAGTTTATTTCTATCTATAATAATTTTCAAGATAATAACCAAAAATAGTAAAATTTCCATAAAATTACCGATTCAGGGGCAGGAACCCAACAACAGGTTGTCCGATTTATCTGAAAATTTCAGGGCAGATAGATCTTGACCTGATAAACAATTAAACCACGTGTCAGATTTGCTCTAAACGCTTTGGTTTTTGAGTTATAAGCCAAAAACTGCATTTTACCCCTATGTTCTATCTTTAGCCATGGCGGCCATCTTGGTTGGATGGCCGGGTCATCGGGCACATTTTTTAAACTAAATACCCCAAAGATGATTGTGGATAAGTTTGGATTAATTTGGCCCAGTAGTTTCAGAGGAGAAGATTTTTGTAAAAGATTACTAAGATTTACGAAAAATGGTTAAAAATTGACTATAAAGGGCAATAACTCCTATATGGGTCAACTGACCATTTCGGTCATGTTGACTACTTATTTGTAAATCTTACTTTGCTGAACATAATGGCTGTTTACAGTTTATCTCTATCTATAATAATTAAAGATAATAACCAAAAACAGCAAAATTTCCTTAAAATTACCAATTCAGGGGCAGAAAACCCAACAACAGGTTGTCAGATTCATCTGAAAATTTCAGGGTAGATAGATCTTGACCTGATTAACAATTTAACCACGTGTCAGATTTGCTCTAAATGCTTTGGTTTTTAAGTTATAAGCCAAAAACTGCATTTTACCCCTATGTTCTATCTTTAGCCATGGCGGCCATCTTGGTTGGACGGCCGGGTCATCGGACACATTTTTTAAACTAAATACCCCAAAGATGATTGTGGATAAGTTTGGATTAATTTGGCCCAGTAGTTTCAGAGGAGAAGATTTTTGTAAAAGATTACTAAGATTTACGAAAAATGGTTAAAAATTGACTATAAAGGGCAATAACTCCTATATGGGTCAACTGACCATTTCGGTCATGTTGACTACTTATTTGTAAATCTTACTTTGCTGAACATAATGGCTGTTTACAGTTTATCTCTATCTATAATAATTAAAGATAATAACCAAAAACAGCAAAATTTCCTTAAAATTACCAATTCAGGGGCAGAAACCCAACAACAGGTTGTCAGATTCATCTGAAAATTTCAGGGTAGATAGATCTTGACCTGATTAACAATTTAACCAATGGTCAGATTTGCTCTAAATGCTTTGGTTTTTAAGTTATAAGCCAAAAACTGCATTTTACCCCTATGTTCTATTTTTAGCCGTGGCGGCCATCTTGGTTGGTTGGCCGGGTCACCGGACACATTTTTTAAACTAGATACCCCAAAGATAATTGTGGATAAGTTTGGAATGATTTGGCCCAGTAGTTTCAGAGGAGAAGATTTTTGTAAAAGATTACTAAGATTTACGAAAAATGGTTAAACATTGACTATAAAGGGCAATAACTCCTTATGGGTCAAATGACCATTTCGGTCATGTTGACTTATTTTAAATCTTACTTTGCTGAACATTATTGCTGTTTACAGTTTATTTCTATCTATAATAATTTTCAAGATAATAACCAAAAATAGTAAAATTTCCATAAAATTACCGATTCAGGGGCAGGAACCCAACAACAGGTTGTCCGATTTATCTGAAAATTTCAGGCAGATAGATCTTGACCTGAAAACAATTAAACACGTGTCAGATTTGCTCTAAACGCTTTGGTTTTTGAGTTATAAGCCAAAAACTGCATTTTACCCTATGTTCTATCTTTAGCCATGGCGGCCATCTTGGTTGGATGGCCGGGTCATCGACACATTTTTTAAACTAAATACCCCAAAGATGATTGTGGATAAGTTTGGATTAATTGCCCAGTAGTTTCAGAGGAGAAGATTTTTGTAAAAGATTACTAAGATTTACGAAAAAATGGTTAAAAATTGACATAAAGGGCAATAACTCCTATATGGGTCAACTGACCATTTCGGTCATGTTGACTACTTATTTGTAAATCTTACTTTGCTGAACATAATGGCTGTTTTACAGTTTATCTCTATCTAATAATAATTAAAGATAATAACCAAAAACAGCAAAATTTCCTTAAAATTACCAATTCAGGGGCAGAAACCCAACAACAGGTTGTCAGATTCATCTGAAAATTTCAGGGTAGATAGATCTTGACCTGATTAACAATTTAACCACGTGTCAGATTTGCTCTAAATGCTTTGGTTTTTAAGTTATAAGCCAAAAACTGCATTTTACCCCTATGTTCTATCTTTAGCCATGGCGGCCATCTTGGTTGGACGGCCGGGTCATCGGACACATTTTTTAAACTAAATACCCCAAGATGATTGTGGATAAGTTTGGATTAATTTGGCCCAGTAGTTTCAGAGGAGAAGATTTTTGTAAAAGATTACTAAGATTTACGAAAAATGGTTAAAAATTGACTATAAAGGGCAAATAACTCCTATATGGGTCAACTGACCATTTCGGTCATGTTGACTATTATTTGTAAATCTTACTTTGCTGAACATAATGGCTGTTTACAGTTTATCTCTATCTATAATAATTAAAGATAATAACCAAAAACAGCAAAATTTCCTTAAAATACCAATTCAGGGGCAGAAACCAACAACAGGTTGTCAGATTCATCTGAAAATTTAAGGTAGATAGATCCTGACTGATTAACAATTTACCAATGGTCAGATTGCTCTAATGCTTTGGTTTTTAGTTATAGCCAAACTGCATTCCTATGTTCTATTTTAGCCTGGCGGCCATCTTGGTTGGTTGGCGGTCACGGAACATTTTTTAATAGATACCCAAAGATAATTGTGGATAAGTTTGGATGATTTGGCCCAGTAGTTTAGAGGAGAAGTTTTTGTAAAGATTACTAAGATTTCGAAAATGGTTAAAATTGACTATAAAGGGCAATAACTCTATATGGGTCAAATGACCATTTCGGTCATGTGACTTATTTTAAATCTACTTGCTGAACATTATTGCTGTGTACAGTTTATTTCTATCTATAATAATTTTCAAGATAATAACAAAAACAGTAAAATTTCCATAAATTACCATTCAGGGCAGGAACCCAACAACGAGTATCCGATTCATCTGAAAATTTTAGGCAGATAGATCTTGACTGATAAAATTTAACCCGTCAGATTTGCTCTAAAGCTTGTTTTTGAGTTATAAGCCAAAACTGCATTTTACCTATGTTCTATCTTTAGCCATGGCGGCCATCTTGGTTGGATGGCGGTCATCGGACACATTTTTTAAACTAAATACCAAGATGATTGTGGATAAGTTTGGATTAATTTGGCCCAGTAGTTTCAGAGGAGAAGATTTTGTAAAAGATTACTAAGATTTACGAAAATGGTTAAAATTGACTATAAAGGGCAATAACTCTATAGGGTCAAATGCCATTTCGGTCATGTTGACTTATTTAAATCTTACTTTGCTGAACATTATTGCTGTTTACAGTTTATTTCTATCTTAATAATTTTCAAGATAATAACCAAAATAGTAAAATTTCCATAAAATTACGATTCAGGGCAGAACCACAACAGGTTGTCCGATTTATCTGAAAATTTCAGGGCAGATAGATCTTGACCTGATAAACATTAAACCACGTGTCAGATTGCTCTAAACGCTTTGGTTTTTGAGTTATAAGCCAAAAACTGCATTTTACCCTATGTTCTATCTTAGCCATGGCGGCCATCTTGTTGGATGCGGGTCATCGGACACATTTTTAAACTAAATACCAAAGATGATTGTGGTAAGTTTGGATTAATTTGGCCCAGTAGTTTCAGAGGAGAAGATTTTGTAAAAGATTACTAAGATTTACGAAAATGGTTAAAAATGACTATAAAGGGCAATAATCCTATATGGGTCAACTGACATTTCGGTCATGTTGACTACTTATTTGTAATCTTACTTTGCTGAACATAAGGCTGTTTACAGTTTATCTTATCTATAATAATAAAGATAATAACCAAAACAGCAAAATTTCCTTAAAATTACCAATTCAGGGCAGAAACCAACAACAGGTTGTCAGATTCATCTGAAAATTTAGGGTAGATAGATCTTGACTGATTAACAATTTAACCAGTGTCAGATTTGCTCTAAATGCTTGGTTTTTAAGTATAAGCCAAAAATGCATTTTACCCTATGTTCTATCTTTAGCCATGGCGGCCATCTTGGTTGGAGGCGGGTCATCGGACACATTTTTTAAACTAAATACCCCAAAGATGATTGTGGATAAGTTTGGATTATTTGGCCCAGTAGTTTCAGAGGAGAAGATTTTTGTAAAAGATTACTAAGATTTACGAAAATGGTTAAAAATTGACTATAAAGGGCAATAACTCCTATATGGGTCAATGACCATTTCGGTCATGTTGACTACTTATTTGTAAATTTACTTTGCTGAACATAATGGCTGTTTACAGTTTATCTCTATCTATAATAATTAAAGATAATAACCAAAAACAGCAAATTTCCTTAAAATACCAATTCAGGGGCAGAACCCAACAACAGGTTGTCGATTCATCTGAAAATTTAAGGGAGATAGATCCTGACTGATTAACAATTAACCAATGTCAGATTTGCTCTAAATGCTTTGGTTTTTAAGTTATAAGCCAAAAACTGCATTTTACCCCTATGTTCTTCGGGCCAGGTGAGCTAAAAATCTAATACATTTGAACTGCTTGTCAACATAAAAATAATAAGTTAATATTTAACATATAGAATGGTTCAATGTACTATAACAAACAAATCAAATCATAATTAAATTTTATCACAGTCAACAACAACAGATAAACCTCTTTATAGTTTTTAATGACCGCCAATACTTACTACAAGTACACTGTTCCGGACAGAATTCCCGAAGTAATGTTCGTTCCTCTTCGTCATCACTGAGACACTCTGATTCAGTCACTGGTCCACAAATATCGTAATCGTAGTATTGTTCTGGATTCTTACAAGGCTCTAAAATTAGAATTTTATTTTTCTTTGAAATTTCTTTCTTTAACTATAGACGGAACACATTTTGCACGGTGACTTACGATTTCAATTGAAATAGTTACTTTTTAAGATTAAAGGAGAATATATTTAAAAAAAAAAAGAGTAGCAAACACATACACTTAGGAAAAAAATAGGTGTGTCATATAGAAAGCCACACCATTTTATAAGAAGGTAAAATAAATTAGAGTTACACAGTACAATTTTATACGTTTCTGGGAGGAAGAAAAACACGAAAGTAATGAGCTAAGGCTGAAATAACTCTTAAAATAATATTGAATTTTTTCTTCCATAGCATTCAGTTAATTTTTAAAAAGATACATTTTCATTAAGGTACCACAGACATTTAAATATTTAATAAATATCGTTAAAATTAAGAAAAGTGAAGTTGACAAACATGTTTCATATCAGACTATCTCATCCCCATTCTTTTAGTTTAACTAACCCTAGACACTATCATGACTATGTTATAAAAGAATAATTACATTAGATGTATGTTTCATTATAATATTTTATTCTGATTGGCTAACTGCACATCACGTGTTATTCTGTAAGCAGTTGCATTGCTCAATACAACTTTTCATTCATGATAACACGTGCTCCAACAATAAAGTGCACAGGTGAATTAAATATTAAAATATATAAAATTCGTGTTTTCATGATCATAGCTAAAAAATGTAATTACAAGTATTGAATGCTTCTTTTTGTAACTTTATAGGGTTGTAAAAGCGTTGACCGTACGTACATTTTTAGAATGAAGCGCTTCCGCCGCGTACTTCGGTCAACGCTTTTACACCCCAATAAATTTACAAAAAGAAGCATTCAATTCTTAAGTATTTTCCATTTCTTCATGCTTATTCAATTTTGTATTCTTATTTCTTTTTCCTTGATCTACATTATCATTAACAATATTTTGTATTATGTTTTCGCACGATAATAATTGTTTAATACAGATCATACTTTAAAGCATGCTTCACGAATTGCATGCCCTTTAAGACCCATGTCAAAACAATGAATTTGCTTGTTTGTGAATCCTAACGTGTAATACATTCCCATAGTGTAAGATTTAGTTCATTGAGCATATTATGAATGCTTAAACAAAAGGTACTAACTATATTTACAAAAAATGACATCGTTGTTTATCTTTATACGTACATTGTCCTTTCGGTAAGTGTAAAGTATGAATAAAGTATATTTATGTAATTTTGTCTTACATGGTCTAAAACTCATTCCGAACAGAATAAATAGTCCAGTAATTGTCATTTCAATTTTTCTGTTTTGTTTATTACATGTATGTACTTCTAATCTCTTTAAATCTATGTTTCTCATTAGGGAGATATATTAGACTGATACAAATATAGATAAAATTGGTAGGTTTGATTTGAATTTCCGATGAAAAAAGATCTAAATAACAATGCATCATTTCTAGGATAAAGATTGTCTGATGATTTCAAATATAATAATGAGCAACAGATAAATTATCCAATATACCGTCACAATTTGGTCCCATCCCAAACTGACAGCTACAAGAACTCGTGGAAATATTAAGAATGCCGGATCCAACCCCAGACTTGTTGCAGGTTTTCCGGCAATCTAAAAATAAAAGACAATTATAACAAATGCGTGAAATGGGCAAATATATAAGTATGTACATTCATAAAAGAAAACGGAATGGTAATTATGTCATAGTGACTTACAATTGTTTTTATGTATAGCCGTACTAAAATATCCAGATTACCAAAGCAACCAGACAACTCTCCTACAAAGTCTAAATTACGTAGAAGTTGGCATATATGTCACAGAACTTCCTGTCGTTGTTCGCGGAGGACTGCTCACTCTCTAATTTATGTAACCTTAATCATGCTTAATCATACATATGGCAGTTAGTTTTCTAGTCCGAATAATTTTACATTAATCATGTCGGTCTGTTTAATAGCTCACTTTACTATAATGGCTTTGCTTATTGTTGAAGTACATACGGTGACATATAATTGCGTTCATCGACACCACTCCTATTCTCTCGTATAGTTGTCTCATTGCCAATCACACCACTTCTTCTTAATTTTATACTTCAAGTTAGTGGAATATATATTCCTAAGTATAGCATAAGATTTGTATTTCATTATTTTTTTTTATATTTATACTTACCACAAAGTTCTGAAGATGTATCACAAGGAACTGAAAAGATAAATAAAAAATTCAAACTAAGTTCACGCTGTTTTTACAGCGGATTCCATTGAGTGTGTAGCCAAAGGTAATATCTTTGGTTAGCATAATTGCAAGCTGAACTGTAAAGTCATTGTTAGGTTAGGTAAACTATCCTACTTTAAGAATAAACTAGTCCGACAGAAACCCAATCTATCTGTCTGTTGGACTATGATACTTCGAAAGGAGGGTAGTATACCTGAACTCATGACTTCACGGTTCAGCTAACAAACAAGCTAACCAAAGATATTACCTATCGCTACACACTCAATGGAATCTGCTGTAAAGGGTTTTCGTTGCTCAGTCTTTAGTCTCTACGCAGTGTATAACTGAGAATATCGACTTACTATATGCATGCTTATGACCTACTATATTTATAGCGTAGGATGTGAACTTTAATTTACTTGACAAATTTTTTTTTTTTAAATGGCCTCAAAACTATAAAATTTCAAATTTTCAAATCACAAAAAATAGATTAAAAAAAAACAATTTAAATACGAAACGTACCACACAATCCGTTGTCGCAGAAACCCTCAGCGTCAGAACACTTTGTGCAAGGGGATCCTCGTTTCAGATTGGGTGGAATCAAAATTTCTCTGTAAAAAAAAAAAAAAAATGTATTCTGTACAACATTTTATGATTGTGAAGCCTTAACTCTTTTCTCTGTGGGCACATTCAGTCTCACTTCGAGGCTGATAATTATCTATTTCCAGCTGCTCGTATTGTTAATGGCTTTTTTAATTGATGTTACCTCAAAAACCTTTTATGGTTGAAAAAAACCTTCCCTAGATTTTTTTCGAATTTCAATTGTAGAGTCCCTATTTTAATTGCACAGTGTTTATTTTCATTTTATTTATAGTTCATATGTTAAAAGTAGTACACCTACCCTCCATCGTATAAACATATAAGAACGCTGGCTTTTTTATTGTTAATCATGCACTGATGTGTGTAAGCACATCCTATCTGAGTATATTGAGAATTGATCATCTACAAAATAAAATAATGCAGATTAAAATGATAAAAATAACGAGTCAAAACAAGTCTACAATCATTTAAAATTAAAAACAACCTCTCAGTACAATTCTTAAGCAGTTGAAATAACCACAGTTTTATTTTTTAACGTGTTTCTTACCTTGCTTTTCGGAAGTACAAATGTAGGTACCTTATCTTTATTTGTAACTTCAAATTCAACAAGCTAGATAAAATACTGGTAATATTAATGAAGGTTTTATTTGAATCGAGAAGGGACAAAATAGATATCAGTGAGGACATTTGGTTGTCTTCAAAATTTAATGTTTTTCCTTTTTGCCATATCGCTGTTCTTCTTTCTTTGAAGGGGCTAAGATGGCCGAGTGGTCTAAGTAGTATCAACTGTATTCCTAGCTTATCAATAATGAAATTGTTAATTCAAGCCCCGCGTGCTCAGCGGAGAAGTAGTTATTAAATTAATTTTAAAGTCTTAGATTTGAAAAACACACTCTATCGCAATAGAGGCGAGCATGCTACCAAAAAAAAACCCCACCCGACGATTGCATAATAGGCACGTGACTGTTTTGGACATTTTTTGTGTTACTTTAGATCCTATATACCATGCATTGTTATTCATAATTTAACGGGATTTGTAGCGATAGATTATCGATCATTATCAAAATTTATTATTTATTATTTATTACTTTTTTAAAAGGCAAATGTATATACTTTTACCTACCGTCATGAATCGACGACAAGAGTCAACATCTAAACAAGTCATAAAATTAGGAATGAAATGTAAGATCTCTCGAAACCATTTAAGTATAATACTATCAATGCTCCCATCTTTACTGAAGCCAATGTTCATTTTTTCAGGTACCAGGTCTTTCTCAGTGCTTTTAAATAATTCACAATTTACCATTGCTTCAGCTTTGCGTTGTAAACTTTCATTTAAATGCTGTACAAAAAAGTACAAATTTATTATGGATTTGAAATACAAAGTTGAAACATCATAATGCAGAGTCGTATCACTTATGTTGTTTTTTGTACTTGAGCATCGTCTTCCATGAAACATCACGTATGGTGACCTACAATGTATAGTTGTAAATTTCTGTGTCATTTGGTCTCTTGTAAAGAGTTGTCTCATTGGCAATCATACCGAATCTTCTTTTGTTTAATAGTAGCGATAATTTGAAAAATAGCAAATATAACTTTTTCCAAATTTTAAGCGTTTTTAGAGTATTAAATGTTCAAAAATATTTGTCATGTTGTAACATACAATTACACTATTTATATGTATACATGTATCTGTGATGAATGATGAACGGTTTTGAAATATCAAATGTTATTTTCCTTAAGTAAGCATTGATTTCTCAGAATGTTCTTGGGTTTCTTGTAAACGCTCTTCATAAATAGAAAAAAAATCTAACCAATTTATTCATGTTTGCAACGTAGAAATTGTATGCTCCATTTGCCAAAATACGTCTGTATTTGTTGTGAATTGCTACAGCTTGGTATGGCTCTGTTTTCAAAGTTATTCTATATCCACTAATAGAATAACTACAGGAAACTATAAATACAAAGATAAATAAATCTAATATATAATCGTTCCAGCGTGATCATCTGGTCACGAAGATATTTCATATTTAGATCTTGAAAGTGAGATATCGATCTTTAATTATATTTATTTTAAATAAATGTCAGTCTTCAAATTAACAGTTTAGAGTACACGTAACATTTTCAATAGATACACCTGAATCTACAAAAAGAAAAAATAATAATGTAGGATACAATCTCGGATTCCAAAAGAACAGAATAAATGTCCCTGTACTTTTAATTCATTATAACCAATGTAATAATGACTGATAATTTCCTTTCTCAGCACAGTAGAGTGATATGGATTTTTTTCGCTAAAAACTAAGGGCGCATGTACCATTGTCAATGAAATTAACAACGTTGTCATAGATTGAAAAAAAAAGCGATAAACAAATTATCTTTGGCAATCTCAGCTCGATAGATTTTCTTACTATCGCCGTCAAGCGAGAAACTCAATCTTGTTGAGATGGCCAACTATGGACTGTCAATCTGAAGGATATTCCTGTATTGTGAGTACACACAAATTCTATAGTCGAGATTCGCGTTGATAGTAAACATGCATATTTAGAGTAAAAATATGACATATTAGTATATACTAGAACATACCCGTGATATCGCGGGTCCGTGACTTAATTAAATTATGTAACCCGTGTATATAGCATATTAATCCTGAATACACCGTTTGTTGGTGCGCCTGTCAGATGCGGAACGTACATATAAGGTAATAGGTAACAGGTGAATATACTATTGGTATCGGTATCGGACTCGACCCGGAACTTCTTAATTATTGGCAATATTAATTACATGGAAAACAAAAGGGCCTGGAGTGGTGTAATTTTTAATCTACACCTTTGTACTATATTAGTTATATATAAAGTTGAATTCTTTGATTCGTCGTTTTTACGTGATGACGGCTGATAAATTGGACCTCGTAATTTAGTATTATAGATATGGTACCAATTAGCGATATATATTGAGATTAATGATAATAAGGGGAGGGTCAAGGGGGTTCATAACAGGATCCTCAGTGTCCTCAAGCACCTATGGTTTGATCTAATAGTATATTCAATCAATTGAGAAGATTTACTATAAAAATCTTGCATAAAATATTCACGTTATATAATGGACAGAACAACAACAACAACAAAAAAAAACCAAGTAAACTTGGACATTGTGAAAATTTTCTTTAACGACAATTACTACATTTATGAATTGACTGACAATTTTCGGTCTTTCAAATTCACTTAAATGAAACTTTTGTTTTTCTTATTATTTTTGCGGTTACAATTTATTTATTTCTTTGAAATTAAAGTGTTCGCTGATGTTAGTGCCAAAAAAGCTAAAAACACCAAAAATGGATAAATGTCGTCATTGAATGACAACTCATGATAAGAAGTCAACTGGTGCTTTGGTCACAACATTTATATGTACACTGTAAAAATCGTTCTAAGAATTTAAACACTTGTAATATATTATGTTTAAATCTAAACGTGTTTAGGATTGTGTTTAATTTCTAAACACATTTTTCAGTAAGCACATAATATTTAAACATGACGTGAATTTGAACATGTTTAAAAATGAAAGTGTACAGAAGCTTAACATGATTCTAAACACAATCCTAAACACATTGTACTGAAAAACTGGACGAATATCTTTATTGTAGGTTAAATAATTGCAAATCTATTAGGGGTCAAATTCTAATGTTTCTGATTTTTATACGTGAATACTAGGTATCAAATTCAATAAATGTAATTTAATTTTGTTTATTTACTAAATTCATTTTGAAAGAAAATATTTGTTTATAGGTGATAATATTCATAATCACTTTTTCATTTCAATAAATCATATAGTTTCAATTAGCACAGAGGAAATGATTTTATCGAAATTATCAAATACTAGTACATGAACGTGCGTGAGGACAGAACCCCTTGTCGATCCTCCAAGAGACCCCCTCCCCTTAAATGTCATCAATACCCGATTTTCCAACATATATCAGGTATCTG
This sequence comes from Mytilus edulis, assembly GCA_019925275.1. Lineage (NCBI taxonomy): Eukaryota > Metazoa > Mollusca > Bivalvia > Mytilida > Mytilidae > Mytilus > Mytilus edulis. The sequence continues at coordinate 53,672,789 of CM034349.1, read as the reverse complement.
TACCATAAACATAGGGTTCTACATGTACATGTATATTGACGCACATATGAAAATTTTCAGTAAAACAAACTTAACAAGTTAAATATTCAGGTTTACCGTAAAATATGCGTTTTATCTTTCATGAATATCTTACGAGCTCAAACATTTTAAAACTGGTGTCCGCTTTTGTATGATGTAAGAAAATATGGTACTTAGCGAACAATTTGTTGTATGTATTCCTATTGGCACCAATTGTTTCATTTAAATAGCTGTTTTGTTCCTGTATCGTTATGAGCCACAGATAATCCGTCAAAACTCAGTGGCGGATCCAGAGGGGGGTTCCGGGGTTGGAAACCCCCCTTTTTTTGGCCGATCAATGCATTTGAATGGGAGCATATAGTTGGAACCCCCCCTTTACTCTGGGTTGGGAACCCCCCTTTTTAAAATGGCTGGATCCGCGCCTAAACTTTATTTAAAACGAAAAGCAACACCATAACCATAAGGATATTTTGTTTAGAATATTAAATAAATTAAATTATCTAATTCTACTACTAAATTTTCCCACAGGCTCTTACTTTAAATGAATATAATACATCAGCTATTATTGTCATACCTATACATTTGGATATTTCAGTTCTTCATACAAAAGTTACGACAAAAGAGACGATTTTTCGTTCCAGATTGTTAATTTCCCTCTTTTTGAACTGTGACGTTCCATTTTTTCCTTCTTACGTAATGAATATTTCACAAATTGTTAGGTTAGCTTGTAAATGCAGTCGGGTTTTAGATTTTATATATGCATTTCAAAAAAGATGGTAACTTAAGTCGGGGATTTTTATTAATTAAGACTTGCAAAAAGTTTACCTTATTACAATGTATAACATAGATACAAAGATTTGTTTATTAACTTTTTCTGTTCTTTTAGAATTCTTATTAAAAACGGGATGATAGCGCATCCTAGTTTTTACGGTGATATAGTTAACAAATCCCGTAATTTTAGATACGATTCATGTGAATCCTTTGAATAAACGTTTCATCAATCATATACAGCAGGAAAAATTTAAAACATTTTATTTATCGGTACTATAAATATTTGTGAAAAATTAGCAGTAGAATTAGATAATTTAATTTATTTAATATTCTAAACATCAGGAACACTTAAACCAAAAAATATGAAAGTCACGAATGTTTTAGATATCATCATATTACAATATAAGATCATTATGTTGTGTTTTTATTTTATCTTTGTTTTTAATAATAAGAATTTATTAGACTATAATAGTTAACACCTTACCAATCAAAACTGAAAAAAGAAAATTTCCTATCTGTCGTATCAATTCCATCCTTTCGTCTTACTGATCGTGGAAGAAGTGATACTAATACATGTGCAATACTTTAAAAGAAAACAATCTGGGAGGGATAAACTACCTTGGACATGAATATTTATATCTATAACTGTAAAATAATGGAAAAATCAATATTTGACATTACATTTATATATAAATGAGATGGAGAGTAAATGTTAAAACAAAAAGCTGCAACAGAATCGAAAAGGTCAACGAGGACAATTAAATCTAAAAAAAATCAAGACGTCACCATCAGGTCGTCAACAATAGGCAAGCGCAAGGAGTGTATGACACGCGTTTGATATCCACAAGTCAAAGCAAGTTGTCAATAAACTCAACAGATAACACCAAATTATCAATAAATGAATTGTCTTGAATATGCATTTAATTTGCCGCTGGACGTTAAACAGCCATCCTTCTTCACCCTCAATAAATGATAGAATAAAGTGACAATGGCGGAAATTGAGACAAGTACATAAACATGCACCCAGATTCAACTAGCTAGTTGTGTTAGCAATCGCTTTTATACCACTAATTCAAGAGGGTCTGTACCGGTTAACAGAACAGATAATAACACGGCAGAATAAAAGGGGGGATAATGAATAGAGAAAAAAAGGGTTCTCAAAGTATATTGAATAGGGAATGATGGGCCACATGAATAAAGAATAGTGAAAATAGTCTAAAATATTATACAAATATAGCCTTTGTATGAGGTCGATACAAGGATATATTGACCTGAAAGAAGTATATTGACTGAGGACGAAGTCCGAGGTCGATTTCTTTCTTTGGGTGGATATATCCTGTATTGACCTCATACAAAGACTATATTTGTTATACATGTATATTAATAATTTCCTACCATATTTATATCAAAATTTTAATTTGATTTTGTTGGAATGTTATAGATATCATATTGTCTCCTTAACAATAACAAAATATTATTTGTTATTTCATTTACTTTTTTTGTTTGTTTGGCATCTTATGTATTTGAAGATTTTTTCGTCAAATAGTCGATCACAGATATCATTTGTTTCAAAACGTTAACAATATCCTGAAATTCATTACATGACGTCACAAAGTATATCGGTTTTTAGATATTTTAAAAATAACCGTGCAATATGCTTTTTGCTGTGCAATATTGTTTTTGCTATCCGCCGTTTTCTCTCTACCTTCGAAAATATTGTTTAACATGTGACTATCCCTAAACGAATCAGATTTGTTAAAATATACGAATAAATAATATTAAAGAATAAATCCTTTAAGAAATGAGAGACCCCATCCGGACCCTTATACAATACATGGTTTAGTTTAGTTTAAACATATTTTATTTACTCAAAGTAAAATGGATTGGACACAAGTAAGTCATACTTATGAAGTCCGCTCCGAATGACAATAATTTACAATACAATGTTAATATGAGCATGTAATATCAAAATAAACAATATTTTACGAGTCTATCAATTGAGAAAAAAAAATGAAACAGAAATAAATGTAAACATTGAAAACGATGATGATGATGATAATGATGACGTGGATGTACTGTAAATACATTTTCTACATAACAAGAAATCTCTCAGACCTTTTGATAAATTCGAATACGTGTTTGAATATATTCACGTTTTGTTCATACGAGAGATTCGGATTACCAGATGTAAGTAACTTAACATTCAGTATAAGGTCATCAGGAAGCCATCTTAGATTGTTCAACAGAATTTCTCTCTGGTGTGTATATAAAGAGCAGTCGAAAAGGAAATGGTGTACAGTCTCAATGTTACATCCACAAAAGCAAGATGGATCAGCAATTATATTGACTCTAAACAAGTCATTATGATAGTTCAAGAAAGATGAGTAGCATCTGAATTGTGTTAGAATCATATTTAGTTTCCTCGGTCCATATAGATAGTGCTTAGGTACATCTTTATTTGTGGTATTTTACCTTTTTAATTGGATTTTAAACTTTGATATAGAGTCTGATTTTCGAAGGGACAAATCGGTATGATTCCATAGGTTAATAGTTGATGGTATAAAAGATTCTTTAGTAAGAGATAATCGACAAAAAGGAAGAATGATGTCATTGCCATTTCTCAAGGGATATGCAGTTGTGCTCTGTACACTAGGTGGAACAAGTTTGCATAGATAATCCGGAGCTTGGTTATGTTGAATGTTATAAAACATTTGTAATTTTCGTCTTTTCCTCCTGTCAGCTAAAGTTTCCCACCAAATTTCCTCATACAGAATTTCAGATTTTGTAAATATAGGCAAACCAGTAACTATTCTAGCAGCTTCTAGCTGCAAACTTTCAAGTTTATTAACATATCCTATCCCGCAATTATCCCAAACTTCAGTTGCATATTCAAAAATTGGTCTTATAAATACTAAATAGAGTTTTTCTAAGGTTTTCCTACAAAGTTGATACTTGAGTTTTCTCAGGATATTTAAATGTTTCGTAACACTAATGATCAGATTGTCTATATGACTGTTCCACCGAGCATCAGAGCAAAACGGTACCCCAAGGTGTTTGTGACATTTTGTTATAGGGATTTCTTTATCATTTAAGCAGAATTTTAGAACGGGTGCATCTTTATATTTCTGTTTTGTCTGGATTAAAAGACATTAGCCACCTCCGTGACCATTCGTTTAGCTCTTCGAGGTCACGACCAATAACGGTTTTTATTTGTTCTTGGTCGTTCCCCGAGTAACCAAACGAAGTGTCATCCGCATAGAGTCTAGTTAGAGATGTGATTTTCTCTGCAATGTCATTTATATATATTATGAATAATAAGGGACCTAGTACTGAGCCTTGAGGTACATTTACTCCAGCTGAAAGACTGCAAAATGAGGATGATGATGTATTAATCACAACTTTTTGTTGTCTATCACAAAGATAACTCTCAAACCAGTTAAGTAAATTACCATGTATTCCATAAGCTTTCATTTTCTGCAAGAGTCCTCTATGCCAAACCTTGCCAAAAGCTCTCGAGAAATCACAAAAGACAAAACAATTTATTTCCTTCTTTTCTATTGAGTTAAGAATACAATTATACATTTCTAGAAGCTGATGTACAGTTGAATTTTTTTGCAAACATCCAGACTGATATTCATAAATTAGTTTATTCATATGTAAATGATTTTACATGTTTAAAAACAATTCGTTCCATGATTTTACATACACAGCTTATTAACGAAATTGGTCTATAGTTTGAAGGTAATGACGAATCACCTTTTTTAAAAATAGCAATAACATTTGCAATCTTCCAGCTAGAAGGATACTTACATTGTTGAAGAGATTTATTTAATATTATTTGTAAAGGAACCGCCACTTTCTTAGGGCAAATTTTCAGCATTCTGTGACTAATCAAATCTGGTCCTGATGCCTTATTCGGATCAATAGTTTTGATAATATCAATTATTTCATTTTGATTTATGTATATATCTTGAATATAAGTATTAGTTTTTTCTTTAAACTCTGGAATAGGAACATTTTCTTCCTCGAGTTTGGATATCAAACCAAAGTATTTGTTCAACAAGTCGCATTTCTCGCTATCCTCATAAACTATATCACTGAACTCCTTATCTTTTAATTTGTTTTGTAGAGGAGGAATATTATTTGAACTCTTATTCGACTTTATCAGCATTTTCATTATTTTCCAATAGTTTTTTGAATTTGGGGCATTACTCAATATAGTGTTATCTAAATTAGTTTCAAATCTTTCCTTAGCAAGTTTTTTTAAATTGTTAACTGTTTCTCTGTTTCTTATACTTCGCATTATCCGATTCTCTTTTAGATTTCAGGGCATATTTTCTAAAACGGTCTCGTTTTCGAATTTCTCTTTTTAGTTCACCATTAAACCATAATAATGATGGTTTATCAGAACTACATATAGTAACTAATTTAGTGGGAATGCACTCCCTCGCGATATTTAATGGTATCACTGTGAGACAAAGGATACAGTTAAATAAGAAAACACCGTATGATGTAGTTTTACTGATTGTCCATTACACTTAAAGCAAGCTTAAAAGACCGAAATGATTTATTTTGGATAGCTGCATTCTTACACTCTTATATATGCTTCACTGTACATCTTAAAAGCTTTCTCATAGCTGCGACACAAAAATTACACGAAAACCAAGATGCAAAACAATAAATTAGGGTAAAAAACTAAATAGAAGAAAGTACGCCGATATAATTCTAATGGTTGATAATGAAAGAATAAAAAGAAAGGACAAAACATATTGTATAAATGTCAAGGTTAAAAAGAACTACCTTGTCAAAAGAAAAAACGCCATGGAAAATGCTATTGGGTAATTTAATGTATTTAATAAATTGATTTTTAAGCTTCTAAAAAGATTTTTAACATTTGAGATACCGTTTACTTGCAAAATATAAAAAGGAAAGTCCGTACAGTCAAAACACTGTTTCCCTGATGCAGCATATCACATCACTAATGAATCATTACAGTAAGTCAATATGCTTTTTTGTCATAGCGAATGTTCGACTTTAGTAATTACCAGGAGAGTTGTTCTTAATCAATTTTTTACAAGGGTTTACATCTATATTTCATAGACAATTACCGTAAATTATGGTTTACAGCTACTGGGTTGATGATGCTGATAGTGGGTGGTATCCCAAAGGGAACAATCCACCCACTAGTTTGAGCTCAATAAGTCACATGACTTCAATTAGCTTGTCTTTTATCTAGTTCATAACATTATATGTTGACCTAAATGTAAGGCTACAACTCCTAGAAAAATAAACATAAGACGATAATGGCTGTTCTGTAAAGACACTTTTTAGTTGTTATGCCTTATAATATTTTATATTTTTGGTTTCCCAAACTATTTGTCACGAGCGTACCTGGACATGAGTTTTAGTTATTTAATTGAACTAACTGATAAAGTTAAATGGTTGCAGCTGTAGTGATACTGTATGTTCTCTTTTAATTGTGTTACCATCCAATGATACATGTAATGTAAAACAAAAGCCATTGACTACAGTTTTTTTTAACACTATTATAACAAAGCCAATGTAGGACTTTATTTGAGAAATTATTGTTTCTGGGAGACATAAATGATGCCCCCGCAGATGCAATTTGTTATTTTAAAATACACAAAGTTGAGCTTGGGAGCACATACTATCATGGTTCACTGTATGAGGAGTTATCTGGAAACGCTATGCACCTCTTATGAAAGTATATACTTAAACAAGAGTGCACACGCTGAAATGTCTCGCCTTCTTTACTAATCATTGAATTTATGTTGACAGTCCTAAAAATAAAGCTTTACAACTGTCACATAAACCTTACATCAACCAAAAAAACTAAACATTGACCATTGAACCACAAAAATGAGGTCAAGGCCAGATGAACCATGCAAGGCAGACATGTACAGCTAACAATTCCTCCATACAATAAATATAGTTGACCTATTGCTTATAGTTTTAAAGAAAAACAGACCAAAACAAAAAAACTTAACACTGAGCAATGAACCGTGAAAATGAGGTCAAGGTCAAATAAAGCCTGTGTGACTGACATATAGATCATAAAATATTTCCATACACCAAATATAGTTGACCTATAATTGCATATAGTGTTAGAAAAAAAGATCAAAACTCAAAAACTTAACTTTGACCATTGAACCATGAAAATGAGGTCAAGGTCAGATGACACCTGCCAGTTAGACATGTACACCTTACAATCATTCCATACACTAAATAAAGTAGACCTATTCCATACAGTATAAGGAAAACAGACCAAAACACAAAAACTTAACTATAACCGCTGAACCATGAAAATGAGGTCACGGTCAGATGACACCTGCCAGTTGGACATGTACACCTTACAGTCCATCCATACACCGAATATACTAGACATATTGCTTATAGTATCTGAGATATGGACTTGACTACCAAAACTTAACCTTGTTCACTGATCCATGAAATGAGGTCGAGGTCAATTGAAAACTGTCTGACAGTCATGAGAACCTTGCAAGGTACGCACATACAAAATATAGTTATCCTATTACTTATGATAAGAGAGAATTTAACATTACAAAAAATCTTAACTTTTTTTTCAAGTAGTCACTGAACCATGAAAATGAGGTCAAGGACATTGGACATGTAACTGACGGAAACTTCGTAACATGAGGCCTTCAAAGTATGAAGCATCCAGGTCTTCCACCTTCTAAAATATAAAGCTTTTAAGAAGTTAGTAACGCCGCCGCCGCCGGATCACTATCCTTATGTCGAGCTTTCTGCGACAAAAGTCGTAGGCTCGACAAAAATGACAGAGATGAAATATCTCCTTAAAGAGCAAATATAAATCAAAATCAAAACTCTGACAACATGCACACCTTGAATATATGTACAAACAGCCGACAAAGTGATAACTTCCTAGCATCCTAGCATTCCAACTATAGGAGGAGTTATCTGAAATATCTATTTATCCATAATGGGACGGACGAACGGACGGTACGCCGATTGGAAGGAAGGACAGACAGAAGGACGGACGGACAGGGGTAACAAAATAAGCCCTCAACTTTCAGTTGCGAGGGTATAAAAGGAAAACAACTAAAAACACGAACCTTTTGGAGTCACCATGTATCCTCAACAACTGTTTAAGCGGCGATTGTATGATTTTTTCCACAACAATAGCCTTAAGAAGTTACCACGTATCCACAACAATTGTTTAAGTGGTGATTGTATGGTTATTTTTCAACAACAAGAGCCTTAAGAAGTTACAACGTATCCTCAACAACTGTTTAAGCGGTGATTGTAAAAAAACTATGGTCATTTTCCACAACAAGAGCCTTTAGAAGTTATCACGTATCCTAAACAACTTTTTAAGCGGTGATTGTAAAAAAACTATGGTCATTTTTCACAACAAGAGCCTTTAGAAGTTACCACTTATCCTAAACAACTTTTTAAGCGGTGTTTATATGATTTTTTTCAACAACAAGATCATTTAGAAGCTACCACGTATACCCGCAAACTGTTTAAGCGGTGTTTGTATGATTATTTTTCGAAACACGGACCTTTTGGAGTCACTACGTATCCTCAACAACTGTTTAAGCGATGATTATTATATGATTGTTTTCCACAACATATACCTTTTGATGTCACCACGTATCCGCAACAACTGTTTTTAAAAGTGGTGACTGTAATATTTCACTTAAAATCTTCCAAAAAGATTTGCTATCACTTTCAGAAAGGTTCCGAAGATCGTCTACAATCTTTTGCTGATATTTCTTGTAAGCAATGTTTAATGTGCTTTTATATTTTTTGATAGATTCAATCATTTTGTCGGCATTCTTTACAAAACTATTCCTCTTGCGTGATTTATGGAAACCCTTTCTATTTATTGCACATAAATCATTAAATGGGTTTAGAATCATCGTGTTTTTATTTTTGTCTCTCTTTTTAACTTTGCTGAAAGTTTCTATAGCTGCATTATGAAAATTTTGGGACTATTTTATCAACAATAACATCAATATCACTCTGACTTACTTCTTCACATGGTGACATATTTTCTATACTTACACTGTTACATGTATTAATATATCAGTCAATATATAACCTCATTATCTGTTTGAATACAATTTACAAATTCTGAACTATGATTTAAATTCCGTTTTACAAATGTTTGATTGGTATAATTTTTCTGGTGTAAGGGGTATGACTCGCATAACAACGAACGCAAATGTTCCCGTTTTCCGCTAGAGGCGTTTATTTACGTACCTCTCACCAAAAATCGTTCAATTTGCATCGAGTATGTGTTAGCAGTGAAGCTTGAAGTTCAAAACAAAGCGCACTGTGGCAATCAGAAAATAACCGTTCAAAGGAGTAGGTTCACTAACTAGTGAAAATGGCCCCATTCTAAACAATGTTTCTATTGTGACTAAATAGTTGTATATGATGTATGAAGCATGAAAACACATGAAATTAACAAATAAATCCATACATTTTCATTTTGGGGTAAATAATGAAAAAATCATTAAAAAACGCTGATTTCTGGAAAATAATTTTAATTTCTTAAATATTCAATTGCGATAATTGGTAGTTAGTTGAAATTAACACAAACTAACATGTCTTAGTATTCAGACTAAATTTTTGGACTTATTTGGGAATTTAACCTAATTTTTGGGAGAAAAGATGAAAAAATCCTAAAATATCACCAATTTTTTCCAACAAGGGAAATAAGTGAGAAGATAAAATTTAAAAATTAAATAGTCAACAACACTGATATCTTTGCATGTTCTTGCTCCAACGCCTTTATCATCATCGACCATCGAATTAACAATATAGATACAAAAAAAAATGCATGGATTCAAGAGTCTGTGACCATATTAGTTTGGTTTACGAGAACATCCACTCACTCGATGCAATGGAATATTATTTCTCAGTACATTTTGATAATCAAATAAATATTCCAAAATTTCATAATCTACATCAAGATTCAAAATATCTATAATATTGTCATAAAGGGCTTTTTATACATGTAGCTACCGTACGGTATGGGTTTTTCTAATTGTTGAAGAGAGTACGGTAGTATATAAGTGCCTACATCCACTTCATTTGAACATTGATGGATATTTGTCTTATTGTCAATCATACAACATATCCTTTTTTTCGTATTCATGCATCTTTCTGCGCTATATTCCTTTAGTTAGAATCAGCTCAATCTTCATACATCCTATGGAAACCCTCAAAATCTAAACATATTTATTCATATAGTCTTGGCTGTCAACAAATATCACACCCAATACAATGTTGTAGAAGACTTTAATGCATTTAAAATTGTTTTCATATAATTTCGACTTGAAGCTCTCAAAATTGCAAATTGCATTGATTTTAGAAGAAAATAGAATTTCTACAACAAATAAAAAAAAGCACAACAATTTGTACAAGATTTATTTCATTATTAATAAACAATTTGTTGTCAAATTATTTTCTACCATTTGTAACGGCGGTAAAGTAGGAGCATTGTTTACTTTCATCTGATTCTAGTACAGCTTCCTCCCAACACGGTTCCACTTCAATAATTTTACAACCGTCTGCAAGATCTCGAATCGATCGCCCAAACCTGAAATAACAGTTGTATTTAACAAAGTAACAACACATATATTTTTGTTACTCAGAATAGTGGACAGCATAATAAATTTTTGTATTTAGAATAGAGCTTTTACAATCTTAAAAATGAAATTTCATTTTGCAAATAAATGACCACGAAATGCACGTGATGTTGTGTTTTGGCATGTTGGTCTGCACCATATACTCTGTTGTCATGCGTATAACTAACACACGACGGGTGTCACATGTAGAGCAGGATCTGCTTACCCTTCCGGACCACCTGAGATCACCTTCTAGTTTTTGGTAGGGTTCGTGTTACTCAGTTTTTATTTTTCTATGTTGTTTCGTGTGTATTATAATTTATTTGTCTGTTTGTCTTTTTCATTTTAGCCATGGCGTTGTCAGCTTATTTCGATTTATGAGTTTGACTGTTCCTCTGGTAACTTTCGCCCCTGTTTTAGGTCTGAAGGGATTTTGATTGCTTAAACCGGACACAAATTTCTCGAAATAATTTTGAATTCGTAATTAGAATCATATTCAAAACAGCGTAGCTGTGGCCATTGATTGACGACCTTAAATTATCCCATTGCCTGGGACAGATTAGGTGAACGTGTGTCTGAAACAACAACTGCTCACTACTTACTTATTATTGAATTTAAACTGTAGGGTCACCAAAGGTTCTTAATACCTTTAATATTAAAATCATTCGAAAAATTAATCAGGAATAACTTTATGTTTTGATTTATATTATTGATATAAATCAAAACATCGTGTTATTCCTGATTAGTTTTTCTAATTCTTTATTTAGGTGTTGAGAACCTTTTGTGACCCCACAGTTTAAGTCTTTAACAAGTACATAGTGAGCAGCGGTCGTTACAGACAAACGTTCACATAATCTGCCCCAGTCAATGGGATAATCTAAGGTCGTCAATCAATGGCCACAGCTACACTGTTTTGAATATGATTCTATATTCAGAAGGATCTAGCATGAGATTTGCTGAGCTGAAATTTGAAATGCCACTTTCTTGAAAGACATCTTTAAAAAAAATATATATATTTTGACTTTTTGGGAAAGTAAAGATACTAAGAGTCTAGGTTCATTCATCTGCTTGCTTTAGATCAAAGCTTTCAAAATTTATGTGTTTGACTATAGAACTGATTGTGTTTTTTCGGGGAGTTTTCAATGTGAAATATAATCGAATGTTTCACTAATGAAAAATAATTCAGAAGTGTCAAGAGTTATAAATAACTAACCAGAAATATCTCAAGATGAATAGTATCATTACACACTTTTAGCAAAGGAAACAAATCTGTAAAAATCTTTGTTATATATGGAACACCTAGCTGGTATATGATTCTGACTTGGTAAAAAATATGAATAGTTAGAATTTTACTACTTCATAAAAAAAACCTGATACGGTAACAAATACGGTAACAAATTAGAGACGTCCGGAAAACTTCAAAATATTGATATTCAGTAATAAACAGAGAAACTGAGTTCTAACTATTTTTAAAAATTTATACGGTTGTTCATATATTTTTTTGAAAGAGTTATAAAACTTTTCAATGCGAGAAGTGACTAAAAATGTTTCCTTTGATAGAAATCAATACATGTTGGTCAATTTGATAAAAAAAGAAGTCATAACGATAAAAAAGAAGATGTGGTATGATTGCCAATGAGACAACCCTCCAAAATTACAGATCACCGTATGTCCTTTAACAATAAACAAAGCCTATACAGCATAGTCAGCTATAAAAGGCCCCGAAATGACAATGTAAAACAATTCAAACGGGAAAATTAACGGCCTAATTTATGTACAAACAAGAATGTGTCCTAAGTACACGGATGCCCCACTCCCACTATCATTTTCCATGTTCAATGGACCGTGAAATTGGATAAAAAATATAATTAGGCATTAAAATTAGAAAGATAATATCATAGAGAACATTTGTACTAAGTTTCAAGTTGATTGGACTTCAACTTCATCAAAAACTACCTTGACCAAAAACTTTAACCTGAAACATGCACTTTCATTTTCTATGTTCAGTGGACCGTGAAATTGGGGTCAAAAGTTTAATTTGGCTTTAAAATTAGAAAGATCATATCATAAGGAACATGTGTACTAAGTTTCAAGTTGATTGGACTTCAACTTCATCAAAAACTACCTTGACCAAAAACTTTAACCTGAAGCGGGACAGACGGACGAACGAACGAACAGACGGACGGACGAACGAACGAACGGACGCACAGACCAGAAAACATAATCCCCCTCTACTATCGTAGGTGGGGCATAAAAATGAAAAATAATAGTCTAAAAACTCGGGATCACATACTAGTAATATTTGTTGGTATTTATGCAGATGCATATATGACGAGTCAGGTTATTGCATTGTATCAATGGTCAAGATCATAGTCTTACCCGCAACAGGAAATCTCTCCGCCACTACAGCTACATGTTTCACACTGATGTGCACCAGGGAACGTGGAGCCATCATTGACTATTTCCCCATTGAAAATGCAATCTGAAATATACAATAGCATCCATTAATCACACATATCATCATCATAGAAAAAAAGAAAAAAAAAAACACAACACATACACAAATGTACGAAGCCCCTTAAGTGCCAAAGATGAAATTTAGAATATTTGTGCGCGAGACTTTAAATCTTGTGCGCACAACTTTAAATCTTGTGCGCACAACTTTAAAACTTGTGCGCACAACTTTAAATCTTGAGCGCACAACTTTTAAACTTGTGCGCACAATTTTTAATCTTGACTGTGCGCACAACTTTTTTAAACTTGTGCGCACAACTTTAAATCTTTTATGGTTCAATTGCACTAGACTGAGTTATATATGAAGAAGCAATGTTTGGTAAGGTAAAACCGGATATAACGGATATCTTTTTAGTACCGGACTCCATGTGAGATTGCAGCTTTGTTTTGTGCCTTGGAAAACTTTGCAGAGATCGACAAAATAAACCTTGCAGATTTTCTTGATAGCCACTCTAGTAAAAAGTGGGAAAACCTGATAATTTCAACCTATTAATCATTAAGGAAATTTCACATTAAGAACGTTCAGCAACCAAAGTACATTGTTCGGACTTGGGAACCATAATCAATCCAACGAAATAACAACAGCTTTACAATACGTAACAACCAACTGTTAAGAACGTTTTGGGAAGCCTTATCTTTCTTGAAAACCTTTCTTCTGCTGATAGAGATGCCATGCAGTACTTGAGAAAATATATCAAAGAAATAGTCTAGGCCAAATTAAAATTGTTTTTATGCTTTTGTACAGCGTCTGACTTAATGTTAAAAGACCTGGCAGATATTCCACTCAGTTTGTTTTACGAGATGGTCTGGGTCATGTGGGAAACGTTTGGAAGGGAAACTTTTGGAAGTAACAAAGAGCAACGAAAATTATCCCTCATTTAGAACAGAATTTAACGGTTTCTTATCGATGATATTTGGGTAATGAACATCATTTAATTACCAAATTGAAGTCTTGATAGATACATTTACATGTATGTTTGCATATCAAACCGTATTTTTTATTTTTGTTAATTGATGTTGATCATAATTGACTCTTTTTATTCATAGCCTAGTTAACTTGTACCAGAAACGCGTACAAAACGTAGAACTGTTAAATTCATTATGTGAAGAAAATCATTAAAAAAAACTACCCTCAACTTTTATATCTTGCACACATATTTCCCAAATGTCTATACTGATGCTACGCTCCGTACAAATGAAACAAACACAATTAAAAAAACATATAAATTATTATCTTACAAACAAGAGTTACGTTCATGAAGAGTAACATTAGTTATCCACTTTTAACCAAATAACACTTGATCAAGATCACCTGTGTCGTGAGTTTCAAAATGGCTCAAATATCTGTATGCCAAAAGAAATGAGTAATAAAACACTCCTTGGAGCCATGATCTATTCATGAATGTCGCCCTTACGCTACACTATTCCCAAACGAACCCATCCCTTTGTAATTTATAAATTGATATAATATTTGTATATAATAGATTCCAGTTTGAATGGTTTTACACTAGTAATTTTTGGGGCCCATTATAGCTTGCTGTTCGGTGTGAGCCAAGGCTCCGTGTTGAATTAAGGCCGTACGTGTACCTTAACCTATAATTAAAAGGTTTACTTTAATAAATTTTTGCTTAGATGGAGAGTTGTCTGTTTGGCACTCATACTACATCTTCCTATCTCTCCCTCTATATTATTAGTTACATAGTGTGCTATAGTGACTTCGCTCTCACCCCATGCATATAGAATTTACTGACCCTATATATACCGTATTACGTCACTAGCACACTATGTAACGAATTTATCTTACCGACTATCTTAACGTGTGAAATTAAGACTAGTGATTCTCAAAATGAGCAAGTCTTCAATTCTGTTAGCACTAAGAAAATACTTACATTGATCCTACAAAAACAGATGCCAACAATAACGACTTGTAAGGTTTAAATGTGTTTTATGAATTTGTTTCAATCTTAATCATCAATTTCTTCGTCTGTTGGAACTTTAAAGATTTTTTCTCAGTACCGTTTTGTTTTTTATAAAGTGACATAACACCATTACTAACCGTGTATGAAATAAGCCCCGCCCCCTTCTTACCTAATAAGGAATATAAAGGGACGTAACTCCACTACTAACCGTGTATGAGATAAGCCCCGCTTCCCTACTAACCTAATATCAAATATACACGGTTTGCACGCGGACGCTTTTAACCAATCATATTCCTTGAAATGTATAGGAGGTAAGATAAATAAATATATATAGCTTAACCAAAATGTGTATATTCATGTTCCATTTAATCCACGAATATTCTATGTATGATTGGTTCGATTAAATCGAATTGATTAAAAGGAATTTATATGTTTTAAATCAATACTGGCTTGGTCTGCTAACAAACATACAGCATACATACATACATACATACATGCAAGCTATTTTTAAAGTGTAATAAAAATGATTCTGAAATTAGCGAGAGAACTGACCAACTTCAAAAACCCAATGTTTTTTTTTGGTTTAAAAAAAAAATCATGAATACAAAAATGCCATAACAAAGACAACTAAATATAAATGTTTTACCTGTTGGTTTTATCACTTGGCAACTACAGTGAATGTATGCTACCAGACAAGCCAAAAGAATACATATGTTTCCTGTCTTCATCCTCGGAGTCGGTTTGTTCCTTAAACGTAGAAGATATAGAGTAACTGACGCCAGAAGAACAAAAGCCCGGTATACTATAAACTGGTCCGGCTTTCCATCTATAGCTTCGCGTCAGTGTAGCGATATTAGTAATTGAACACAAAAGGGGTCCAGTTTAGGTATACTAGTACAAGTATACAAAGAGAAATAAAATTAATAAATTAATACATTTCTTTCATTAGAAATTAACCATTAAAATTTAAGTGGCATAATTTTGAACGTCAAAACGTAAAAACCAAATGTCCTGTGGCCAGATTCCCACACTGTTATCCTATTGATAATGACAATTTACGTTAATCAAGATCTAATTGTACTATTAAATGTTGGCTACCAAAAATTATGATTAAATAACGTGAATTCGAAGCGACCTTTTGTCATATTGACAATAAAAAATGTTGCTAACGAGCAAACAGGTTATCTTTATTTAATGTGAAAATCATCATAAAGGCTTTTTAAAAAGGTATTATAATCTTGTCAAGATGGTGTTCCTTTGTAATTCACCTATCATTTTAGGTAAAATACGGGCGACTTGTGGTATATGGCTTAATTAACTGCTTACTTCAAATGCTATAGAGCATGTATGTTTTTCGGGGGAATTAGAAATTAATTCTGTATCAGATCCAATGGCTTAACGTAAAGTTATTTTTTGGGGGGGGGGGGGGGGGGGGGGGGGTTAAAATACAACCGAAAGCAAAAACTGAACAAGAAATAACTACAATATAGAGACAACCATTTATTAGTTTTCTTAATTTAATTATTCCCTATTTTTAATATCGGGGCTTTTTGAAGCCGACCATACGGTTTATGTTTTTTTCTCATTGTTGAAGGCCGTAGTGGTTGCCTATATTTACTTACATCTGCTTCATTTGAACTTGGGTATACAGTTGTCTCATTGGCAATCATACCACATCTCCATATTTTTCATAATAAGAAAAAACAAATAATTATAGAATTTTATTGTTCGGCTCACCCCTGTTCAATGACAACCAACGATGAGTCAAATAGGTATGAAGAAACCGGAGTACTTTTCGAGGCGTGTTTAGGGGACATCGGTGGCAGAGTGGTTTTAATGAATTTGTTAGTGTTCAAATCCTGCACATGGCAGGTATGTTCGACTCCAATCTTAAGGTGGTATGGGTGTGTTTCGCCATCTTGGTTTGTAAAAAAAACCAGAGAATCTTAGGTCAAAATTTTAATTTGATGCAGAGATGCAGATAACTAATGTGAATTTGCATTTAAAAGAACAAATTATCATTTTTAATTTAGACTCGCATACCACCTTAATTGACCGTAGGGTTGTCAGTTTTACTATAGCTACCGGAAGTGCTAGCGCTATGGTCCTCTCCGAGCACTTTGGTTTCTCAACAAGTAAAAAACTGACAACGAAGAAAAAACACAATAATTCTGAAAGTGGCGTTAAACACATATCCATCAATCAATCAATCGAGACGTGTCTTAGATCATATATGACATCAACATAATCACGCCCAATCAAATCAAATTTTTCTTTTAGGGTGAAACGTTTATGTTATAGTTATTTACCAAGCAAGTCGGTATATGGGATTTAATCTGCACAGCTCGAGTGACCCTGCTTAACCCGAACGACGTAGGAGTTCGGGTTATTGGGTTATCTCGTGCTGTGCAGATTAAATTACATATACCGATTTGATTGGCCAATAACTGTTTTAACACATGACGCAATCAATTTATGTGAACGTTATAGAAATGTGGACGTTATTCCGCAATCCACGGATCATAGGAAAGTTTCTTAAAGGGTAAAGAAAGGGGGAAATACGACTTTGGCAAGTTTTAAATTAATATTTTTTTATATTAATACTTATTCTAAAATTGCTATTTAATGGTATATTTTTTTTATCGTTTCCGTTAAATTTATTCCTAATTTTTATTTGATTGGTGACGATTAACATGATTAAGACTTTGACAAATTGTGTACTTTCAAATCGGTGTATGAAAAAAAATCATATATTAAACTGAAAGAGTTATTGAGTTTAGATTATTTACTTTTGAATTTCTTTCTCTCAATGATATGCTTAGAGAAAAAAAAAGAACCGAGGAAGATGTAATATTACCTAAATTTAACATGTTAAATAAACAGAAAATACGTTTCTCTTTTAAAACTTTTTACTCCCCGCACCCCCCCCCCCCCCCCCCCCCCCCCCCCATTTCTTTTTATCTACTGCATTACTTTTTTTTTTTTAAACACGTCCAGCTTAATGAAGTCTGATTGATCTCCAGCTAATCCCCTGTTTTAAAACAAACTTAAATATGATCCTCATTAAATTCGATCCAAAAATAGTCACTTTATAGGAATAGATATATATACATATAAAAGTTGTTATAAATTCCCTTGAGTCTAAAACTAATCCAAATGAGATTTCTTTTATTCGGATATTCTTAGATACATTTCTTTTTTTTTTGGCAGAAATTACCAAAAATTATCAACTTTGTCGTAATTTCAAGGCAGATGGCGGATTCGGGGGTGGGGGCGAACAGGTCGTTAACCCTTGGATTGAACAAAGTATCGTGTTTTAGCTTAAAATCGTCAATATTGTCTTAATGGTGTGTTCTCATTTCGCCTTAGCTGTGAATTCCAGGTAAAAAAGGTAAAATATATACTAAGGCCAGATGGGAATTGAACTAAGGCGAAATGTGAATTTAGATAAAAGTATTAAATAAACAAATTAAACCTCTGTGTTTGTATAGCAATTTGAACAACATGTAATTAGGGAATTGTTTCTCTTGAATTATTATTTTTAATAAAAGTGACCATTTTTATGATTTCAAAAGTTGTGAAATCAGGAAAAATCTACAATAAAAAAAATGTAGTTGGAAAGTTGCTTCTCTTGAAATATTGTTTGTTTCATATTTAATAAAAGTTGCAACTTTTTTTAATTCATGCAGTTAGCAAAATCAAAAATAATTTAATTATCCTTTACATTATGCAACACAAAAAGTTTGATAGGAAAAAAAACCCACATATTTTCACACAGACTTGTTTAATTACATAACAGCAACTTTAAAAAAAATAAATATTAAAAAATCCTCAAAACTGTGCTAATTATATATAAAAAGCAAGATCCATGGTATTCAATGACTTGACTTCTTCAAGATTTGAACAAATTATATTTAATTACCAATGATTAGTTTATCATGAGATGCACAGACCATTGAGACTTCACAAAAACTGCCTTCATTCGAAAGCAGGAGATCAGCACTCTACCAGACCAAACTGAAATCACGTTTACCAAATACTTACCCAAGAATACACACCTTGGAAAACGCACCACAGACTAATGCCTGCACCAAGTTAACGTATAATTGTGATACGAAGAGAGGGCAGATACCCACAACCAACCTGGAACCACCACCAGACAAAAGGACCCAGGACAAATAAGCATTTAGAGGGCTGGCATAATAAGCTCAAAAAGAGAGCCAAAACAGCACATCCAAACATATTTTAAATTATCAATGTGTTCAAGAAAGTGCAAGCAGCTTACGAGGCAAAGAAAGTACAGTGTGCAGCAGGTGGCAAGATGAGAGGAAAAGCAAAGAAGTATAGATAAATAGAAGAAAGATTCACAACTTTAAAAGAAACTCACACAATGTATTCAGTATGGTGATGCAGCATCTTACATCCTCAAAAAACTTGGAAACTAAATTAACCTTGAACATTCAAATGTGTATATCAGTGCCTTGTACTTGTATGATATTTGTCTTTATTTATTCATTAAAATATGAAATGTTCATATCATCTCATAATATATATTCATAATGGTCATCTCTAATAAGACTTTATTTACAAAATATAACACATGAGTAAAAAAAAAACACTTTCAGAAAAAAAAGAGCAACTATAATCAAAGTACTGAAGTACTGAACATCAGAGGACCTCAAGTTGTGTTGAATTATTGATAAATGACAGGTGTTTATATTATACCTACCAGACAGATATGTTCACCATACAATATAGTACAAATATTAAATATAATATGCTATCATATCTGAGATACTGACTTGAACTAGGAAACTTAACTTTGTGAATTATCAATGATTACTTGGTCAAATGAGAACTGTTAGATTGGCATTATGACCATATAGTTGCACACATACAAAAATCGTTAGCGTATAACTTATAATAGAGAATCAACATAGCAAACAATTTTTCGAGTAGCTATATAGTCACTCACTGAACTATGAAAAAGAGGTTCAAGACAATCATATCAAAACAGATAAATTGTAATATTGTGGCTAATTAAAAAATAAAGTGGGGAAAAATATATTGTTTTGGCGAAAGAGGTGGCGAAAAAAATAATTGACCCAGGGGAAACTTTGGGGCTAAAGATACCAGATGAACAGCAAACTCATAAATGGAAAATAAACTTACAATTCCATGACTAAAACTGAAAAAGACATGCATACAAATAAAAGTACACTAGAAACAACATAGAAAACTAAAGACTGAGCAACACGAACCCCACCAAAACAGGTGATCTCAGTGCTCTGGATGGGTAAGCAGATCCTGCTCTACAAATGGCATTAATTAACAATGTTTGTACATGTAGTATCCAGGTCTTTTTTCTGAAACATTTAGCTTTTGGATCAATTGCTAATTAAATGGATGTTAACACAGCAAGATTACTATCCCTTATTCTAGATTTTTGTTGCAGTCAACACAAACTCTTTAAATGTTCATAAATAGCTTCACTGAGTTACATTTGTATCTTGGTTTTATTGTAACACAGTCAATCATTTATCCATTATATTTTTTTTTTAAATTAGCAGCTATACATGTACATTGTAGGTTCTGTTTTCTAATTAGGTCTTTCCACCTTTCCGTGGAAAGACCTATTGATTTTGTTCTGATTATTATTTTTTTTTTCTTCCGCCTAATTTTTTTTCTTGCGTAATTTTGTTGTTTCAAAAGATGTCGCTTAGATATTTGGAATATGATATCGTATAGTTTATACGCTTTAAAACTGACAACCGCGCAGTAAGAGTTATCTCCCCAAACACTGTTTTTCTTGTGGCCACTACTCCTTCGCAACCGTAAAAGATTACGACAAATTTATTTTACCAAATTGCTCGTTACATCTTCAGGATTCGGAGTTTAGTTTTAACCGAAGCTATCCTGATACTCCATATGAGAGTTATTCCCCCTTATGTATTTGATATAAGTGATTTGCATTTCTAACTGGTAAACCATAAGTGATAGAGACCTAGGGTCTTTTAATTTGAGATCCTTGGTCCAAAAAAAATGAAAATTAGGTCAAGGTCAAGGGTCAAGGTCATATTCTAAATTTTTTATTTTGGCTTATTTTTACTTATTTTCAAAACCTTATAACATATCTACATCTTATTTTCACTAAATTGTTAGTTGCGACATGCCGTTACTTATAAATTTTGGTTGAAAGGGTGCATAAACAATAAATAGGAGTTTTTGCCCATCTTATATTTAGAATTATGCGTAAAGTCATATAACTCATTAACCATACATAATAAAGACCTAGGGTCTTTTGATTTGAGATCCTTGGTTTATGACCTTGAAATTGAGGTCAAGGTCATAGGTAATTTGCACGTTCTAGATTTTGACCTTTGCTTTAAATTCATATTTATATATTATAAAGCCATAGGAACTGACATTTTAGATTGATTTTTAATATTTTGATAATAAAATAGATCTTCACTTGTGGAAAGACCTTCAATTGTTCTTTGAACAATTGGTTTTTAATTATTAAATGGTTCATTGTAAATATTACAATGTATTATATGTAGATAGCCATTTGCTTATGATGGTATTTTTGTTAATTGAATATCACAACATTTGGATAGTTTTTCAACTGTTAGTTTTTTTTTACTTTGTTCTGGATTTAATACTTTGGATACCACTGGTTTAGCAATGAGAACATTTTGCACTATACATATAGAACACAACTACCATATGAATGTGTCGGTCCTTTGTAAGAAACCTGTAAAACAGGCCTTGTAATTTTTTGGTGTATATCTTGATTTCCCGATTGTACATTGATGTGGCCATTAGTTTTCTTGTATATATTGTTTAACATTTGACATTTCATGGCTATTTCTAACTGATTTATGTATAGTTTTTTTCTGATTGTAAAAATGTTGTATGGTTATAAGCTTTATTTCTTTTTCATCATTTTGTCTAGAGCTGGTGTCTGATTTATACCAATCATACCTCCCTTTTCTTTTTTTATGAATAATGACAACAGTTTGGTTTTAATTTTCATTTATGTATGTACATGTAACAATATAAAACAGTATATATACATGTATAATCTCATTCCATCATTAATATTGGTCATTGTCGGTATATATTTATCTTTAAGTTTAACAATGTACTGTGAAAGAGCTATCTTCTAACAGATACTTAGTATATAATGGTTATTGTGAAACCACTGATTCAAAGGACCAGTTTCACTTATTGCCCAAAATTGCCTAAACTATAAAACTCCAAAAAGTTCTCAATTTGGTTCGTAATTTGTTTCTATTTCAAAAGTCTTAACACTCAATAAATCAGTTCTTTTCATAAAAGTACATTTTATGTTCCAAATTTGTCAAAATGTGATGATTTTGGGCAATTTTCAGACCTGAAAGCTTTAAGCCTTTAGGAATAAAGATTTGGCCGCTACCTACATGTACCATCCAAAATGTTTCGTAACCAAAAGAATCCAAATCTGATATATACATGTATAATTCATCAATATAAAAACGTTTTAGATCTTGGATGGCAGCCAAGTTTAATTATGCCAAAAACAATTAAAGTTTTACCATAGTTATCTGTGGTATAATTTTCACAATTATTCAATGGTTTTGTTGTGTCTGATTTTCGAATAGAAAAATAAAGATGGCAAGACCTGAACGATGCCGCCTAATTTTTTTAAGTAACATATATGAACAACAGAGTCAGTGTGGGGCCACTAAGCTAAACTGCCCGCTTTGCACCAGCCAATATAAATGAATGCCTAGGGTGGGAATCGAACCCACATACACCAACTCTGTTGTCCCTATATTTTTTAAAAAAATGAACAAAAAATTGTCAAGAACAAATTTAAAAATATAGCGCTCATAGGTTTGTCTCAATAAAGATTTGCTTAGTTTGCTCATGCAGTATCCCAATATTGCTCTCAATAGTATAAATAGGCTCATGTGTGCTCAAATAACCATTTAGATTAGTCTCAATATTGATATATATCTAACTCAATTGAGTAGATCTAGCTCAAATTTTACTCAACATATAACTGATCATATTTGCTCAATTTAAGATCTCATGGGTGCTCATAGATAAAGTTAACTGATTGTATTTCTCATAGATATAACTAATCATATTTGCTCAATTCAAGTTCTCATATGCACATATGCATGTATGTGTGAACAAATGTCTAATATAAGTTACTAAAATTTGACATGGATATGGTTACACATTTAAATTAAATAATGCTGTAGAGAATGATAAGCACAAGTATGTCATCAAATTATCATATAATTTTGGCGATGCATGTCATATATGGTCAAAATAATACAATACTACAAGCTAAGAAAGACTTAAAAAACAGGACAGTTAATCTATATTTATATCTCCAAAACTGTAAGGTTTCTCCCAATATATCTATAGTAATTCAGTAAATGTGATTAACCCAAATTCTGACATTTCAGTGTAAAGTAAGACTCTTGATTTTACGAGCAAGAGTCTTTATACACTCAAAAAGAGTCCAACTCTATAGGAAGAAGAAAAAGTCTTCTCTGAATATTCATACCTGCCACCTTTTCAAAATGCCCATGGGGGTTTTGCGTGCAAGATGGCTGTCATAGTCCTAAAAAACCTTCAAGTGGGCCTGCATATACATTTTAATGTTGTTTTTTGGCTTCTTGATACTTTTATGAGCCTAAAGTCATTATAAAAGTAATTGTTTTGTTTAAATTGTGGACAAAATTGCTCTTTCAAAATTTCAATTTGGGAGCCTCCATGGGGGAAATCCCCCGCAAATAGTGACAGTTGGCAGGTATGAATATTATATAAACAATAAATCCCAATAAATTCAACCAATAATTATATATTAGAATTACTTACATAGACATAGTCAAAGTCATTACAAATTCCGCGTATTTTCCAGTCAAGGGGACATATTCACATATACTAATGCAACAAACTAAGTCGGAGAAGGAGCGAAAATCCGAAACAGTATCTTAAAAAACAGAAAATAGTTCCGTGTGTGTGTCCAAGTGATCAATCTACTTGTTATTTACGAAGAAAAGAAATTTAACTCAAAAAATTGTTGAGATCTTTATAAAAACAAATTGTTGTTATAAAAAATACACAAATAGTAACCTTATCTTTAAAGGCCTTGCAGGTTCTTGTTACTCCTACCCAATCTGCTGGTATTTTCAAAATGGCTGCGGGGGACGTGACCTGATAATTTATTTTAATATTATGACAGATTAAATTTTCCTGGTTTTGCTACGTTAATATTATAGACAAATATATGCTACAAACGGTTTAAAAAGGTTACTCCAAATCAAATAATTGAAATATAATTACCTTTCTGTGTATTACCTTAATACATCCTGTTGGAAAGATGCGTGGTTCCGTCTTCAGGTGAATCCTCCTTCCTCGGCTGTTTCGGCGCTGTCCACTACAACCTCCAGAGGTGCGCCGACTGGGGTGATCAAGTCCCAGCCCGAAACCACTTGGCTATCCATCCCTGCCTCTACACTTTACTGCTTCCACTGTTCTGACCTTTTCCTCCATAACCACATTGATGCTGTCTCTGCCTCTTTACACAAGTTCCCTATCAGTTTACTTCTTTCCCCTCCAACAATACCAAGTGCTCTCAATGCTCGCCACATAGACTGTCCAACAAACCCTCTGCTTCCCACTTCCACTGGAAATAACCAACCCCGCCATCCATTGTCTCTACATTCTGCAAGTAGATATTGGTACTTCAGTCTCTTTCTTTCGTAGGCATCTTCTATTCTTTCTTCCCATGGTACAGTTAGTTCCAGCAGGATTGCCTGTTTTGTTGAGGCGGACCAAATGACGATGTCAGGTCTCTGGTTTGTTACTTCAATCTGTGGAGGGAATTGTAACTTCTGTTTAAGATCTACCAACATTTGCCAATCAGTTGCTGTTACCAATAAACCACTTCCTTCCACCTTCTTCTTCTGACCTTTCTCTCCTTCCTTAACAAAATTGACAAAAGTAAGTCCTTCCTGTTTTTCCTTGGCTTCCTGATGTTTCTCTCTAGGGTGTCTGCTAGTGTCCCTAATACCTTGTCGTGTCGCCATGTATACCTCCCGTCTTTCAAAGCACTCGAGCATGATGATAATGTGTGCTCCAAGTTTGCTGGCTTACCACAAAGAACACACTTTGGGTCGTCTATCAATCCCCATGTTGCTAGATTTGTTGGGCTTGGCAATACATCATATACTGACTTCAGCTTAAATTGCAACCTATGTGGCTCCATCTTCCAGATCTCATTCCATCCTAACTTCTGCTGTCTTGCTCCCTCCCAGTTTAACCAGCTTCCCTGTTTCTTCATACTCACTGCCTTTACCATTCTACTTTCTTCTTCCATTGATCGTACCTCTTTCTGTACCAGATGTCTTTTTTCTTCCACTGTTGCTGTTCTCCATTTTGCTGTAGGTGTAACATCCAGCCCCTGTCTTCCAACTGCAACTCTGCCCACTATCTCACTGTGTTTTAATCGTGACTCAGCATCTTCTATCGTCTTCTTTGTTGACCACTTCCTTCCAGTTCTTATTTCTACTTTTGCTGATCGTACTTTCTCATCCCTGCTGTTTTTTAACGTCAGATGTTGTCTAACCTTGGTCACCTTGAATTCCTCAGTGATTGACTTGAGTGGTAGCTGTAACTTGGTTCCTAAACTGTATAGGCCCACACTGCTGAAACTGCGTGGTACTCCAAGCCATCTACGTAAGTAACTGTTTGATATTCTTTCCATTCCCTCTACCGTTGTCATTGGTACATCATACACAAGAAGTGGCCACAGCAGCCGAGGCAATATCCCATGCTGGTAAATCCATGCCTTGTACTTTCCTGGTAGTCCACTCTTATCTACTGTCTTTAACCAGTCGTCCAACTGCTTATATGTATCTTCCACATTCAACTTATCTGACAAGGTGTTGTTGAACCATTTTCCGAGACACTTAACTGGCTTCTCTGAGACTGTTGGTATTATTTCGTCTCCTATTTTGAACCTTTCCTCCTTGACTTTACCATTCTTCACTACCAAACTTCTGGATTTGCTAGGCTTCACTCTCATTCTTGCCCAGGTGATCATCTTATCAAGCTCTTGTAGTGTCCACCTGGCTTCGATAACTGTCTTTGTGCTTATTGTCATATCATCCATGAATGCTCTTCCTGGTGGTTGCCGTACTCCTGACTTCATCCATGGACCTCTGCTCTTCTTCTCTACTGACTTCACAATCATATTCATTGCTGCGGAGAAAAGGATGACAGATATCGTGCATCCTGTCACTATTCCCACTTCTAAACGTTGCCATGATGTTGTAAAATCCCCAACGGTAAATCTCAGCTGCAGATGGTTGAAGTACTCTTTTATCAGCTCTCTTACACCGTCAGGTACATGGTATCTCTCCAGCATCAACTCAACTAACTTGTGTGGTACTGTCCCATATGCATTCGCTAAATCCAGCCAGACAACTGCGAGCTCTCCCTTTGAATCTTTCGCTTCTCGGATTATCTGTGATAATACGCTTGTGTGTTCAATGCAGCCTGATACACCTGGTACCCCTCCTTTCTGTACTGCAATGTCAATGTACTCGTTGCTCAGCATGTAGTTTGTCATCCTTTTAGCAAGAATAGCAAGAAATATCTTTCCTTCTACATTTAACAGTGAGATGGTTCTAAACTGTTTTAATGTTTCTGACTTCTCTTCCTTTGGTATAAAGCACCCTTCTGCCTTGTGCCAACTCTCTGCTAGTCGACCTCTTCTCCAGATGACTCTTATTAACTTCCATAGACGTCTTGTAATTCTCTGACAGTTCTTGTATACCTTATATGGTACTCCATTTGGACCTGGTGCTGATGCTGCCCTTCCTTTCTTGATAACATCTACTACCTCTTTCAACTTTGGTGGTGATTCATCAAAAACCTGCTCTGGATCCTCCGGGCGTATAAGTTGTTCTATATCTGGAAGTTCGTCTTCCCTTTTTGGATCACTGTGCATTTCTCTTAAATATTCTTCTACTTCCTCTTTACTAGCTTTTAGTTGTCCTGATCCTTTCTTCCCCAACAATCTTGATGTAAATTGGAAAGGATCTGATGTAAATTGAGCTCTTGCTTTCTCTCTCTTTTTCCTCCTTTTCCTAGTTCTCTCTGCTCTCCTTGTGATCTTGAGTTTCTTCCTGATGGTGTCCCTCAGCTCAGATAATGCTGGTTTTTCATCCTCTGATGCCTGATTATATCTTTTCTTAAGTTGCCTTAGGTCTTTCCTCATCTTTGCTATTTTGGATTCTCTTCTGTTCTTTTGACCCTCTCGCCTCACCACCTCTTTCTCATCTGCACCAAATCTGTCCATACCTATGTTGTAAATAAATGATGTCATTGATTCTATCTTCCTGTCTATGTTACCTGCCAATGTTGTGTTCAAAATTGCATCCACATCCTCATCAAACTGTTGCCATTCACTTTTACTTTTATTGTTGGGCCATTTTACTTTCTTTCTTCTTATGTTCTCACTTGTGTCTGGTGTTCTTTTTGTCTCTTGTGGCTGTCTGTTGTTGTCTAAGCCCTCCTTTTCCTGTTGATTCCCCTCTACCATGCTGTCCTCCTCATTGTACAACACATGGAGGCTGTGGTCGCTGTGGTTTGTATCCTGAACCACCTCCTCCTCCGTCTCACCAGGTTGCCCTGTGCGTTGTGTTATGCTCTGATTTGGCTTGCATTTCATCTTTCCCATATGTATCTTCAGACCTCGTTGGTTCTTGCAAACTTTCCCACAGATGCATACATTTCCGTTGTTCAAATTCGTAGTCGTTGTTCGTTCCTGTGTCGTTTCCGGTGTTACCAATCCTGTAGGTTGCTCATCCTCCCCCGCTCTCGCACAACCTTGGGGGTGTCTATTTATATATCGTTCCATAGCTAGATGTAAGTGGGTTCTTCCTCACAGAAGATGTGCTTCGGCCTGCCAAGCCTCTGCACCCCTTGATCCCAGTCTCTCCTGAAAGTCTCCTGTCTCTCCAGGTTGTCACTGTTCTGTTCTCAGTTGTCATCCAGACTTTCCTGGCTGTCACTGGTTTCCCAGGTTAAATTACCTTAATACATCCTGTTGGAAAGATGCGTGGTTCCGTCTTCAGGTGAATCCTCCTTCCTCGGCTGTTTCGGCGCTGTCCACTACAACCTCCAGAGGTGCGCCGACTGGGGTGATCAAGTCCCAGCCCGAAACCACTTGGCTATCCATCCCTGCCTCTACACTTTACTGCTTCCACTGTTCTGACCTTTTCCTCCATAACCACATTGATGCTGTCTCTGCCTCTTTACACAAGTTCCCTATCAGTTTACTTCTTTCCCCTCCAACAATACCAAGTGCTCTCAATGCTTAAATGTGTGAATTGATTTCCTCTCGATTTTCTACACACTCGCTCTTGCCCTCTTGCGCACTCGTGGTATTCATCCGCAACAACAATTTTTTTATATTGAAGATCGTTTGATTAAAATACAAATATTTCTAACGACAAAACATTTTCATATTATAAATTTTGCATTAAGAAAAATTAAAAAAAACTGAGTATCCATTGAAAACATGAATTTAAAAGAAGTGATACGGAATTTTATTCTGCACTATATAGGTCCGCGGGTCTATAATGTCGGTTATTATTCCAAAACTAATTATATATGCATCTCTTTGATCTTTGCGCGAATTGAAAAGTAGGCGATGGCAATACACCCGAGGCCCCTCAGGGGCCTCTGATGTAAAAAGTGGGACACCAAAAATTAAAAAAAATATCTTTCCTTTAAAAAGTATTTCATGGTAGAATTTGACATCAAAATAACAAATATCAACTAATTGCAATACAAAAAACTGGGATTACTTTTATATATAAATTTTGACAGCTAAGTCTTAATGAAGTCACGTTTTTCAAACATTTGATAATTAGACTAAAACAACATAAGGGATTAAGGGGTCCTCATAAGGACTGGCATCGTGATAATTACCTGTAATTCACCTATATCAGGTCTTAACTAAAATATTGTAAAAAGGAATATTGTTAAAAAATATTTATATCAAAATATTTTCATTCGCCGTATTTGAGTTACAAAATTAAAAAGGTTATTCAAAAAAAAAACCTTAAATAAACAAGGAAAATTCTCATCAAACTGAAAATTTCATAAAAAAAATTATGAAGATATAATCTCGAAATTATTTTTTTTAAAAGATTTTTTTTTTATTAAAAGTAACATGAAAAATCGAAATGTTCACTGACTGTACCTCATTTTAGTAATTTATTCTATTACTTGATATATTTTTGTATTTGTGTTTCATGTAGATGTTAAAATCTAAAACGATGCAAAACAGCCAAGTTTTATTTATGCAAAAAGTCATCAAAAGTTATTGTCTTCTAGTGCGAAGAACCATATCGTTCTGTCTGTATATCACTAGAGCCGAAGCCAGTTTTCGTGGTATGCTGTCTTAGCAGATGAAAAGTAAAAACACAAAAATACTGAACTCCGAGCATAAATAGTCAGTCGTATATCTGTCCACTTTTTCCACGAAAACGGATCTGATACAAATTGGGTACATCACGTCGCGTCGTGATCTATATAGTGTTTAACTGTGGGAACTGGCTTGGTTTAAAAGCAAAACATTGCTTCCGGTCGTACGGTTACGGATACTAGATGTGTAGTGATTTAGATTATTTGTTGCTTGTTTATGTATGTTTTTGTACAGTTCTTTTATTGTTCTGTTGCACCAATGTCTCAAAATAAGGGGGAGTGTTGGAGTCTGTAATTCGGTGATTGTCATTGCTGTGTAATATATTCGTTTTTCGTTCATTATATTGTACATAAATTAGGCCGTTAGTTTTCTCGTTTGAATTGTTAAACATTTGTTTTCTCGGGTCCTTTTAAAGCTGGCTATGCGGTGTCTTAATGAAGTCACGTTTTTCCAACATTTGATAATTAGACTAAAACAACATAAGGGATTAACGGGTCCTCATAAGGACTGGCATCGTGATAATTACCTGTAATTCACCTATCTCAGGTCTTAACTAAAATATTGTAAAAAGGAATATTGTTAAAAAATATTTATATCAAAACATTTTCATCCGCCGTATTTGAGTTACAAAATTAAAAAGGTTATTCAACAAAAAAATCCTTAAATAAACAAGGAAAATTCTCATTCAACTGAAAATTTCATAAAAAAAATTATGAAGATATAATCTCGAAATTATTTTAAAAAAAAAATTTTTTTTGGATTAAAAGTAACATGAAAAATCGAAATGTTCACTGACTGTACCTCATTTTAGTAATTTATTCTATAATTACTTGATATATTTTTGTATTTGTGTTTCATGTAGATGTTAAAATCTAAACCGATGCAAAACAGCCAAGTTTTATTTATGCAAAAAGTCATCAAAAGTTATTGTCTTCTAGTGCGAAGAACCATATCGTTCTGTCTGTATATCACTAGAGCCGAAGCCAGTTTTCGTGGTATGCTGTCTTAGCAGATGAAAAGTAAAAACACAAAAATACTGAACTCCGAGCATAAATAGTCAGTCGTATATCTGTCCACTTTTTCCACGAAAACGGATCTGATACAAATTGGGTACATCACGTCGCGTCGTGATCTATATAGTGTTTAACTGTGGGAACTGGCTTGGTTTAAAAGCAAAACATTGCTTCCGGTCGTACGGTTACGGATACTAGATGTGTAGTGATTTAGATTATTTGTTGCTTGTTTATGTATGTTTTTGTACAGTTCTTTTATTGTTCTGTTGCACCAATGTCTCAAAATAAGGGGGAGTGTTGGAGTCTGTAATTCGGTGATTGTCATTGCTGTGTAATATATTCGTTTTTCGTTCATTATATTGTACATAAATTAGGCCGTTAGTTTTCTCGTTTGAATTGTTAAACATTTGTTTTCTCGGGTCCTTTTAAAGCTGACTATGCGGTATGACTTTGCTCATTGTTGAAGACCGTACTGTGATCTATATTTGTTAATGTCTGTGTCATTTGGTCTCTTGTGAATAGTTGTCTCATTGGGAATCATACCACATCTTCTTTTTTATGTATAATTGTTAACTTCTGTTTCATTTGGTCTCTTATAGAGAGTTGTCTCATTGTCTATCATACGATGCACATTTTGTTTTATATAAAATAAAAAATTACATCGCTGTGTTAGACTATATGGACTTTTACAATTTTGGGAGACTATTAAAAAATATATATATCTTTAAAAAATATATACCTTTTTAACAATATTTTGATCAAGAACAGGTGAATTACAGGTAGATATCAAGATCCAGTCCTTAAGAGGACCCCATAATCAGGCCTTAATGTTGTTTTAGTCTAATTACCAAATGTTGGAGAAACGTGACCACACCCTTTTAATTAGTCTCGCTATGTACACTCGGTGATATTTGTTTTTTAATTTGAAAGAAAAACGCCCCTTTCAAAATCCTGGAACCGCCCCTAATGGTAAAAATAGATTTGAACTGTGCAGTATATCTGAGGTAGTTAATGCACACCTTTGCTGTTCATTATCCAATTTATAGCACAGTAAGAACAAAGAGATTTTACCCATGCCAGTCGTGAAGCTACATATTTAGAAACAGGCTAGAAATTGCTAGTTGACAGAGGAAAAAAGTCAAGAAAGATCAATGTGTTATATTCTTAAAAAACGAAACTGCCCTTGATTATCTCTGCGATTGAAAGCTTATTGGTCAAATTCAACTTATGATTTCCGAAATAGTAACAACTATGTAGTACCCAGCGTCATAGACTAGATATATCAAGAACATTTTTTTCCCCATCTACTACAATTGAATGAAAGTCTAAACCCCGACATATGGACTTCCCGAAATATAGAAATAGCAACCCTTCTTCAGTTGTGGTTTTACAAAACTTAATAATATCATTTATGGTTCAGAAATATGCAAAGCTTTTTAAATGCAGATATATATGCACCGTATTTAAATTAAACTAAATCCCACATGCTGCTGTAGCCATGCTGCTGAATATTGTATTCATAATCTTTTCGAGTATTCATTTCACAATGAAGTAAGAGACATATTGTTCTTGATTTTAAAAAGATATGCTATACCAATTGAGGTTCCACTGGCTGATCACGGTGACCTTAAAACATTTTAGCAAAGTAAAGATTTTTTTTAATCTGTTCAATTCGTAAATCAGAAAGAATATCGTTTTCTTCCGCCAGAGACATTTTATTGTCCACTCTTCACAAGTTAGGTTTAGACAAGACTAAATTTGGTCTTCATAGATTGAGCAGCTGCATCAAAAAATAAATAAATTTGGTGTATTTACTGTCTGCTGATTAGTTAAAAGTATTAGTTTTATTTTCAATGTTGTCAATTTTTATGGCGACACGCCCACTCTGACGTTGTGTATTCATACGCCAACATGTGTGTACGTACGTTGTTATTGTTAATATAAATAATATAAAAAGTTCTTTGAGCCTTATTTTCATAGAAATTTATTGATAATGAATGGCATTAATTTATTTTGAATTTATTGACCCATAAAATTAATTTTTGACTCTTCACATTTTACATAATCCGCTTCGCGGATTATTCAACGTGAAGAGTCACAAATTAGTTTTATGGTTCAATAAATTCAAAATAAATAATAGCCATTCATTAATTGAAGATAGAATTTTCAAAAAACACGGTAAATGGAAAAGTGATCGTGCAAAAGATGGCTATGTTAATGAAAATTTGGAAGAAAGGTTGCCAGTTACAAAAAATCTTGGTGTTTAATATAAAGCAATGTGTCCACTTTTGGCCCATCCGTTGTTTTGTTCGAAACTTTGCTGCACTCATTTAGGCGAGCTGTTTCCCATAGATATGTGTTTGAGTTTTTGTTCATCAATACTTTATTTGCGTTTGAGGCCACGATTCAAAAAATAGATGTATTTATTAACTATCGATAGCATGTGCCTTTTTGGGGTTTTATTTGGAACATGTGTTCATAATTACAATAATTATATTTAAATTATTTTAACATAACAATAAGTCACAATAACAAAGTTAAGAGTTTAATAAAAGTTCTTTGTATGCTAGCACGATAAAAGTTAACATTGAAAATACATTTTCATAGCTTGACCATTCGAAGCTCAGTCTTAGTGCAGCAAAGTTCCCCCTCCCCCTTTGTGAACATGTTTTGTATAAGCTTATAATTATTGTAAACGCATTACGCTTTTTTCTGCAGATCTTAAAAGAACATTATGTAAATATTGTTTTGTGATATAAAAGATTCTATTTCATTATTTTTCATGGTAGATATATGTATGTTTGTAAGACATGTATGCTGCAGCGGTCTTAGTGTGCTTGCAAAGTGATTGAGGACAGTTGTATTATTAGAACATAATATAGCTTCATAGAAACACTTCTGACATTTAAACAAAATCTTTAACTAATAATGCTGGGAAGATCCTGAAAAATTTACAGTTTAATGTGGATAAACCCAAGTAATAAATTAGCACCTCATTGGAACATAAATAGAACCATACAAATATAACATTCTTGCAGGTTCTCGGATACCATCTTGCATATTAAAATCACATCTTGCAGAAATGCATCACTTTGTCTAGTCTTACATTTCATTTATACATTTAAATCATTATGATTATTATGATTATGGTTCTATATACATGTATGTGATATCGATCCTCTTCCTATTTTCAGTTTTTCCTGTTATCCGAAATAAGAATTATCGGAATCTTTTGGCAATATTTTCAATCTACTGTTTCTTTACGTAAATCTCTGCATTATTGGAACCCACTCAGCTAGCTGTGTTCCCTTAAAGGATCAACTGTTAATGTATTCAAATAGACGTTATTCCAAATGTTGAAAGGAAATTCCCGAATGGAAAGTTGGGCATTCACAAAATTTAATGACAGGAATGTACATACTATATACACGAAGCAGTCATAGTATGTTTGCCAATATGTAGATTTGATATGAATAGCAATTTTTATTTAAATAAAATCTATGAACTGATTTAGATTAGTGTCTCTTTCATAACAGTCTTGAACATCAAAACTAAATATTAGATAAAAGACACAGCTGTTTTAAGTGTTTGGTACTGGTTGGCTGTCACTGCACCACATTTCAACATAGTAACCTATTTGGGGGGGGGGGGGGACAGAGAACTCTATATGCCAGAAAACAATGTCAAACATTTAAATATACTATCCACACTGATCTGTGTCCACACTTGTATTATAAGAAAATAAACCTTTGCTGCACTCGTCTAGGCGAGCTGTTTCCCATAGATATTTGTTTGATTTTTTATTCATCAATACTATATTTGCGTTTGAGGCCACGAATGAGAAAATAGTACAAATTTGTAAATCGTAACTGAAGAGATTAATGTTATCAAACATGTACAATTAACTATATTAGTTATAAAGGTCCAAGTTCAATCTACGTTATAACTGTAAAAATACTGAGTGTGTTGATTAATATTTGAATTTGACAGTTCTAGGGAGCGATATAAATACTCCACAGCTAAATAAATGCTACTTATCTAAGCATCCCCGAATAGCCAAACCAGACTGCTTGTCCCTCTTGTCGGAAGGGGACGATAAATGGTTGACCCGTGTTAAGAGAGAGAGTCATATCTCTTGCACGTTAAAGACACCATTAGGCTTGTAGATTTCAAAAAAGAGCAGGCTAATGCCACTACAAGTCAGCACTCGAACCCGCACAAAACTTGTTTCCCAATCCACTATAAATAAATATGTTTAAACTAAGCTTGTACAAATATTTGTGTGAGGATAAACTTCATCATACAGAATGTAAACCCTATAACTTACCACAAGTTACACAATAGTATGATAACTGAGCCAATGTGCAACTCAATGGTATAGTTAGAACAACTGTCAATGTATTTATATTTTGGAAAATATATAGAAAATAACACGCGCAGATGGTTTTTATGTTTCTAAAACTATCTGAAAACCATTTGCATGTTTAGGGTAAGTTGTTTATGTTGAACCCAATCCCTTATGAATCTTTTATAACAATTTGCATAATCAAAGAATATAATGTGATGATGGTTAGTTGATTTTTTTATATGTTAACAGTCACTGAGTGTAATTCCAATTGAAATATTTTTAAAATGCAAAGTTTGTTTTTTAAGTCAATCATTATAAGGTTGAGAAACAAGGCTTTTATTTATTTTTAAAAATTTAGTCGGAATTCTTTATCACCAGAAAAAAACCCAGATGTCATCTATTTTTAAGAGGAGTAAACTGCGGTTTGAAAGTTCACAACAAAACATCAATAGTCAATATTTTCCCAAATATTTTAATACTTCCTATTTTAGCAGGAAATCTTAAGATTTTTTCCTTATAGCTTTAAGATAAAAATACATAAGGATTTTTTTTATATAACCTAAATCTGGTGGGACGGCAGAGTCTGTTGTTTTTAGAAACGCACTGATTGTTTCAGGAAACACACTGATTGTTTCAGAGGGACTACGTATTTCAAAATACTTAACATTAAAAAAAACTTCTATTGATCCTTTCTTATCAAAATGCAACTAAAAGCTTAATGTCTTATATAAGTTGAACAAAGCTTTCCAAAATACAGCATCCGTCCTGCAATCATATGCTGCACGAATCATTTGTGTTGTATTTCTTTTGTCTATGTATTATATTTCTCTAAATAGGTATTACAAAATAGGAACCATACTGAATTGAATGTATAAATGATTATTTTTGTAGAAATAAAAGATTAGAACCATAATCATAAATCATAATAATCATAATGAATTAAATGTAAAGATGAAATGTAAGACAAGCTGCACTCCACTCTGAAGAAACTGTTTTATAACAAAGCCAATATAGGACTTTCTTTGAGATGTTATTGTGTAAATTACGCAATGTTTATCATTGGCGCACATAGGCCTGTATGAGGAGTTATCCGGGAACGTCATGCACCTCTTGTGCAAGTATATACTCCAAAATATCAAAGTTCGACTATCTCCCAAAAGAGCAAATATTAATAGAAATAAAAACTCTGATCACATGCATACCTTAAACATATGTAGAAACAGTCAACAAAGAGAAAATTTCTAGCATTCCAACTGTAGGAAGAGTTATCTGGATATCTGGAATAACTATTTACACATAATGGATCTGACAGACGGAATAATAGACAGAAGAACGGACGGACAGGCATAATCAATATGCCCTCAACTTTGAGTTTCGGGGACATAAAAAGGAAAACAAAAGTCTCATTTCTGATGTTTTACTTTTCCCAATGTGTGCAATAACTGAGAATTACATCTATATAAGTGAACATAGTTTTGTTGTTCATTAACAAACACGACCGTTACAACACATTTGAAAGCGCGGGTTGTACGATTGTTTTCCACAACACGAGCCTTTAGAAGTCACTACGCCTCCACAACAACTGTTGAAGCGGTGATTGTATGATTGTTTTCCACAACATGAACCTTTTGAAGTTACCACGTATCCGCAACAACTGTTTAAGCGATGATTGTATGATTTTTTTCCACAACATGAACCTTTTGAAGTCACCACGCCTCCGCAACAACTGTTCAAGCGGTGATTGTATGATCGGATCCCACAACATGAACCTTTTGAAGTTACCACGCCTCCGCAACAACTGTTCAAGCGGTAATTGTATGATCGGGTCCCACAACATGAACCTTTTGAAGTCACCACTCCTCCGCAACAGCTTTGCAATCGTGGGTTATATCGTCGGTAACCACATACACCTAGATATAACAGCTTAATTAGTTAGTTTTTGATAAGTCAAACATTAATCATGTTAATTATTAAAGCAAGATGGCAGCCACAATATATAAATAAAAATCTTAATATAATAAAAAAAAAAACGACAATTACCAGCCATCCAATAGGCCAACCGAATATGGAAAGTTATGCACGTTTTAGAGATTATCGCGGATGTGTCAAACTGGGATCGTCTTGCATAAATACATATTTTTGAAAAATGGCTGCGAAGAAGGTTAGAAAGGGTTAACATATGAAAAAGTATCTGCGAAAATAAGTTGGTTTACTGCAGTAAAGAAGTACTTGTATCACAAAAATGAAGTATGATTCTATCTGCAGGAATTAAATAATGACCTACAGTGATGGAGATTAAATAGGGCGAGGAATTAGATTTTTTAAAGGAGCATTAGCTGTCAAACTCATGTTTATTGATTTGACTGAAATTCATGTTCATCGATTTGACTCAAATTCTCATATTTGATTTATAACATACTAAAACGTATATCCAAATTACAATAAGTCTGAAATAAACAATTAACAAAGCACGGACACGATAATATATATCAGCATTTTGTGTGTATTTGAGTCTAGACGCCATCTAATTAACCACCGAGATGACCTCCGAAGGATGCCGACGGTAACATAACCCGATATAAACTTAAACATAAATATAAATAGATAGTGACCTCGTGCAATTGGAATTTTCTAGGTCTGTTTGATTTCATGTTATAGGTTTAAAAAATAAGTTAATCGTCGTTTTTAGCTGTATAAGAATGATTTATTGTGGATCGAATTAGTCAGCGAAATGGTTTACCTTTGTTTCACTTTCAATGTTGACATTATTTTCCTTTTAATGGCTGAACACGACTAATACATGCGTAACCAATCTCTTAGACTAGCTTATGAATTAAATTGAAGGTCACATGAATACGGATTCAATGAGGTTGAATTATTCACTTGCAAGTTGTCGGTTAAGAACAAAACTTTATGACAGAAAGATGATTTCAGCATCTCAATTGTGAACTTTCCATTTCTATGTTCTAGCAACATTTCAGCAGCGCCTGCATAGGAAGTATATATATCCAAGCTGTTACGATATTCTAGAGCTTACATTTTCTATCATGATTTTCTTGAACGTTAGGGAATATCTAGATCTGTTTCAATCGTCATAACCATAATCCCCTCCTCTTTTCCCCGCATGTGACCTACCGAATTAGACTAATCGCCCGGTTTGTACTTTTACATTAGCAACACGACAGTTGAACTGTCTTGTCACAGTTGCCACACATGGAGCATGATCTACTTACCCTTCCGGAGCACATGAGATCACCCCGGTTTTTGGTGGGGTTTGTGTTGCTCAGTCTCAGTTTTCCATGTTGTGTTTTGTATACTGTTTGTATTTTGATCGTTTTTCATTTTTTTGCCATTTATTTTAGTTTGTTTTCGACTTATAAGTGAATATCCCTTTGGTATCTTTCGCCTCTTTCTTATAGCAATTGCTTGTTATTTATTTAATAGGAGGAACTTTCCAGTCTGAACTGTAAAGACCAAGCTTTCATTGATAAAAGGTTTTGTGTTTTCCTGATGAAGGTCAAATAAAAAACTCTTGGGACGCACCAATTTGCTTAAACAGTTTCTAGCAGAGGATCGATACTGCTGATGTAGGACTGTACGTCCCGATGGTGTCACCATCCCAGTAGTCAGTCTTTGAATACGGACATGATTTACAACAGTCCTTTCTTAAAGACTGCTTTGACAGATTTAATATATATCATTAAGAAAATAAGGTTCTAACTCCCTCAGAAAAGTTAAAATTACAATTAAGCAATTCATTTGTCTTACAACAACTGTATTAAAAACCGAAAAAAAGGCGATTTAACACTTTCAGTAAAGTAAAGATTTCTGTCGCCAATCTATTGTTTTGTTAAAATATTTACCACCCAAACTGCTATACCAGCCATTAATAACTTGCACATTAACATTGAAAACAAAGATGATAACGAAAAATCCAAGTTTCATGTTGATAACCTGTGAATTGAAAAAAAGTACATATTAGTTCATTTTGCATTTGCAAGTAAATTTTAATATTCAAAACAGTTTTAATATGTAGAGGGCTCGGTACAAAAAAAAACACTGATGCAGGCGTCACACTGTCCCGCAATTGACAGCAGATACGAATATGGAATTTTGAATTTCGCGTGAAGATGGCTCTGAACTTGGTCCACAGCCAATCAACATCCGAAGCAAGTACGATGCGTGTAGAAGGTCACACGATGGCACCCGAACCACACGCGTATGCAAAGCAAAGATATTTTTTTAAGATATGAGATATGAGATATTTTATTAAGTAGTTAACCCTTAGTACACAACACTGTATAGCTCTGTGGAACATGAAAGTATCCGAATATGAATGCATCTATTAAGATCAAAGATGTTCAGGAAAAAAAATACCAAAATAACCGATTGATAAGAGGCAAAGATCAACATTTTCGGAATTGAGCTACTCAATCTTCTTCGCCGACACCGTAGACCATCTCTATGTCATCGTACTATAATACGATGGCTACACGATAGGGTTTCATGTAGTCATGATACCTTCCTACGACAATTGGGCAGCTATTTGTTTCCCTTGTATTGTCTTCGTGAGGCAAAAAAATGCCCGATGCATTGCTGATCACACGAATATACGAAGAAGAAGATACGATTTGACAAGGTGCCTCACGATGGCCTTACAAAGGGCAAAATGGACACACGAATAAAACACGAAAATGAACCTTCGCAATGTCTTTCGACAATTTTTTAACATGCCAAAGATTTTACCACCGCTCAAAAAGTTGCTGCCAAATGGCACAATGTGTTAACGATCAGATTCAAATTTTAACATTTCTTTTTCGTGTATCCATCTGGTGTCATTCTAGGGACAGTGTGACGTCTGCATTAGCAAAAACAATTATATATCGACACAAATCTGAACATTTCCTTGTTCTTGTTCTGGCTGTTTTGTTCAGGTTGTATGGTTTTATGCTCCAATGTTTTTTTTTTCTTTTCGAACTTTTCAAACTTAATTAAAAAAAGACACGTGCCGGGTTTTTTTTTAATTATCTGCTATTGATCCAAAAGCAAAAGTAGTTATTCATTTCTGGCGTTTGTAGGTTTCCTGATTTTTTACTTTGGGACTTTTTATAAAGTTCCATGCAGAAAAGCGTTCCTATTGCATAATTTTCTTTTACATTGAATGACAACTTTGTGAATTGTTTCTTAATTCCCCCTTTTGGGAATTAATTGGTACCTTTCATTTGTACATCTATCAAAAGTTTTTGTTACCATATCCACTATTTTTGTTACAATTAATATATGTCATTTGGAAGGAAAAAAAATGAAAAATATGAACAATGTATATCAAACTTACCTATCTTGTACCTGTATGTTTACTTTCACAAGGACAATGGTAACAGCTTGATAATCAAAAGTATCAGTTTACATGTTACATATATTTAATGAATGGCTATTATTTATTTTGAATTTATTGAACCATAAAACTAATTTTTGACTCTTCACATTGAATAATCCGCGAAGCGGATTATGTAAAATGTGAAGAGTCAAAAATTAGTTTTATGGTTCAATAAAATCAAATAAATTATTGCCATTCATTATAAATAAATTTCTATCAGAAATAAGGCTCAAAGAACTTTTTATATTATATATATTAACAATAACAACGTACACACAATGTTGGCGTATGAATACAAAACGTCAGAGTGGGCGTGTCACCATAAAAATTGACAACATTGAAAATAAAACTAATAATTTTAACCAATCAGAAGACAGTAAATACACCAAATTTATTTATATATATATATAGGATATTATTTCCAACATATCTATTTTATATCAATACTTTATTGTATCTTCGAAAGGAAATATATATCTGTGCCATGAGCCATGAGCACATGACATGACAGTGGCGGATCCAGCCATTTAAAAAAGGGGGGCTTCCCAACCCAGGACAAAGGGGAGGTTCCAACTATATGTTCCCATTCAAATGCATTGATCGGCCAAAAAAAAAGGGGGGTTCCAACCCCCGGAACCCCCCCCCCCCTGGATCCCATATCAAAAATTAAAGAGAACTTGTCCCTTTTCTTTAATTCTTAGCAAATTGTGTAATAGGACGAAAGCGAACAAGTCAACGAAGAAATATACAAATTATGCTTACTATCTTTATTCATCTTTATTCCAAACATTCGTGCAATAAAAACACATTTTCTGTCACATTTTGGTGGCATAAGCTAGAATAAACATTTGAAAGGAAATCATTAAAATACATATGGAGTTACCTCTTCCAATTTATACATTGCATAAAATTTACTTTTGGTTATTGGCTCGTAGTGAACATGTCAATCATACCAAATCTTTTTCTTATAATGAATGAAGTCTTGCTACTCTAGCCTAAGTACGATATATAGAACAATAGATGGAATTTTGTTATAAAATAAGACAAAAACGTCTCCAGAGGTATCTTAAGATATATAAAAAATGTGAATGGATGTATTTTTCTTACGTTAAAACGTGTAGTAACATAATTTATCGTTGTTTGTTTAATGTCCAGTGGCAAATATTTAATGAATATCGGGACAATGCATTTTGTATATGTATACGTCGATATACAGTTGATAATGTAATATCAACAGTACAAAAATGTACATACAACGTATTTAAATATAGCAAATGAGAATACGTTTCATCTCTTGAGATTTTTAACATAAAATTGAGATTGGAAATGGGGAATGTGTCAAAGAGACAACAAACCCGACCAAAGAGCAGACACCAGTTCATTTAACAAACAATTTGTATCCATTTCAGAATACGTTACACTTTTATGATTATATTTGCTTCAAAATCTTAATGTTGTGAGTGCACTTTAGAGTAAAGTTGGTAACATCTAGATAGGAGTGAGAAATGATAAAAAACACATGTCAGAGTTGAAAGGTTGAAAGGTGCGATCGTGGGAATTCAAAAAGTAATCTTTATGCTAGGTCAGTTATTAATTTGAGCTGAAACTGTACACAAATATCGATAGATTATAAAGATTTAACTGTTTTGAAATGGAATTAAAAATGTAACTTTACAAACTCAGTTATTATTGGGACATTTAAGAAGTGATATAAAATCTTGGCAAACATTGTGGTCAACAACCCAACAATGTAAGAGCGGAATTTAGCATTCGTCATAAGTCAGCTAGTTTCCCTGATACGCATTGTTCCTATGTAACACCGATGAATACAAGCGTATCATTAATTACAAGCGTATCATTAATTATACATTCAGCATCAACACGTGTCTTATTTTTAAACAATCACTTGATTGATGTTTTGTTATTTGTATAGCTTCCACGAATCTCGGTCATTAGAATCTACTAGTAGGTTCTTTGTTCAAGAAGTTGTTTTATGAATAGAAGGATATGAGGGTAAACGACAAAATGACAGAAACCCAACGACACAAATAACCAAACGACATCTATGTCAGTCTATATATATGCATTTCATTTTTGGGGCGGTTTTATTAAGAAATTATTAAGAAACTAAGCCTCCATCTCCCTCAGGAAAAAAATGACCTTAAAGTTAGATGAATTTGACTCTTATTTAGGTCCTTTTTCCCCATCCCTGGCTTGCAGATGTTTAGGTTTGAGCGTTAATTCCAGAAAAGCTCCTGGGACGCATGAAATGTGTAAAGTAATATTTTCATTTAAAAAATGTTTTATTAAGTGTTAAAGAGCAATACATATAGGATGAAATGTTTTAAATCAAGCGTGACAATTGTACAAAAATTTAATTAAACGACATACGTCACTTTATTTCGTGGGTTGTTAAGATAATGTGCATTCATTATATTCTTATTCAAGAAATTCATATTGTAAAAGCAATTATAAAACTAGAGGTACTTGGGTAATATATTAAATGAGGTTACAATGTCTGTTTGATTCATTTTGTACTAGTATTAATATTTCTTATAGGATGTGTAAACGGTTTCCATATGCCCAGTTCTACTGCAACTTTGTGAGGACCTAATGTTACACTTTGCTTTTCCGTTGTACTTTCATTGTTTTCATGTAGATTTTCCTTAATTTCGCTTGAGTTTTCGTTAGAACCCTCTTTGATGTTTTCGACATTTTCTTCTATCTTATCGCTGCTGTTGACGCTAACATTTTGTTTCTTCTTGATAAAAGTACTTTTCATACTGATTTTTAAACTTTTTGATTTCGAAAAATTCAGTGCGGATTTATTCGATTGCGACAATTCATTATTGATTTTTGATCGTTGTTCCTTG